>CM040120.1:245972926-246517072 GCA_022559845.1 Amorphophallus konjac
TCTGCATCCAATGATGTATTGGTGCCCATGGGTGTAGTAATGTGCTTTAAGTTTTCCATGCCAAACCTTTTGAACAGTTCCATTGTGTATTTGGTTTGGTTGATGAAGCACACATCTTCTAGCTGCTGTACCTGCAATCCAAGAAAATATTTTAGTTCTCCAACCAAGCTCATTTCAAATTCAGCAGACATCATGGTAGAAAATTCATCACATAGTTCATGCCTAGTTGATCCAAATACAATGTCATCTACATATACCTGAACTATGATGAGATCTTTATTCATGCCCTTGGTAAATAAAGTCTGATCAACTTTACCTCTTTTGTAGCCCTTGCTGATCAGAAATTCAGATAATCTTTCATACCAAGCTCTTGGAGCCTGCTTTAGACCATACAAGGCTTTGTTTAACCTGAAAACTTGGTTAGGTTGAGGAGAAAATTGAAATCCAGGAGGTTGTTCAATAAAAACTTCTTCTTTAATAACTCCATTTAAAAAAGCACTTTTAACATCCATTTGTTGGAGTTTAATGTTCTTTGAGCATGCAAAGGCAAGCAACAATCTTATAGCTTCCATCCTAGCAACTGGTGCATAGGATTCATCAAAGTCTACACCGAATTCCTGACAGTAGCCTTTGGCTACTAGTCTGGCCTTATTCCTCGAGATAATTCCATCTTCATTCATCTTATTTTTGAACACCCACTTGGTTCCTATGACATTAATACCATCTGGTCTTGGGACAAGCTCCCAGACATTATTCCTTTCAAACTGACCTAATTCCTCACTCATAGCATTGACCCAAGTGATGGGAATCGACGCCAAGCTAGTACTTCTCATATAGCATTTATATCCTTTAGTTTATTTTTTTATCCATGAGAAAGTATACGCACAATTGTACGGCTTTATCGGCCAATGCGTCACTCCCGTAGATTATGTGGGTTTCTATGTAATTTACCCATGGGACCAGCAAGGGGGCCCTCAGCCCTTTCCCATTGGTCCACCTAGACCATGTGGGGCTGGTCAACCAGCCTAGGTGGCCTTCTAGATGAGTGGACTAGTCATATGCCACATGGGTAGACAAAGGGTTAAGAATGTCAACATTCTACACCCATCCCACCTACCCCCATTCAACCTTCCATTCAAAACCTACCCATAGTCAATAGGCCGCCCCCCCCTTCATTTTTTAATGTTTTTTTTTTTTGTTTGTGGCATGCAATCCCAGCCCTTCAATCCCCATCCCTAGATCTAAGGGTGGACAATTGATTTGGTTGGAATCATATAAAAGATTGTATTTTTATGTGAAAATCAATGAAAATCAGAATTTTGTTGAATGAGCAAGAGCTAGCTGCGCCCCCAGCCCTCTCTCCTCTGGTTCTCCCCTTCCCAAGCCTCCATTCTAGAGTGGTATCTCCTTTCCCCACCCTCCGGTGATCATCGGTGCCGCCGCCGCCGCCGTTCGTGCCGCCATCGAGCCGCCGCTGCAGTTCTGTCCGCGCAGTACCACAGCAACTTCCACGAAATTCCCACCTCAGCCATGAGCTCAGATCGAGCTGGGAATTTTACTGGGTGTTCCAGAGGTGTCAAGAACATCCCCTAAATTTTGGTTTGTCATTCAGATCCCGTTTAGTATTTTTAGATTTTCGTCCACTCTTCCACTTCTGTTCTGTCTGCAGTCTGTTTCCATTTTCACCCGCCCTGAGTTTTAGGTCTTAGGCCCACTTTTTGATTATTGTTCATCCCACAACTTTTACTGGCGTTTCCTTCCATCCACCCCTTCATCCACAATTTTTCTTAATTTTTGGTTCGTCCATCTCATATTTTCTAAAAATCATCCTCAGTCCCATCTACAGTTCTGTCCACCTGTTCCCAGATCCGACCACCAGTCACTCCAAAAATCATATAAAATCACCCCCACCTCCAACTCCAATTCCCAAAATTGTCCCAGTCCCGTGGTTTGATTATCTAAAACTTTGAAGAAGAGCTTAAAGTCCGAATCCCACTGTAAGTAGGCGGTCAACAGCCTTTTACAGGGATCTGATATGCTGATCTGAGATTTCTGGAGCAGTGGAGCAGAAGATTAAAAAATATCTAAGGCCCTGGTCCGCATAGGTTCAGAGGAATCCACTGGCCCTACGTTTGAGGATTTTGAGTCCTCTTGCCAACGGCACTGGTTTCGTCGCATTCCGGCGACGGGGCTGATCACAGCGGCCATTTTCGTCCGAGCGCGCGCTGCAAAACAGCAGCAACCAGCCCGTGGGCAGCAATTCCGACGGGTACCGAACGGAGCCGCCCGGCCTCCGATCGCCGTTCCAGCGTGCCGCCAGCCCGGGGATCGCTTCTACCAGTGTCCCCACCACAGCGGTGACACCGGGTCCCACACGGCCCCTCCGGACAGCGCGTGGGCCCCACGGTCGTGATTACGCTTGTAGCCGAATCAACACACGAAGCTGCCCGTCATCCCGAATTCGGTCCTCCCGGGGCCATTTGTGTCGCCCTTTACCTCCCTGCGTGGAGTGGGCATATTCCCATTGCTGTAATTATTGTGTGTTAAGTTCCCCGGGAGTACGAGTTTCGGCCGGGTTCGTCGTCCCCACGCTGAGCGCGTGGAGGTATCGTTCTCGCTCCCTACACTCGGCATTTGCTTATTTTCATATATACTTGTTTATGCCGCTGCTAGAGAGCATGATAGGGTAACTAGCTCGCTTTCTATTTGTATCACCGCTGCTGCGAGAGTGAGCATTACCGTCCCGTGACCCGATCCGGGCACGAAAGAGAGAGCCGACCACCCTAGCTCTTGCCGGTTTCTCAACCGCGCACGTCCGACGCTTCCCTCGTTAAGGGACGATCGCGAGCTTGTTGTGTCCGTGTTCCGTCCCGCATCAATTTGGTATCAGAGCGAGTTGAGTCTAGGGTGTCAAAAAAAAATAATAATAAGAGTGTCATTTATGTCTAGTCATTAGTCGGTCTAAGTCGTGTTTAGGGTCATCATTATTTTAAAACAAACAAAAAAAGTGTCTTTTCGCATTTGCATCCCTTTACTCGGTATATCAAAAGGTGTTGTCCGAACGTTAGGCTACGCCTATCGGGAAGACCGCACACTTGCGCGAGTGATCTTCGGATCGATTAACTCCGCCACGTGCCAAGTTTTGGTTACGTCTAGGTGCATCATCTTGTAGTGTGCATTTGCATTAGTCGGTGTCTCCTACTCCGTGTCTTGCATGCCCACTCGTCGAGGTACTCAATACTCACCCCCACCACCACCAATGGCGGAATCCCGAGTCTATAGTTCCGATGAGGTGGCCACTATGTTCCGAACTCTTATGGGAAAAATGGATGGGTTGAGTGATCGCTTTGAAGTGCTAAGCACCCGAGTGGATAGGATGGAAGGGTTGAGTACCCAAGTGAATGATCTAGGCACCCGCCTAGAAGAGAGGGTGAAGGCCGTAGAGGATAGGGCCGCCGGGTCAAGCCAGTCCGTTCAGGGATTGGTCGGGAGAGTCACCGCACTAGAGAAAGGACCAGCCGAGACACACCCGATTGTCCCAGTCCAGGCACCCGCCCCACCTACACAAGGTCAACCGGAGCCGGTTCATCAACCCGCGACTCCAAGGGTTCAAGGGGTAGCTACTAGGAGGCACGAAGTCCCCGAGGTGCATGACTACGAGTCCGATAATGAGCATCGGGGACATGGTCGTGATCATCGCCATACACGGCGTACCCACGACCAAGATATGGATGAACGGGCCATTCGGACCGTTCGGGCCGACCCTCCCACCTTTGACGGGTCCTTGGACCCAAAGGTTATCCGCCGGAGTACCCGAGCACCCGTACCCCTACTCGACGGGGTCGAGTTCCTCCCACCCGGGGAGAGTTGATGGGAATCGACGCCAAGCTAGTACTTCTCATATAGCATTTATATCCTTTAGTTTATTTTTTTATCCATGGGAAAGTATACGCACAATTGTACGGCTTTATCGGCCAATGCGTCACTCCCGTAGATTATGTGGGTTTCTATGTAATTTACCCATGGGACCAGCAAGGGGGCCCTCAGCCCTTTCCCATTGGTCCACCTAGACCATGTGGGGCTGGTCAACCAGCCTAGGTGGCCTTCTAGATGAGTGGACTAGTCATATGCCACATGGGTAGACAAAGGGTTAAGAATGTCAACATTCTACACCCATCCCACCTACCCCCATTCAACCTTCCATTCAAAACCTACCCATAGTCAATAGGCCGCCCCCCCCCTTCATTTTTTAATGTTTTTTTTTTTGTGTTTGTGGCATGCAATCCCAGCCCTTCAATCCCCATCCCTAGATCTAAGGGTGGACAATTGATTTGGTTGGAATCATATAAAAGATTGTATTTTTATGTGAAAATCAATGAAAATCAGAATTTTGTTGAATGAGCAAGAGCTAGCTGCGCCCCCAGCCCTCTCTCCTCTGGTTCTCCCCTTCCCAAGCCTCCATTCTAGAGTGGTATCTCCTTTCCCCACTCTCCGGTGATCATCGGTGCCGCCGCCGCCGCCGTTCGTGCCGCCATCGAGCCGCCGCTGCAGTTCTGTCCGCGCAGTACCACAGCAACTTCCACGAAATTCCCACCTCATCCATGAGCTCAGATCGAGCTGGGAATTTTACTGGGTGTTCCAGAGGTGTCAAGAACATCCCCTAAATTTTGGTTTGTCATTCAGATCCCGTTTAGTATTTTTAGATTTTCGTCCACTCTTCCACTTCTGTTCTGTCTGCAGTCTGTTTCCATTTTCACCCGCCCTGAGTTTTAGGTCTTAGGCCCACTTTTTGATTATTGTTCATCCCACAACTTTTACTGGCGTTTCCTTCCATTCACCCCTTCATCCACAATTTTTCTTAATTTTTGGTTCGTCCATCTCATATTTTCTAAAAATCATCCTCAGTCCCATCTACAGTTCTGTCCACCTGTTCCCAGATCCGACCACCAGTCACTCCAAAAATCATATAAAATCACCCCCACCTCCAACTCCAATTCCCAAAATTGTCCCAGTCCCGTGGTTTGATTATCTAAAACTTTGAAGAAGAGCTTAAAGTCCGAATCCCACTGTAAGTAGGCGGTCAACAGCCTTTTACAGGGATCTGATATGCTGATCTGAGATTTCTGGAGCAGTGGAGCAGAAGATTAAAAATATCTAAGGCCCTGGTCCGCATAGGTTCAGAGGAATCCACTGGCCCTACGTTTGAGGATTTTGAGTCCTCTTTCCAACGGCACTGGTTTCGTCGCATTCCGGCGACGGGGCTGATCACAGCGGCCATTTTCGTCCGAGCGCGCGCTGCAAAACAGCAGCAACCAGCCCGTGGGCAGCAATTCCGACGGGTACCGAACGGAGCCGCCCGGCCTCCGATCGCCGTTCCAGCGTGCCGCCAGCCCGGGGATCGCTTCTACCAGTGTCCCCACCACAGCGGTGACACCGGGTCCCACACGGCCCCTCCGGACAGCGCGTGGGCCCCACGGTCGTGATTACGCTTGTAGCCGAATCAACACACAAAGCTGCCCGTCATCCCGAATTCGGTCCTCCCGGGGCCATTTGTGTCGCCCTTTACCTCCCTGCGTGGAGTGGGCATATTCCCATTGCTGTAATTATTGTGTGTTAAGTTCCCCGGGAGTACGAGTTTCGGCCGGGTTCGTCGTCCCCACGCTGAGCGCGTGGAGGTATCGTTCTCGCTCCCTACACTCGGCATTTGCTTATTTTCATATATACTTGTTTATGCCGCTGCTAGAGAGCATGATAGGGTAACTAGCTCGCTTTCTATTTGTATCACCGCTGCTGCGAGAGTGAGCATTACCGTCCCGTGACCCGATCCGGGCACGAAAGAGAGAGCCGACCACCCTAGCTCTTGCCGGTTTCTCAACCGCGCACGTCCGACGCTTCCCTCGTTAAGGGACGATCGCGAGCTTGTTGTGTCCGTGTTCCGTCCCGCATCACCAAGCTTGATCAGCTAAGGCCTCTTCTACTGTTTTGGGTTCAATTTGTGAGACTAAAGCAATTAAGTCATCATTATTCACATTTCTAAAATGAGACCTAGTCCGAAGAGGATCTTCAGGATTGCCTATGACTTTATCTAAAGGATGGTCTTTAAGAAATCCGATATTTGTTGAAGACTCACCTGTTTCTCTTGGCCCTTCCTGATTGGGGGAATTTGTTTCTCCATTTGGCTGAGTCTTCTCTTCTTCCTGTTGATCTTCTAGAAAATCTCCACCATGATTGGAGTCCCTGTCAAGATTTTCAACATTAGAAACATCTTTCTTTTCACTAAAAAGAATGTGTGGAGATTCTTCCACTTTCTGATCTGATACATTAAATACCCTATATGCCCTTGACACTTCAGAGTAACCCAAGAATATTCCAAGTGAACTCTTGGCTTCAAACTTGTCTAAGTCTTTCTTATCATTATTATGAATAAAACATTTTGCTCCAAAAATTCTGAAATGAAACAAGTTTGGTTTCTTACCTTTTAGAAGCTCATAGGGTGTTTTCTTGTGTATGGGTCTTACCATGGCCCTGTTGATTATGTAGGTTGCTGTATTGGCCGCTTCTGCCCAAAACCTTCTAGGTAACTTACTTTCAATCAACATGGTTCGGGCCATTTCCACCACTGTTCTATTTCTTCTCTCCACGATCCCATTTTGTTCAGGTGTCGTAGGAGAGGAAAACCTGTGAGTTGGTCCTTCTTTGTCACAAAGATCAGTAAACATGGAATTTTCAAACTCACCTCCATGGTCAGATTGAATAGAACTAACCTTGTACTTCCCTTCTTGTTTGACCTTGTTGAAAAACAGATTAAACTTTTGAAATGCATCACTCTTATTTGCTAAGAAAAATATCCATGAATATCTGGAGAAGTCATCTATGATGACATAGCCAAACCTGTTACCATTAAGACTCTGAGTTCTAGTTGGACCAAAAAGATCTATATGAAGAAGTTCCATTGGTCTAGAAGACAATGGCTCGGATCTTAATTTGAAAGAATTTCTGGTCTGTTTGCCTAGAGCACAGGCATCACATGCTTTTGATATAGAGTTGAATTTAATTCTAGGCATGCCTCTAACTAAATCATGCTTGACCAATTTATTTAAAGTTGAAAAGCTAGCATGACCAAGACGTCTATGCCATTCAAAGGCATCATTTTCAGAATTGGCAGATAAGCAAATAGTGGATTCAGATTTCTCATCTAAGTCTACAATGTAGACATTATTAATCCTGTTGGCTACAAATTTAACCATGTCAGAATTTGTTTCAAGGATTTTACATGAACTATCATCAAATACAACCCTGTGACCCCTGTCACATAATTGGCTAATGCTAATCAGGTTGTGTTGAAGCCCTTCCACAAGTAATACTTTTTCAATGGAATTTGTGGAAGACTTACCTACTGTGCCAACTCCAATTATTTTACCTTTGTTCTTTCCTCCAAATTTGACCATACCCCCTGGCTTCATCTCTATCTTGCTGAACTTGGATCGGTCTCCTGTCATATGCCTGGAGCAGCCACTGTCGAGGTACCACTTGTTGTCTTCAGCTGCCAGGCCGACCTACACAAATATATCAAGCAGATTGATTTGGAACCCAGGATGAGTTGGGTCCAAGGACATTGTTTAAATCTCTGATCAAGTGTTTAGGTATCCAGATTTGTTTCAGCATGGTTTTCTCTGGCACCTTCCTTTCTGGTTTTTTAAAGTTCAATCCAGCTGAACTGGAGAAGTGAGTTCTATTCCTTTCATTGGTCTTCCTATTCCTAGAAAATTTCCTGTAGGCTTGTTGATTGGCATATCTTTGACCATGAAAGTTATTCCTCCAGTAGGTCTTGTTTGGACCCATCTGATTGTTATAATTCCAGCTTTTATTCTGATTTGTTTTCTTGGTCCAACTACCATTTGTGTTCTGGTGAATGGACTTAATGTTATTTTTCATAAAGTTCATTCTAATCTTAAATGGTTGTCCAGTACTGGCTTTTGTGTTTTCTTTAGGACTTTCAGTTTCCTTAGAGCTGTTTGAGCTGGATGGTGTATCCAGCTTTTCTTTTCCCTTCTCTGGACAGAAGGTGATGGTCTTGAATTGCAAGGGTCTCTTGTTGGTTGGGTCATAGCCTAGACCTTCCTTATTGAAATTGACCCTAGTCCCTAGTATAGCATCTAGGCTAGTCTTTCCTTGGACAAACTTTTCTAAGACTTTCTGTTTGTCTTCCAGCTCCTTTTGAAGAAACTCAGAATTCTTTAGGAGTTCAGCATTTACTTTCTTCACAGCTTCATATTTCTCTGAATTCATTCTGATTTCACTCATGCTTTCTTCAATTTTAGTTTTGAATTCATTGAGCTGTTTTTGACTTTCCTGAATTTCTCCCTTAAGCTTATCATTCTCTTTCCTTTGTGAGGTCATTTCTTCTAGTTGTTCTTTTAGCTTTGCATTTTCCTCACAGACCAGAGTTTGTTCTTCAATATTTATGTTAAATTTTCTTTTCAGAACTCTGTGCTCTTTGCTAAGTGAATTAAATTTATCTAGCAAGTCACCATAAGCATCCTCCCAGTCATCAATTGAGAAATTTTCAAAAACGTTTATTACCTCCTCTTCACTGTTTGCCATAAGGCAAATTCCATCTTTGTATTCTTCTGAGGAAGCTTCTTCTAGGTCTTCTTCTTCCTCGCTCCATGTACAGACCATTGCCTGTGGCTTCTTCTTCTTCTGTACCTTTATGTTTTTCTTCTGAAAATAGGGACCTTTCTTCTGGAGTTCTGGGCATTCGCCTTTCATGTGTCCCTGTTTGTTACAGTTAAAACAAGTCAGTTTCTTAGGATTTCTATCCCTGTAATTGGTAAACTCAGCATTCTTGTTAAAAGAGTGTGGGTTCTTCTTCCTAAAGGTCTTTCCCTTTGTCCTCAGAAACTTTCTGAACAGACGAGGGAGCATAGCCTGCTCCGCCTGGTCGAGATCTGATAAACCTTCAAGCTCGGACTCAGACTCGGGGGTACTGCTGCTGCTCCCACTGTTACTACCCTTGTTGCGGGAAGCTCTTAGAGCTACATTTTTACCCTTCCTCTCACTTCCTTCTCCACCTCCTTGGAAGTTCATCTCATAGGTCATCAGGGATCCTATGAGTTCATTCACAGTTAAGACAGTCAAATCTTTTGACTCCTCAATCACAATGGCCTTAGTGTGCCATGCCGGGGATAAAGATCTAAGAATTTTCCTGACTATATCTGCCTCAGCAAGATCCTTCCCTAGCCCTTTAAGAGTGTTAGTGATCAAGGATAACCTGGCATACATTTCGGTTATATTCTCATCTGCATTCATCTTAAACATTTCATACTTAGAAGTGTAGAGGTTTACCTTCGAGGCTTTCACTTGAGATGTACCTTCATAGATCAATTGCAGCTCATCCCACATTCGCTTGGCAGTTCTGTATGCAGATATACGAGCATATTCCTCTGGATGAACAGCACACTGGATTATGTTCAGCGCTGTCCAGTTGAGTGACAAGAGCTTCACATGATCATCTTTCCAAGCATCCTCGTTTGGTGGCAGCTCATATGGCCCCACCGTGATTACTCTCCACAATTTATGACTCTGAGCTCTGATGAACACTTCCATCTGTTCTTCCAAAACAGATAGTTACTACCATCAAAATAAGGAGGGCGACTAATGGATTGACCTTCGGCCATGAAGGTTCTAGGACCACCACCATTTCCTTGATCGTTCGTCCACATGACGTAAACCTGCTCTGATACCAAATGTTAGCGCAGCAAGAGTGATATAGAAGGAGGGGATGAATAGATCACTCCCAATTTGCAAAACTTAGGCAAGACAATAAATCTACTGCTTATGCCCCTTCTAAACTAGCACACAAAGAATTACAAATGCAGATACCACTCAAGATCGAATAAGAGAATGATGATGAAGAGCTGAGCAAACAAATAGTCGAAGTGACAAACAGATAGAGAGCGCTGATAAAGACCGCAAACCACAGAGAAGACAACCGGTTTTTTAGGTGGTTCGACTGCAATCAGCAATCTACATCCACCCCTCACTCCAACTAGAGTGAGGATTCCACTAGCCACTGCTAGAGCACAGCAGACTCAGTCTGCGAACAACTTGCTGCCAAATAGCTTGAAAACCCAAGGGAGACAAATCCCTCAACCAAGTTCTGCCACCCGCAGAGCTTGAAACCTGTTCTAGCACCCAGCACGAACAGAACCGGAGAGTGCCTCTCCCTTCCTCCACACACCGGAGGGAACCTGCTAATGACAACCCGTCACTAGCAACACCAGAGATCAGCGATCTCTCTTCCTCTGCAACCCAGAGGGAAACCGGAGTTAGACTCCCTTCCTCCACATACCGGAGGTGAACAGATCAGAATTAGACGAAGAACACATAAAGAAAATCAGAAAAGAAACTAAAGACTGATCGAGAAAACATTCGATACTGAGAGTTAATACAAATGTAGCTTCCTGGGAAGCAATTTCAAAAACCAGATACTACAAACTCTCTTTCTCTCTTCACTGCTATCTCTCTTTTTCTTTCTCTTCACTGCTATCTCTCTTTTTCTTTCTCTTCACTGTTGGATCGAGCTCTCTGTAATTCTGCCTTTTCTTTCTTGGCTCTGATCTTCCTTCATCGGTGGGCGAAGGTTTCTATTTATAGCGGCAGCAGGTGGATAGGGCACAACATGCGTGTGCTTCCCACGCTCGATCCAGAACCTTCCTGCCACGTGTCCTCATTGGGTTGGTTCCTCTTGTCTTGGATCACGTGCAGCCCATTTATTTGGAAATATTCTTCCTCGTACCTGTAAGGAGATAAAAACCATTAACACGCTGTATGGCCACTAAAACTAAAGCTGTATGAGGTATATGATAACAACACGACGTGACAACTACACGAGATAAGAAAAGAACGACACGAGATACAATGGACAAGACTGACACGAGGTCAGATCAGGATAGCACGAGGTGAGAAGAAAATATCACGGAGTGAAACAATAGAAGAACACGCGATTTAGAAGAAACCTGGACGAGGTTAGAACAAAACAACACGAACTAACAAACGGCAACAAAAGACGACACGAAGTGAAACAACACTTGAAAACATAAGAAAAACAACTCGAGCACAAAATAGCTCGAATGAATGACTCGAAGACGAGGCGACACGGGCTGACCACGACACGAAGACGAATAACAGAAACCGTCACGAGTTGAAGACAACACGAAGATGAAAATAGAAACCGACACGAGTTGAAAACAACACGAAGATGAAACACAGGAATTGACACGGAGTGTGGTCAAGGTGAGAAGGACACGAAGTCTAAAGAGAAAAACAGCACGAAGACAGAAGAGTGACACGGCTATCACGACACGTGAGGAAGCAGTGACACTAAGAAAAAGAACGACTCGAGGAACAACAGTAAGTGACACGAAATTAAACAAGCAGATATAAAAGATGACACGAGATGAGCAACTAAAGGACAGAGAGAAATGACATGAGGTTCACAGAGAAGCGACTCGGAGTTCGTCAGAACTATTCGAGCTGCTTCAGTAACACGACACGAAGACAGAGGGAGACACGACACGAAGTTAAACAACCGAGACTAGGACTCGAAGACATAGATGACAAGGATAGAACAACACGAAGTATTACCTCATACAAGTTTTCCTTTCAAGCATGGAAATCAACACGAAGTGTTGTAAGCTCAGACGACACGAAATCTTTTCGTGTTAGTGAGGGGAAACAACACGAAGTGTGACTCAAGTGGCACGAAAACAACTCCCAAAATTAACTGAAGTGGCTCTAGGATTTACATTAACACAGAGAAACATTTTTGTTCACAAAGGTTCATAGTGTTGAAACCATCAAGACATTATGACTCAGGCAACACTAAAATTCATTTGGTCAAATTGTTCAATTGAACAGGACATTCCCTTACTGTGTAATCCATTCACTTACATGATGAAACATGAGATTATCTTGAGATAAAGAAATGATTTATAGTGTGAGACATCATCAAAATCATAGGGACAAAACATTTAATGTACTCCAAGGTTGTTTCATCATGTCGTTGCCTGGAGGTATAGAGCTTGGCCACTGTGACTTCTCTCTCAGAAACATGGAACCACTCCCGGAATTTCCATTGCATAGATGCCCAGTCGCTTATAGAGCCAGCCGGTAGGTTTGAATACCACTCAAATGCCAGGCCCGTCAACAAGGACCCAAAGAATGTTAACAAGTTGGCTTCATTTATTGCCAGATCACCCATCACTGTCATATAATGAGCAATATGCTCCTTGGGAGAGCCCTGCCCGTTGAATTTTTTGAACTTGGGCTGCTTGTTGATGCCAAGTGGAAGCCTCTTTGCAGCATACTGCGGTGGATACGGCACCTTGTATACATCAAAAGTGCCGATATCACCGTCTGTCCTTTCGGCCAGCTTCATTTCAATTAGATGTTCCACCATTAATTTATTCATCACGGCCGAGACCGCCGGTTCCAGATGGAAATGTGCAGACTGCTGCGTAACAGGAGTAGTTGGAGCCACGGCTTGAAGTGTCGGCGGTACCATTGATGGTAACTGCTGCATTTGTGGAAGCACCGGTTGCGCCAGTGGTGGCTGCCAAAAATGTGGCCGAAGAGCGGCTTCACCATGGTCTATTGGTTGAGAAGTAGCTGGGAGTGTAGCAACGATTGGGTTAGGGACTTCTCGAGATGATTCAGCAGGCACGTCTCGCAGCCAAGGGACAGGAGCTTGTTCAATTCTTTCATTCAACTGCCTCTTCAAGGCGTCGATCTCTTGGCGGTAATTTTGCAGCATCATTAAGATAGTTGGATCTAACGCCACCATAGCGGGGGTGCCCTCGAACGCCTTATCCGGAGAGCCCCCGGACGAGGCCGGCAAAGGAATCTCTTCTTCTTCAGAAGTCACCGCGTTGGCAGTCGAAGTGGTGATAGCTTGCTTTTCTTTGGCTACTTTGAACATTTCTCCCGCAGCTTTGCCTCTTCTTGTTACTAGCCCGGGCCTTTCGGCTAGCTTGGCCAATTCTTCTGGGTCTTCGGGTAGGGCCCCATATCTGCTGGTTACCCCTGCCATGTTGCAAGTGAAAACTTGCATTCTCTTCCTTTGCCCCCAGACTACCCTCTTGGCTTGACCGGGGAAGGTCAACCTTTCAAATACTGATATCTTTTCATTCCCTTCCCGCCGTGGGGGAATTTCATAGCACTGGACCTTCCAATCATCTTCATATTTACTGGCATTCATGAATGATGCCTTTCCTTTTATTTCTTTTCCTTCCTCCTTTCTTTCGACGTTGATGGCGCGGAGTAGCCTTTACCGACTTAGGGAAGAACTTCCCAAGCCATAGAAGTAATTCCGGACCACCTGGGCCATTACTTCTTGATTGTGCCCTAGAGAGAAAGCAGGGGATAGTAGTTGGTCTTGTGTTGATGGCATGTAGAAGTCACGTGACAGTAGGGCAGCTCTGTTTGGTCTTCTGGAATGTTGGATAGCACCTACTTGCCTTGCACATACTTTGAAGGTGGGTGGAGAGGCGATTGGCATGACCCCTTCTTCCCTTGATGCATCTCTATTGCCCCCACTCTTGAGGTCTTTAATAGTTGCCGTTGAATTTTATGGAGTCAAGGCCGGACCCCATGTTCTCTTGGGAACCCATATTTGTTTGAATCTTGGTAGCTTGGGGGCCAGCTTTCCCCAGACATCATTTTCCAAATTGGCCTTCCAACTTGCTAGCACCTGGAAGGCGTTGCGAGTGGGAACTGTCGAGACGATGTGGTCCGGCAAAGCTTCAGCGCGGCGGCCATTCAGATATACTCGAACGCCACCAATCAGGACAGATTTCCTAGAAGCCGAGAGTCAGCCTCAGGGAACAGCAGCAACTCTTCTTCTTTGATTCTTCTTCCTCCCCGCGGACGCCTTGTTGCTGGCGGGGACAGCACAGTAGTCCACGTGGTGGACAAAGCATGAGGCGATGTGATGAGGCGTAGTGGCCCTCCGCGGACAGCTTGCCTTTGCAGGGGTTATGGCCTCGGCCGCAACAGTCTTGTCAACTTCCTCGTCTTCGACCCCCAGCAGGCCGACGAAGGCGACTCCAAGGAAATTGGGGAACCCCACCACGGGCGGCAGAGTCCCAAAGGCAGTGGGCACCACCAGGTACCCATATTCAGCGTGCGCAGCGACAACTTAGGGGCCGAAAGTAAGTCCAGCAAATCCGCCAGTCATCGTTTCCTGTAAAATGACACGAGCAAATAGTTAGTATTTTTGGCGAAGGCCACGGGGCCTTCTACTTTGACGAAGAGATGAAGGGACACCCTAGTCCCACCGAACATGCCAGCTTTATGGGGACAGAAATTCTATCTATATATGTTTATTAGATTTATTTGGATTTTATTTTGTTTTATTGCATGGGCGTGCCAGTCACTCTCGTGACGAGTTTATTATGCGCTCGTTTGACCAATCAGACAATAGTGCGTGATCGTGTCGGGACCTGAAGTCTGCCATACCATAAAGGCTATGGCGTTAATTACATCCTTCCGAAAGAAGGAAAACCCTTGATTAATCGCCAAAGTAGAAGGGCCCTCGGGGCCGAAGAAAATGTGTGAAAGTAATGTTCGCTTCATAAAGCAAGATGCAGCGCATGCAGGCAGGCAATGCAGTAGGATTTATTAGATCGGCTCTCGGTACGTGGCGGAGAACTTATGTCATAAAATCACCTCACACTTAGTGAAAGCTTCCGGCCAGGCCTAACCCGACTTTCGACTAGTCACCATTTGATATACCGGAGAGCCGGGCAGGTGCAGATGCTCATGCACGGGTTCATACAAATGAGTACGGAGCTTATAGTGATTTATTTCTTTTATTCAAGGATTAAGGGTAGAATTTGGCTTTTGACGTTATTAAATTATTTGATGCGGGACGACTACTAGACTCGACTCGGTTGGGTTGCGACCTTGGACTCTAAAGGACGACCAGCAACTAGACTACAACACGGCACCGAACGAGCTCCAGAAGAGGCGATCATGCCCCAAACAAGATGCGCTAACTCACAGTCGTCCCCGGGGAGGGAAACGTGACGATCTGTACGGTTGGGAAACCGACTTTGAGTTTCGGGTGGTCGGCTCACTCTCGTGCTCAGAACGAGTCACTTGACAGGTCTCGCACTCACAACTCACAGCGGTGATTAATTTAGCTAGCTAGGAAATAAACTAACGCACATGCAACGGCATCTAGAATGCATACTAAACAAGCAAATACGACAAGAGGGTGGCGAATGTACCTCCATGCTCGGGACGTGGGGAAGACTTCCCGGTCGAGATCCGGAACTCCCGGTATAGCAATAATTATTAATTACAGAATTAATTCTACAACCCACTCCACGCGGGGAGGTAATAGGCGACATGTGGGGCCCGGGAGCACCAATCTCGGGTTGACGGGCAGCAGTCGGTGGCGCTCGGGCGGACGCGGTCGGCCGATTCAGCTCGGTTCACTCGGGCCCGCAGGGCAGCACGTGGGACCCGCTGCTAGTACGGCAACGTTCGGGGGGGCCTCCTGGCTGCAGCGACCGGCGGGGCGTCTCTGGAGTGTCCCGGGTCGATCCCCGCAAGCGGCGGTCACCGGGGTGGAGTCGGGCGATTTCTTGGGATTTATTTCCCAAAGCTGTCCCGCAGCTCAGCTTCTGGCCAGATCTGCACACTCGAACGAGAACTGCTGGTACGCCCAGCTCCGACGTTGGATCGGGACGCAATGGGTACCGTTGGAAAGAGGACTCAAAATACTACAACATATTGAAATTCCAGATCTGTCCAACGGATGGATTAGAAATGGGAATGACTGTAAACGGACTGAGCACTCTGTCCCGAAATATAGAACAGGCTGGGCAGAACATGAACTCCCTAGTCATGGGCTTTGACCGAGCATCAAACGAACGAATTAAGACCTGGGATTTTTATGGTAGGTAGAGGGGAGGGTGACGGAAACGCACATAGTTTTTTTGTAATTTTCTGACAACATTTGAGTGGGTAAAAAATTCTGCTACCAAGATCTATCTCGCAGATCTGCACACAGGCAGACTTTGAGAGGGAAGAACAGGTGACTGGGAAATGGGACAAACGGACTCTGATCTACTTAAAAATTAAACCGGGAATGACTTATGATGGGTGGAACCTACCCTCAACGTTTCATCACGATCCAACGGTCGGATCTCCCGTACTAGCCCTTTCACCGAGCTACTATCCTGCAACTCCGAATTTTAGGGCAGCAGGTGGTGACCGGAGTGTGGCGGCTTAATGGCGGCACGAACGGCGACGGCGGCGGCGACGGCGGTGAACGATCACAGAAGATAGAGGAAGAGGGGAAGAGGAAGAAATTTGAGGGAGATGGAAGATGTAGGCTCAGATATGAAGAGGATTGGAGGAAGAAGAGGGAAGAACACCAAGAACACAAGAGAGAGGGGGGGCGCCCAAATGCAATTTCACATTAATTCATCATTAATTTCTTCCAAATACAATAAGAGACATTATATATTCAAACCCTAGACCTAGTCAAATGACCTAGGTTACCCTTGGTCAAGGGGGTATAATGGGGAAGGGAGATTAAACTAGCATAAAATAACCCCCCCATAAAGGACAAAAGAGGGGGCGCCCCTCCTTAATGTCAACATAAGGGGCTTTGGAATTAAATAATCCCCTTGGACCATATTAATCCCCCCTTGGACCAAATTAAATCAAAAATACAAATACATGGTCAATTATTCTACCATTGACCCAATATAAAAACCCAAGTTAATACAAGCCAAATATAACCCAAATACATGCTAAATACACATCAAATACGACCAAATACATATATCGTACAAATATGTATAAAAATGCGTACTGAAATATCAATGATCCGGTGCTGAAGCCAGACTGTCCCCCAGCCACAAAGAGGTCAGTGTCGACCGAGTCGTGCTGCGAGTCCGATATCGACGGCTCGCGGAGTCGAGCCGTACTCGTGCTCTGATGTCCTTACCATTATTTATTACTTTATTTAATCATTTATTTGCATGCTTATTCAACAAACTCAAGGAAAATTTTGGCAGCACCTCTCTTGTCCTGAAGAGTATCGGAGACGGTATAGGAGACTCGCCCACGAAGAATCGAGACGAACTCCGAAGAGACAATCATGCCTGGACGGCAATCCCGCACCATATGATGAGTGGGGAACCCGAGGGCTAGCCCTCTGAGTAATCCCTATCACTCACAGGGTTGTCGATAAGTGCTTGTCATTTTATTTATTGAACTGCCTTTATTATTGCAGCACATGCATGTAGGTTCATGGAAACCAGCATGGCCATGCGTCGACGGGTTCGTACGTCATCGGGACAATGTATGCCAAGGGATGGCACTTGTTTATTCGTTTATCCTCTTTATGGGATGTTTTGCACTCATAATTCGGTATGGGTAACCGTGAGACTGCCACCACCATAAAAGGTGAAAATCTGGCGAGGAAACCAAACACACGATACGGAATTATAAATCACCGACTCCTAACAAAATTTCGGTAACATCTCCCCCTGCCCCGGAATAGGTCGGGGACAGATATATAGGAGACCCTCCCACAAAGGGTTGAGACGGGTTCCGAAATGGACGAGCGTATCAAAATAATAGCCCGGGCCCAATAATAGGTAGTAAGAGTTTTGCCGATTATTCTTGGCCCATTTCGGCACCACGGTGTGTACATGAGTAGTCTAAGGAGACCCGGCACAACCATGGACCGAGGGACATAAAGGGTTCGGGACACTATTCACCTTTGAGGCAGTCAATGTTTTATTTCCCCGTCAATATGATCGGAGCTCACGTTGTAATGTATGACGAAGTCCCGTGATTTAGTGGGATGATTGGAATACCCAGAAATGTATGACATGACACAGCCTCCCGATTTAATTCTGGCAGCATCTCCCCTTATCTCGGTATATGCCAAGAGATGTATAGGATACCCGTCCACGGAGAGCCAAGACGGGGTCCGTAATACATGGACGTATCTAAACCCGAGAGCCCAAGGGCCGAGAAACAATAGAACACTATGCACCGTTGAGGCGATCTATTCACTATTCCCCTAATGAGGTCATCGGAGAGTATGCCATAGTAGACGATGGATCCCCGTGACTCGATGGGGGTGTTGAAAAGTACGATACGATATTATAAAATAATCCCTTGAATTAATTCCGACAGTATCTCCCCTTGTCTCGGGATATGTCGAGAGATGTATAGGAAACCCTCCCAACGGAGAGCCGAGGCGGGGTCCGTAATATATAGGCATGTCGAAGCCAAAGAGCCACAAGGGTTGAGAAGCTGCGGGACATTGTTCGCCACTGAGGCAGTTTATTCATTTTTCCCCTAATTAAGTCATCGGAGAGCACGTCATAATAGACGGCGGATCCCCGTGACTTGATGAGATAATCGGGAAACTCGGGAAGTAAAACATAATGTAGGGATAGAAACCTCGTTAACGTAACTCCTCTGCATCTCATGGGGCTGGGTATGGCTCAGCAATGGGTGGAACAGTGAGGAGGATAATATAGCAAGCAGAACAGAGCAATAAATCCTGATTCACAGCCAAAAAGGGAATGAGAAGTGTTCTGCATGGGCAGAGGCATGAACCGGCGGCAATGGAATCGGTGATCCGGCGGCTGGATTGGGGTGTGGGTTTTATGCATAAACTTATTTAACTTATGCATATTTATTCATGTGTATGGAGAAGTGAACGACCATGCATAAGTTTGCCAATTTATATGCCCATGTGGTTTATTCATGCACGTATTATGAAGTGGGCAGGTCATTTTATCATGTAAATATGCCTATTTATATATGTACACATATGGGAGCAAATGGACCAGTGGCTGGGTTGTTTTGGAGAATTTATTAGCACGCACTTATGTGTGATAATGAATAAATCTGCACCGAATATACCTATATGTATTTATTATATTTATATGATGAGGTGGGGCAGGCTCCAAGGTGACACGGTGGATGGGACGATCTTGGGTAATCTGATGGCTTAATTATGCATGTACATATATAGATGCGGGACGTAATCTAATATACCAGCAGCAGAGGCGATTCATGTGACACGGCGGCTGGGCAAAGCGGGGTTACACGGCGGCATATGCATGCTTGGGTGATCCGGCGACTAGGGGGAGTGAGACGGCGGCAACGCATGTGACACGGCGGCAAATGGACTTGATCCGGTGGCAAAGGGGTGCCACTCGGCGGCGGAAAAAATGGGTTTGTGAGGGTGAGACGGCAGCGGGAAAAGTGGGTTTGTGAGAGAGAGACGGTGGCCATAGGCGGGTATAAGCTAAATGAAGGGGATTTTAAGTGATTTAAACGTGAGAAAAGAGTTTAATCACACACCGGAACTGTAATGACTCAGAATATTTATATTATTTTAGGAATTATTTAATGATTTTTTAAAATTTATTAGAAATTCATTAAGGCCCAATTATGGTAAACGATTAATCTAGCATATTTAATTGAAGTCCAAAAGGTTTAAGGACCAAGCCCGTTAAGTTTGACCCATATTCTATAAAGTTATTTAGCGTATTCACGGATTATAAAGATAAATACTCATTAATTAATTAAATAAGTGGATAAGACGTAATTAGAATTTGAATTCATTTCAAATTCGGCACCTACGATAGGTAATATGGACCTCATGCTCCAGGGTTCGACCGTTACACTCTGTTAGTTCCGTGAATTGAAGAATGACCAAAAAGATTAAGATTTTGATAGTCTATCTCTTAGGGATCGAGATGGGAGGACTAGTAAACGTGTTAAGGACTCTCAGAAGTCGATCTAAGGACTCTAGAATTGATCTAATCCTCAAAACCCTAGTTAGAACTTATAAATAGACCCTAGTTTTGACCTGCGCAACCCTTACATTGGCTCGCGTGGAACTAAGGTAAGGAGATAGTATTTCGGATAAGTTCTTTAGAACTTTTTGTTGTTAATACATAGGACTAACATCTCCCAAAAGTTCGTACTAGGAGATCGACTACACAAGGAGCTAGAACCTTGCAAAGTTGCTGGTTTCATCACGTCAACCCAAGAAACTGTACAAGGGGGTGCTGAAGATCGAGAGATTAGAACACCTAAACAAGATATTTAGAGTTCGGTTCTTTAGAACTTTTTGTTCCCCTTAGCTTCATCTTCTTACCCTCCAAATTTCACGTTTATAGGTCAAGGGATTACGGAGTTAGAGCAACGTGAAGTTGCTGAAAATTCACAGGAAGGGAAGAACTAGGGCGTGTCTTGCAGTCCCGAATTGGAAGTTGAAAGCCCAGGAAAAGGGTAGGTTATCTCATGAACGGCAAGAATATCATGTTAGGGATAAAAGTCCTCTGGTTTTATTTGATTTCATGCACTATGGACCATGAATTTCATGATTTAGTTCGGTCTATACATACATGCATGTCTTTAGCCTAAAATAAAGATAAAAGATATTCTCCTATAAGTTCACTGATTGCATCTGGATGGCCTATTCTTTGTTTTGTCATGACTAGAGTAGTTATTTATTTTGATTCTTCTTGCATGAGAGGTTTTAAACCGAAGTTCTTTTATTTTTACTGTCAGCAGTGTTCTGACGGATTATAGTTAGACCGTCACATGACTCTAACGGCCTTACGATAGACCGTCAGACCTTCTGTCACACTTAAGTACTCTGTAATCTCTGACGGACTAGAATCAGTGCGTCACAGTCTTCTAATGGCTCCACGATAAACCGTCACAGCCATATGATGCGCCTGTCTTAGACCGCCAGAGTGCTGAGTTCTATCAATTCGCGACAGAATTGAGAACAGTCAAAGTAGCTTATAAATAAGCCTAGTTATCTAAGTTTTGATCTATCTTCATGAACTTTGAGTTTATAAATTGATTCATGCATGTCTAAAGCACTTCGAGTTATTTTAAGTACATGTTAATTTCATTTGCTAAAACTCTATAGTTTTGTATTAAAAAATATGATTTTAACTGATGTATTGACGGAGTTTTATCATGGTTTCACATCG
The DNA here is from genome assembly GCA_022559845.1 of Amorphophallus konjac. Lineage (NCBI taxonomy): Eukaryota > Viridiplantae > Streptophyta > Magnoliopsida > Alismatales > Araceae > Amorphophallus > Amorphophallus konjac. The sequence continues at coordinate 245,993,989 of CM040120.1, forward strand.
TTACACATTCTTTTCCGTCTATAGAGTCAATTTCTCTAAGTGCATGACATATATTCCGGTATATGACCATTAGTTCACACTTTGCACATAGGAACATATTCTTGGACTTGAGAACCTCTCTATTGGATATTCCTTCCAATGGACTAGGAAATCTGGTTTCAAGGCCTCCGTAATTCTCCGTGAGCCTGGGATTCCCACTAGGACGCCGAGTTGGTTGTACCATTAAAACCCAATTATTTAGAAAGCACTATTGTTGTTTTCTGATTTTGACTATGTAACGGCCTATTACTCGACCGTCAGGCCCATCTAACAGTCCAGTATACAACCGTCACATTTACTAAGTCCAATTTATTCTTTATGGATTAAGCCCAATCTAACGGCACAATAATAGGCCGTCATGTTCATGTAACGGCCCATTAATTGACCGTCACAATTCCTAAGTACTTTAACCCGAGGTTTGACCTAAGGGTTGATATTTCAAAGTTCCTAGATGGATTATTGATGGTCTAGGACTTGTCATATTGTTCAAGATACTTAATTTTAAATTATGAAAGATAAGTAATGTACTGTTATGCTGTCAAATTATTTCCATAAGCATAACCTTGTTTTAAGTCATTCTTGATCTCTCGCATTCTTAAATTGAAGCGTTCATTCATTGAAACTTATTGAACTTGTTATATTACTGGCCATATTTTATTACTTGAAACGTGGAAGTAGCTTGATTTATACTTGAAGATGCGATCGAGCACTGATTGTGTTCAAGGGCTCTATGCTAGTCCCATCGACTGGTTGTCGGAAACATACTATAAACCATGGGGTATGATGCTACTAGCGTAAGTTAAAATTTTCTTTTCTCTCTCTTCATTTCTAGTGAGAGAAGCTCTGATCCCGCTTCTTCTTTCCCGCTTGGCGAGCTCCCCTCCTGTCGGCCATGGCTGGCGCGGCAGGGGAGGATCAGATCCCACAGGAAAATCATGCCGATGCTCATCCTGTTCCTGTAGCAGCTCTGCCTCGGAAGTCTTATGCGCAAATGCTGATGGAATCTCATCATCGACCACATTTTTCTTTGCCTGTAAAGGCTCCGGCATTCACGGACAAGGGGGAACCTGCTGTATTCTTTTCACGGGAAGAGGTGAAGGCATCTTGTTCCCAATTACAGCATGCTATTATTGCTAAATGTTCTTATGGACGCCCGTCCATTCCGGAGATCAAGCTTTGTCTCTCGCAGCGTCTCCATTTGAATCTAGATTTTGTCATCAATCGACTAAATGCTAGACATATTTTGATAAGGATGGGATGTGAGGCTGATTTTACTCGAATCCTTCTGCAAAGAAGTTTGTATATCAAAGGTTTTCTATTTAGATTTTTTCGATGGACTCATGACTTTGATTTTGAGGCGGATCCCTCTGTTACTCCTGTCTGGATTGGTTTCCCTGCTCTTCCAGTTAATTTCTTTTATGAAGATATGATTCGATCTATAGCTGATAATATTGGCCCGGTGCTGCGAATTCATGAGGCAACTGCTGCCATGACAAATACTACGGAAGCTTTAGTATGTGTGGAGTTAGATCTTGATACTCAGCGAAAGGATCAGATATGGATTGGTATAGAAAATGAGGGATTCTGGCAGTATATTAACTATCATAGAGTGCCTTTTTTATGCTCTAATTGTCATAAGATTGGTCATACTGACAAAGAATGTAGAAGGAAACAGGGGAAATTGGAAGTTCGTAAAACATCGGTACAGCCTGTGGCAAATGTTGTGAATACCAGGATTTATCGACAGGAATACAGGCCTAAATCTCCGTTAGCAAAGAAGGAAATGGCAATTAAGGATGGAAATACATTCTCGGTATTAAGAATTGACTCAGATGGTTCAGGGGATGAGGAAGAATGTTCCCACATTAAACAGGTTCCTGAAGAGAATTTAAGCTCCAGTTCCCATTGTATTGAGTTGGAGAAAGGCACTGTTACTGGTCCATCATCATCTATTTGTACAGATACTATTAGCAGGGTTAAATCCTTGGTGCATTTACCTCGGATTGAAGAAGTTCCAAATACAAAGGAGATATCAACATGTAATGAAGAGATTTCTCATTTCAATCATACTTTGATGCATCTCCCAAATTTCACATTGAATAAACAAGAGGTTGCCACTCTTTACAGCTCAGACACTGTTTCTAATTTGTCTGCTTCAGAAAATATCAGAATGATGGATCAAGGGAATGAAATTGCTAGTTCTCAAACTTCGGATGCAAAAAGAAATGAGGTTTTGATTTCTGGAGTTCTGTTTACTGATGGCAGGCTGACAAGGGCGAAAGCCAAAAGTAAGGTTACTCTGTCACATTTTTCTGATGCCAATGCAATCACTTAACTCGGCTCTTGTTTGGAATGTCAGAGGAATAGGCAACAAAGCTACTGTTAGAAATTTAGCTCAACATATTCAGGCTAATAACATTAGTCTAGCTGCTATTGTTGAACCTCACATACAATTTAGCAGAGCTAAGAAAATAGCTAGGCAAATTAGAATGCAAGAACCACTTGGGAATAATGGTGATGAATCAAAAATTTGGCTGTTCTACAAACCCCACGTATGTGTTGAGGTTATTGAAACTCACACACAGTATCTAACTGTGGCTATCAAAGGTAGCGATAATAGTGCATTGTTATTTTCAGTCATTTATGCTTCATGCAACATCTATGAACGAAGAGAAATGTTTGATTCCCTCATGACTTTTAGTCAGACAGTAAAGACCCCATGGGTGTTGGGAGGTGATTTCAATTGTATTGTTACTCCGGAGGAAAAAAGAGGTGGGTCTTTATCCTCCATGGCAGCAATGATTGATTTTCAGGGTTTCATTACTGCAACTGGTCTTGTGGATGCTGGCTTTACTGGTTCCAACTATACTTGGACGAATAATCAGACTGGTGTCTCTAATATTCAAGCTCGCCTTGACAGAGTTTTCTTCAATCCTATGTGGGCTAGGTCATCAAATCTTCTGTCAGTCAGACATTTAATTCGAGGAACTTCAGACCACACTCCTTTATTAATCACATTGAATCCTGCTGTGCACTCTCCAGGAAGATTTATGTATCAACAAATGTGGCATACTCATGAGGATTTCTTGGTTTTTGTGAAAAATCAATGGGCAAGCTATAATGTTTTTCACAGTCATCCTTTTGTTAAATTGCAGACTAAGCTGAAATGTTTGAGGGCTGATCTTAAAGTTTGGAATAAAGAAGTTTTCGGAAACATATTTCAGGCCAAAAGTATAACTGAGTCTCTAGTAAAACAAGCTCAAGAATTATATGATGAAAATCCCACATCAGAAAATCGAATGAAGCTTAATAAAGCTAATGCAGATTTCAGGCTCATTTTATACAGAGAAGAGTTGTTTTGGTTTCAAAAGGCCCGGGTTGACTGGATTACATGTGGGGATAGAAATACCCAATTTTTCCACCAATACACACAAATAAAAAGGCAGAGAAATTTCATTCAGAAATTGAAGGTAAATGAAGAATGGGTCACAGATCAGGGCACTCTAGCAGAAAGAGCAGTAGAATTTTTTAAGGCACATTTGACAACTGAACAGCATTTTATTGATGAGGGTCTACTCTCCACTATTCCCTCTTTGATTAATGATACACACAACAGTTTATTATGCTCCATACCTACTGCTGAGGAAGTGAAGAATGCTATGCTTGCATTGTCTGGAAATAGTTCACCAGGCCCTGATGGCTTCACAGGGAGTTTCTTTTCTCATTGCTGGGATATTGTTGGAGGAGAGGTGATACAAGCCATTCAGAGTTTTTTCCTTGGTCGAGGTTTACCCAAGGGGGTAACATCTACTATTATCAGTCTGATTCCAAAGGTCAAAAGCCCTGATTCCTTTGCAGATTTTAGGCCCATTAGTTTATGTAATTTCACTTACAAAATTGTCTCAAAGATTTTTTGTGATAGATTGAAACCAATCCTTCCACTTATAATTTCTGAGGAACAGAGTGGATTTGTCAGTGGCAGACAAATTGTTGATAATTTTTTGCTGGCAAAGGAGCTGTTTATGGACCTTGATAGACCAGTTAGGGGTCACAACATGATTATCAAGCTGGATATGGCAAAGGCCTATGATCGAATGGAATGGGATTTTCTTTTCTTAGTCCTTAAAAAGTTTGGCTTTGCAGCAGGCTCATTTCCCTTATATCCCAGATGCTGGTTAATAACTGGTTCTCAGTAGCATTTAATGGTCAGACTCATGGATATTTCATATCCTCAAGAGGGATAAGACAAGGGGATCCCCTTGCCCCAGCTTTATTCATACTCTTTGAGGAAGTATTGAGCAGAGGCCTTCGAAAGGTTTTTCAAAATGGCCTATGTAAGTATTATCATCTTCCTCGGAGAGTGCAGCCTATATCTCATATTCTCTATGCTGATGACACTCTGATTTTTATGAGTGGTGGACTAGCTTCTTTTAAAAACTTGCTGAACTTTTTGAGGAAGTATGAGACCTCCTCGGGACAACAGATTAATGCACACAAAAGCTGCTTCATCACTGCTAACCAGATGTCTAATAGAACTGCTGCTCAGATGAATCAAATTTCTGGCTTTTGTCACAAAAGTGGAAGCATTACCTATTTAGGTATTCCTCTCTTTAAGGGCAGAGTTAAGATCCCTCATTTCAAATATTTGATTGACAAGGTTAATAATAAACTTGCTGGTTGGCAAAGCAAATTATTATCACAGGCTGGGAGGCTGGTGTTAATCAAAGCAGTGCTATCCACTATTCCTCTATACACAGCTGCTGCAGCTTCTATTCCTTACACTATTATAAATCACATAGGGAGAATTTGTTCCAATTTCTTCTGGCAGGGTATGGAATCTGTTAAAAAAAAGCATTGGGTTTCTTGGGAAAGGATCTGCAGCCCCACCACGGACGGAGGTCTGGGAATAAGAAGTCTGGCAGATTCCCAAATGTGTTTCTATATTAAGTTGATTTGGAATACTATTCACAATACATCTATGTGGGCCAGGTTTATGAGGAGTAAGTATTTGCATAATCAACATATTGCAACAAGTAAATTTCCTTTTCCTGCAGGAATTAAAGTGATGGACTTTGAGAAGGCCCGAAGGCTGTTACTTTTAGGATATAGAATGGTGGTATATGATGGAGCCAATACAAATTTTCTTAAAGATAATTGGTTTAAGGGGAGACCTCTCACAGAAGCGATAGCATTGATTTCTCAGGGCTTTGATAATTGTTCAGTGAAGGAAGTTATTAAAAATCATCAGCACTCTATCTGGGGTATTATAGAAGATCAGAACATGAAAGAGCAGCTACAAAGCTTCAATACTCAAACAGGTGATGATATCCCTGTCTGGGCTTATACTAGATCAGGAGATTTCAGTTTGAAAACAGCATACTCTTTGTTGAAAGGACAGAATGTCAGATTTAATCCTCACTGGAAAAATCTTTGGCACAGTAGAATCTCTCCCCGGGCATCTTTATTCTGCTGGAAAGTTTTGAATCAAGCTATTCCAGTTGACAGCCTCATTCAACAAAATGGCATTGTAATGGCATCCAAGTGTAACTGTTGCACTACTTTTCCTGAAACAGAGACAGAAAACCACTTATTCATAAAGAGTGACATTGCAAATCAGTTATGGAGTAATTTTGCTTCTCTTTTCAGTCAAAATTGTATGAATGAAGACAACATCAGAAGAAGATTGGAATTAATTGTTAACAAGACTGTTAGAAATAAGCCTAAAGATTTCATTAGGCTTATTAATGCCAGTCTGATCATTTGGGAAATATGGAAAGGTAGATGCTCAGCTAGATTTGAAGGGCAGCAAATTAATGGATTGAGAATGGCTAACTATATTTCTTCGAAGACTTCTTATGTGGTTGATCAGATCAAATTCAAGCAAGGTGTAAATACAGAATATCAGGGGCTGCTTCTCAGACATGGTATTAAAATTTCATGCCAGAATTTAAAGTGCACTCTCATAAGATGGACCCCCCCTGCCTCAGGTTTCATTTTGAATGTGGATGGAGCATGTAAAGGTAATCCTGGTAATTCTGGGGGGGGAGGATGCATAAGAGACTCCCGGGGTTTCTTAATAATGGGATTTGCCTATTTTTATGGTCATGGAACAAATATGGCTGCAGAGGGACGTGCTCTTCTTGATGGTCTTCGATTGGCTAAATCACATAATATACATTTAGAAGCAGTTTGTATAGATTCTCTTTCATTGGTTAGATTACTAAATTCCAAGAAAGCGCCTCCTTGGTCTTTATTACCTTGGTGGCAACATCTTCTAAATATGTACTCCCTTCTACATTGGCCGATTAATCACTCCTACAGAGAGGCAAACCAGGTTGCTGATGCTTTGGCAAATTATGCAATCATCATGGGCAGAAATATGGAATTTCAATCAATTCGTGAGCTTCCTGCTATTGCAAAAGGTTATGTCATTGCAGATGCAATTGGCCTGCCTAATTTCAGAATTAGAAAGGTCTAAATGGTGCTGATTGGTAGTCTGGAAGAGTAGTATCATTTACTCTATAGTTCACTGTGTACAGAATCTGTTTGTTAATCATCTATAGTTTTTGTTTCTCAAAGTCTTTAGCAGTTTTTCTTTCCTCCTGTGGGAGGTTGTACATTCCAGGGGTATGCCCCTTTGACTTTGTATTTCCTTATACATAAATACAAATTAAGCATCTAATGGTGGATAGGTGGAGTGAGAACATTCCCTTCCTCTGGAATGGGGGTGCACTCTCCCTTCTTCCCTGTTAGATGACTTGACTTCATAGAAAAAAATGATGCTACTAGCGTCGCATTGCACTGGGAGTACTTTCTTTATAAATAAGTGAAAATCCACGGCTCGTGAAGTGAAAATCCACGACACGACATATACATGACTTTCTTGCTTATTACATGATATTCCACAGAAATTCACCAAATATTTGCTCATAAGCAAAGGATGTTTGTGTGATGATTACGTAGTTTGCTAGTACATTCTCGATACATTCTTGTTCATGAGAGGCCATATCATGTTCTTGATACATTCTTGCTAATTCATACTTGTTCATTCTATCTTATACAATCGTCTTGTTACCATGGTTATTTACATATGATTTATCGCATTCGCATGATTTTACCTTATTCTTTAGAGCTAAAATATTAATTACTTTAATATTGCCTTCATGTTGATGCGAAGATACCTACTGTGCAAGTGTGCTCATTACCTATTTCCAATCTTTTTCAGGAGATGGAAGTGATTCGAATTCGGATTCGAGTTATACAAGTAGCGGGTCCGAGAGCGAATGAAAGTCATATCAAAATGAGAGTGAAGACTTAGGAAAGTCAATATTGTTTAGATCGAGTCTTGTATTTTTTCCCTTTTTCCTTGAGTCTGATGGATTGAAGAAGGTTGAAAAGTTATTGTATTGGAATATTTCGCTTATTAATGAAATATGTTGGAGTTTGAGTACATTATTGTGTAATTATATTTTTATGTGTGATTGTCTTGCGCTCTGATCGTTCTTGCTCGCAAGAGGCTTACCATGCCGACTGTTCACGTTCCTCGAGTTAGTCTTCCGCTGTAATAAAGGCTCGGGACGTGACAGGAGCTGCCGCGTAGACCAGAGAACCCTTATAGGGCAGGAGGATGGATCAAACCTGAGTCAAAGTCACGAGAAACTTGATGAGATGGCGGCCGAAGCGAACTAAGTTGCAAACGGGGCGAAGCAGAGAAACAACGGTTTTTTTGTTTTCTTTTTTTTTTACCTCTTTCATCCATGGAGAACCAGAGGCCATGTCATGGATCGGCAGGTCCCTGGCCTTGCTTGAGACATTAATCAATTAAAAAACCCTCTTAAACAGAGAGCACCGGGGAAGGATGAAAACGAGATCAAAAACCCCCAATGCAAAATCATGCGGGAGATGAACACATAAGTAATATTTTCCCCCTCAGGGCACACACGGAAATCACGTCTGGAAAACGACGAATCTCTGGCAGCCGATGGGGCATTATTCATAGGGAAATCAACGTAGAGACCAAGTCGATCGGCACCTGTAGCCCCACGGGGCGCTATGTTCGGCTCAGACGAATTCTGGCCGCTGAGTAATCATGCAGAAGGAGAGAGAGGGAGAAATCACATAAGGGGCCATTCATATCAAATGCCATCTATCTCTCTTATTATATCAGAAACGTGTTAAATGATGTTGCATTCGAGAGATACAAAAGAAAGAAATCACATAAAATAAACGAGAAAGATAACGGGGAGGGAGACTATAGCCTATCAAAGGCCTTACACGGCGGGGCTTCTATAGCAGGAAGGCCTATGCTCTTCTTCCCTACTCACCTCCTTCGACTGGTGGCTCTCTCTCCCTTTTCTCTCTTCGGACTCTTCTCCGTTGGCTCTTCGTTCGATTTTCAGATGGCTTCTTTTTCTTCTCTATTTTCTGACTTGTCCCCCCTTTCTTGCGTTGGAAGCAAGGGTTTTTATATAAGATGGAAGACCCCTTGATACAGCGGCTAAAAGCGGAAGGGGTGAACCGGAGACAGGGCGTGCGCCCCTCTGGCCACCGGATCATGGCTGGCTACAGGGTCATGTCCCTCATTGGCCCATTTGCTTCATTTTGAGCCCAGTCTCATCATGCTTTGACCCATTTCAGTTTCTTTTAAGCCCATTTCAACTTCTTTAGTCTATTTAAGTGATCCTTCGGCTCATTTATGCACCTCCAGCCCTTTTATGCTTCTATGTTCTACTTTATTTTTGAAAAATAAAAAATAACAGAAATAAGATATTTCAACGGAAATGAAATGTATCAATATTATTATTATTATATAATTATTATTATTTATTATTATTATTATTATTCGCGTGTCAACATCTCTGCACACCTATCATGGGTGTGCAGTGAAGACTCTTACTCTTATTTTGTGGGCCATTGGGCCATTTTGTTTACTTTGGTAGCCATGATGGCTCCACACGAGGGCGTGCTCCACGTGGGGATGTGATCTCATAGCCCGCAGGGTCTATTTTTATAGGAAATTCCAGAATTAACCTCGTGTGGGGTGGGGGGGATAGATGAGCCCCCAAAAAAAGGCTATATTTATCCAAGATAATGGTGGGAAATGAAGTCGAAAGTTATCCTAATCCGCTCAAGAAACCATCGTAGCATAAAAAGTCGGCAACAAAAGTGGCACAAGAATCATGCTGACAAGACAGAAAGAGTACCAAAACTCAGCAGAGAAAATGAATACTCCACTCACGATACCCTTGTTCTTTCACATAATAATTGCCACCTGAAAGGGCAATCGTGACATGGTCTCTTCTCTTATATAAGGAGGGCATCGACGTAGTTTCAACTTTTAAGAACTGTTTTGCCATAAGCAAAAATTTATCAGGACTAACCGTGCAAAAACTATCTTTATCTGTCAAAAGATTAGGCCAGAGTCGAAACATTTTGATATGAAAGTACCAAAACAGATTTCGATTTGGGTTTGAGCTCAAGTGAGTCGGCTAAACGAGGCAGATCCTACACTGAGATGGGCCCGCCAGCACGAATCGCCATTCCCACGTGTGTGTGCCAGCCAGCCAACATGTGTCGGCTTGAGTCAGCGAACCACAATCCTTCTGAACACGAGGGAGAATTGCTGAACAAAAATTAGCTGCGATACACAGAACGCTGAGTTAGCAACAAATTTAGTTCATGTAGAAACGATGAATCTTAGAACTACTTGAACGAATTTAGTTTCATGCTAATCCTAGGATGGCATATTGGCAGACCACCTGACAACTATTCTCACCTAATAATTAGCTAGAGGGCACGCCAACTAAAGTTCTGAGCCCATTCAGTTGGGGGCATCGACTCCGCGAGCCATCGATGGCATTTAAATCTCATCTAAGCAAATCGGTTTCCCATAACGGTGTAGTCCCAACATCGGTTGGATGGCCCAATCCAATAGCTCCAGCATAGGGTAACAGAGCGACTTACTTACACTTTGAAGAAGGGAGAACCCTATCCCTTCATATTGCCCCCCCACTGAAACTTAACGAAGGACTATCTTAATTTGGTTTGTTGCGGCATAAACGCGTATACATTGTCGGATGAAGGAAGATTGGATATGTTAATAGAGAACATTACGCCTCCCGCACTTGATGATGACTCTCAGTATGAGTCATGGTTCTTAAAAGCAGGGTTTGTCGACCCGGTCTCGGCTTGGGTCGGGTCGGGTCGCTCTCGTCTCGGTCCGACCCGGTCCGTCCCGTTCTAAAACACCACTATATATATATATATATATATATATATATAATATAATATAATATAATAAAATAAAAAAATACACATTATATATAAAATATAATATAATATAATATTAAAATAATGGGCCGACCCGGTGGCGACCCACAGTCCGGCCGACCCGGTCCCGACCTGGGTCGGGTCGGGTCGTGCGAGTCAGTGCGAGACGCACCGGGTCGGCAAACCCTGCTTAAAAGACAACACTGTTATGTCCTGGATAATTAATAAGATGTTTGGGAACATTTTTTTAAAAAAAACTCTTTCTATCCTAAAAATTATGACATATCAATTTTCTATCTAATTTTTAAAATTAATAAAAATAAGTCACTCTCTGTTCGGTAAAAATATCATAATTTTAAAATTTATTTATTAGACATCGAAGACGGCCGCCTGAGCACGAAGCTGCTACCGTGATACCATCCGCTCCTCCATCCCTCCAACGAAGGTTTACGTAAATAAACATGCTCTGAATTAACTGGTTCAGAAAATCTCGGGTGAAGAAGACGATCAGGGTTCCCGCAATTAGCTCCAAGATGGCGGATATTCCTCCGGACGAGTACTCATGGAGGAAGTACGGTCAGAAGCCAATCAAGGGATCACCTTATCCAAGGTATCCACTTTTACTTCAGCTCTCTTCTTATGGATTCTCTGGATCTGACGTCAAAACATAAGAATCTATCATAGGGTTTTTGGGCATCTTGGAGTAGTAGTCCGATGGGATTCTAACCATACCACTTGGTATGGGTTGTTGCAGAGGGTACTAAGGGCGGCTTTGAGAACCGAGTACCGGGCTACCGTAATCGACCCCGAAGGGTCGGTTACGGTACCCGACCCCGGTTAAGCTTCTTATGTGAGGGGGAGGGTGGGCGGAGGCGGGGCCCACCGGTTAGCCGATGTCGGCTAACCGGTGGACAACCCCGTTGTCAAACACTGCCTAAAAGTGCAGCTCCTTGCGCGGCTTCCCGACACGGAAGCACGTCGCCCCTCCCGATGCCGCCCTCCATGCCGCCGCTGCCACCACCACGCCCCCTGCCGGGCTCCTCTTTGAGTCCCCGTAGACGAAGGGGAAGGGGCCAAAAAAAATACAAAAGTCTTCATGGACCTGGATGCGGCTACTTTTGTAAAATATGGGACGTCCTCGGCGGCAGGTGATCGAGTTGGAGGTGTGGCTGTTGGGAGCCATGGGGACGGTGTCGGCTGGGGTGGGGAAGGGGGGACGCATGGGGAAGGGGGACACATGGGGAAAGGGGGATGCAGAGGCCGGAGGGGAAGGGGGAAGGGGGCCGCCTGTGGTGCTAGATGAGGGGAGGGAGAGGCCAGCGGGGAAGGGGAAACGCAAGGGGAAGGGAGAGGGAGGGGGGTCGCCCGTATCCACGTCGAGCGTTCTCAAATTAAAAATAGATAGGTACGGAGCTATTTTTATTTAGGAGGAGATTTCAATGAGACGAGATTTTATCTAAAAAATTAAAGAGGTCTTACCGAACGTACTTAAGAGAGTTATCTATTCTAATTTTTATTTTGAGAGAAAAAAGAGATAAAATACTGTATCCAAACATCCTATAAGTCTGAGTAAAAAAGTGCAGCAAATGTCTCTCAAGAAAAGGACAGCAAGGGAGATGCGCTTATTGCGCGAAGAGATGTCTGGCTAGAAATAAGATGCAGCATTGACAAGTTCCTATATCATCAATAGAATGCCATATATAGTGAAACCTTGAGAATTGTTAGTAAATGGGCCTGAGGCCCAATAGAGGTGTCCATTAGGGCAACCCCTCGTTGGGGCGCCGTGCGTGCGTGGCACGCTGCGGGCGTCTCTTCAGCCCCATGCAGGATCCCACTCGACGTGGGATCTTCATGCAGGGCTAAGGGAAGGATGTTTCCTCACGGAGGAAATCTCCCCCGATCGCGACCCATGCGATCCAAGTCCCGTTGGGACTTGTCCTCCAGCCTGCGGTTAGACCTCTCCAACTTCATGATGGACTTGGCCCAAGGTCTAAGTCTGACCTCGACCTCGCCACGCCGGCCACTCCATGTCCCGCTGAGACTCTGTCGTACGAGCCGCCCTCCCTCTCCCTGCCCAACTAGTTAGAACTTACCCCCTTCCAAGTCCCATGCGGACTTCAATCCATCCTCTATATATATGGGTGTGATGGCGATGAGAGGGCAAAGGTTTAGATCGCCCTAGGGAGAGAGCTAGCCCAAAGAGAGCGTCATCCCTCTTCCTACTCCCTGCATGTGTGCGTGCGTGCGTGCGTGTGCAAGAGAGAGAGAGAGAGAGAGAGAGAGAGAGAGAGAGAGAGAGACCAGATCAAGCCACCGTTGCTACCCTCGCCCTTCACCTCTCTCTCCCTTCCCTTCTCTCTATTCCTCTCCTTCCTCCCTACTCTTCTCTACTGCGAGTTACAAGGAGAGGAGCAAAGCGCCCATAAGAGGTGGAATCACTCTACATGGAGTTCATGGGAGAGTCCTCTTCCCACGACCATCTCGGCTACATCTTCGAGGGGACACCACTGTCGTCTCTGGATCTTGGAGTGTGAATCATTGTGGATAGACTCTTGTAGACTACTCTTCCGTTTCCGTGATACCACGTGGATCAGTTGCTACCATTGCATAGGTATGCCTCGCACTTCACTTTGATGATGTTGCTTATGCTATTACTCGACGGTTGTATATCAACAAGAATAAATCCTCTATCATAATATTTCTCTTTATCGTTCACCCTTTTGTTCTCTCTTGGCCCCAAAGTATTTGGTTGCCTTTGTTTTATTTGTCAACTTAATTCAAGATCATCAAAACTTGATTGTAGAGTCAACATAGATCTCTTTCTAGGATATTCTAAGAAGGATGTAAGTGTCTCGATCCTAAAATAGGGGGAAAAAGCATGTCTCGACCGCTAGGTTTTGAAGCAAAAGGGAGGGTTTGTGGGCTGACAAATGCATTGTATGGATTGAAACAGTCTCTAAAGGTATGGTTTGACAGATTTAGGGCTTACCATGTTACTCACATTTTGGGTTACTCTCGGGGAAACACAAATCACAGTCTACTTACTAAATGGAGAGATGGGCAAGTTGCAATTGTACTTGTATTATGTTGCTGGCATGATAATCTCACGGGACAATAAGGTGGAATGTAAAGAGCTCGATGACGGATATGACAAGGGAGTTGGAGGTAAAAATACTGTTGCCAACTTAATTACTTGTTTGGTGTTGAAACGGCAAGATCACACACACAGGCAATTGCATGCATCAGTGTGCGCGCATGCCTTGTATTAACTTGAGGGGATAGGGAAGGTGCGGCGTACACTAGCACATACTACTCGTATGGAGACAAAATTATGAATCAATTTTAGGGAGCTCTACCGTTCAAGTAGCTCCGAAGGGATGAAGCAAAGGCTGGTGGGTAAGCTTTCCCTACTTAATGATCGCTCACATAACCCGAAATTGCCTGTGCAGTGTGGTGAGTTCGTCTGTGCACGCTCCAAGAATGTGGCGGCCCTCGAGAGCTACAGAGCAGATGTCCGGGGTACATCCATCAAGTCGGGACCAGGAAAAGGCTGAGGGTTATGTTGACGTAGATTAGGGTAGGTAAAGTGACGATGAAGAGATCCACCGAAGGCTGTTGTGTCTTTTTAGTTGGGAGGGAACTCGGCATCGTGGGAGAGCAAGAAACAAACTAGCATGCTAGATCCAAACGCTGAAGCTGACTAATAATGAATGGCTCATGACGTCACAGAGGTACTACTAGTATTGCCGAAGATACTGTTTCAGGATTTTAGGACTGAAGGTAAAGATCTTCTCATGAGATCATACCGTGACAACGAGGTAGCATTATTAAATACTGAATTCGGCTTGTTGTACCACACCCTAGGGGTGGGGTGCAACTAGCATTCCCGCTGTCCTACACTCACCGCACTCCAATTGGTCTAACCAGAGTGATGATGGGATGAGAAAAAAAAAATGAGGTGATAGAACCAATCATGTGTAAAGATTGACCGGGAGGATGGTTAGATTTAGGAGAACTACGCCTCCCTTCGATTTGCTTAATAAAGAGAACAAGTGGTTGATATCTTCTTCGATCACCGAAGGGGTGACAAAAGAACAATTTATGTATCTGTTGAACAAAGTGGCTCAAGACTAATATGCACGGTCCGCTCGAGGGAGTTTAGAAAACAATAGTAGATAGAACCAATCATTTGTCCTTTGTGTTCATATGAATAATAATAATAATAATAATAATAATAATAATAATAATAATAATTGGTAGATGCTGATCCTCGTAATCATATGGCACTGATGATGACCATTAGCTTTAGCTCAAAATGTGACATCCCTCAGATATATATATATATATATATATATATATATATATATCGTGAAATAAGAATAATCGACATTTTAACAACAAAGTAGATTTTTCTCTCATCAATGATCAGATTATGTAGACTTGCGTGGTTGGTACGTCTGACTCCACAGCTCACGTGATATGCGTGAAGGTCTCCCCCGAAAGGGTAGTCTTTTCTTTCAGGTGAGTGCAAATAACCAAAAAAAAACCGTCGGCCGGCGGCAGATCATGCCTTCATGCCAACAATTGTGTATACAGAAACAAACACATGAAACGAGAAAATCGGATTCGTGGGAACTCTGGAAGCTGACATGGATATTACAGGATATTGACAAAACATCTCCCAAACAAACCCCCCACGACCGAGAGAGAGAGGGAGAGAGAGAGAGAGATCTGCAACATAGATATCCCACTATGCTTCATGGTTGGATAGCAAGGAGACGGGGGAATTGAATTTTGCTGATACAACCTGGATTCTTCAGGAGGATGCCCCACGCCAAATGTTCAGAAACTTCGGGTTGCTGGTCACTCTCCGCCCATAAAAATTTCCACTAAATAATGCACAGCACTTGCTCGAAGAAAGAGCCTCATTTAACTGATGAATGGAACCCGATGTTGCAACCACCATTCCCATCGTCAGTCCTTGAACCCAAAACATCGGCCTACCCTGCTCCAAAATGTGACAACCTCTGCAACTCCATCATCAACAGACTCCTTGAACTTGGCTTTATCACTGAGCTCTTCAAATGCGTCCACCAGATTCTGAAGCCTTGCCACAAATTCTATAAGAAGTGAAGCAAATGTTGCCAAGGACAAGGCACTTGCGCTTTCATAGGTTCTAGATTCCTCCTCGTTAAGTGCAGCATCAACCTTGAAAGAGCGCTGAGCAGGCCAAGATATCTGTTTTTGCACCATGTTTTCGGGAGAACCAGCTGTGAGATATGAGGAACTAAAGCCAGTATTTGAGTCGTGCACATCCCAACTCTTTGGAACTTGCACGTACCTCAGATCCAGGACTGCTTCGCTGAGGGACTTGGTCGTGAGGTGTTTGTTCTCTTGTTCCATCACAATGAGATTATCTAACGTGTCCTCCATGTTCTCTGGCCTTTTCCCAATTTCCCAGCACTCCGCATTTACAAGAATGTAGGAACGACTATCTATTTTCTTTTGCAATTCTTCAGCAGCTTCATGGACTTCGAAGAGTATATCTCCAGGCTTCAGCTTTGTCATCGTCTTTACCCTGTTTCCGATTTCACGCAAGACCTTACCACCTTCGGTGCCCACTCTCTGCAGTTCACTGCTGAAAACCTGTCTCCTCTCAGGTGGAGCCTATTATCGTATTTAAACCACATTTGAGTGCCGAATTATTAGATACTTCCAGGTAACATAATTCTTTTGTATATATAATGGACTATGCCAATTTGGAATATCTCACAAGCTTGCTTGGTGTAATGAGCCAAACTTATTGATAGATTTTATACGATCATTTGCCGAAGTCAAAAATAGGTGATTGACAGATTACCATATAATGTGGCTTCTGTCAGATGCTAGAAAAGTAAAACAACATGCTATGAGCAACTACAGATCAAGTGCAACATAACCAGACATTGAAAGCAATAATAATAATTAAACACCAGTTCAACCGATAGTTTCTTGATGTACCGTGACAGGTAGTTCCGTTGTAATAGTCCAATAATGGTGTCCATAATTCCATCATAAATTTATAATAATGGCATCACAAATGAGCATATTAAAATTTATGAAACTGATGCAATGAATTTTCTGTGCTCCATTCTGGCCCTTGAACTTAAAAATCATCAAAGGAAAGCAAAGAGAGTCGTGCATAAACAGTAGTATGAATACAATATGCTGAGCCATCCAGGGAATCATAATTTGTCTGCAGCAGAATTCACCATCTTGGCAGACATAACAGAAACTAAAAGAGTGTATAGTTTAGCTTTTTTTATGGCCAAGGGGAACGGGCATACAGGGAAGGGGATAGGGAGAAGGGATGAGGGGAAGGGGGGACCTACTCTACGGGGTGCACCTAGATGAGCCTCCCAGTGCCTCTCGGAGGCATTATTCACACCAGTATGTGCGGAAGAGGGTGCCGCAATCGGGACCACCCCCACTAGGGCGTCCCGGCACAGGGGCGGCCTGCGCTCCCTGCTGGGGAGCCAGAGATCGACCCTGCAAGCTCTCCCCATTTGGGGAGAGCCTTGACCTCTACGACACAGCCGCACAGTCAAGTGTATAGTTTAGTAGTAGGAGTTGTTTCACGTGCACCCAGGTGGGGCATCTGGCGTGTGAATGCCCATTGAGAAGGTGTTTCAGATGCGGTCAGGCGGGACACTACCGCCATGAGTGCCCCCGGCCGTCTCCTTAGTGCGGCTTTGCGGAGATGGAGGTCCCGGAGTACGTGATATATTTTGTCGAGTAAGGCGCGTTGATGCTCATCGTTAAGAGATACGATTATGATTTTCGTTGGGCTTTTTGCCTATTTCCAATGTTTCTTGTGATTTCTTTATGGATTACGTGTATTGGGGCATGTGTATGGGGTTCGCCTCAGATTCTGTGGACCGTTTCTAATGCTGGGAGATACCGCAGGTACAGTCAGGCAGGACTTTTGACACGTGGTTACCCGAAGGGGCTATCCCAACAGCCGCAGCGACTTTTGATATGGCGAGGTTGGATTCCCGGGGCTGTGAGACATGCAGCCGGGCGAGCGAGGAGGTGTCCCCCCTCGTGGCAGCTATAATCTCGAAATGTTGAATTGTGATTTAGGTGTGTTTCCTTAAATTCCGTTGTTTTCCGTTTTATTTAAATTTGTGTTAGTGAGTCCCCGTGAGCGGGAGTTCGAGTAGGTGCCCTGTGTAGTGGTAGTGGAGCTACCTGCAGGAGTTGGGTGCTCATTCCCCATTTTGGTATGGCGTGTTGGCACCGTAGTAGGAGTAGAGTTACCAGCCGAGTTACATATTGCGCCGTGTGGCTGGTATCCTGATTTTTCCGGTGTAAGTTGGGCATAGATCTTTGGTTTGGCACGTGAACTGCCAGACTGAGCGTGCGAGTCTGTGCTCCAGATTTAAGGTGTTAGAGTTTCTCACCCTATTCTCTGGATTTAGTTGGTGGAGTTGGAGGTTGATTCATGGCAAGCACCAGAATCGTCTTCTTTTGGTAAGGTATACAGTGCAGAGTTGCATAGCGGAAGCGTGGTGGGCCCCAAGCCCACAGGCCCCAGGATCGATATCAAGAGAGATTGGAGAATATCCTAGTGGTAAGTAGAGTTATGGAGGTCATTTGGCTAATCTTAAGAGGTTGGCCTTCAGTATTAAATGGCGTGGGCCATGAGGTTGGCATCGATTGGCGTGCCGTTGATTGAGGCATCGTGTTAAGCAACATCATGGGGTTAAGAATTAGAGGCTTTTGAGTCTAGGGTTGTTGAGTGAGAACTATGGTTGCCCTAGTTTTTTCCCTTGAATCGTTGAGTGCGGCTTATGGACGAGCCATTGGTCCGTTAAAGCTGCAAGGCATGGGCCATTGAATTGGTCATCCTGGAAGCGAGTATGTGTTGCTCAGGAATGAGGAGTTGATTGATCGGCTTCGATTTAGGCGGGGTTCTCCGGGTCGGCTCGAGTTTCGATGATGTATATGAATTGAGGAAATCGCTTCTGGGTCCCAGCAGGAGTATTGTGAGTATCGGTGTGGCTGACCGGACCTCTAGCACCCCAGCAATTTTGTGGATTCGTGTGCCGAGTGTGCGGCAGTGGAAACTAATTGGGGACCCGGTAGAAGCTCAGATGAAGGTGGTTGGAGAAAAGACCTGGACTGTGACCTCGATCAGGTGTGCTTAAGGTTTAATGTGGTGCGAGGCATTGTCCTCGGGTTTAAGTGGTTTTCCATAGGGCGTGAGGCACCGGTTTGTGTTGCTCGGAGTTGAGACAGTGATTTGACCGGCCCTGGTCAGGGTGAATGATCTAGGAGTAGGACCATAGGTGTTGGTGCAGAGAACGAGATCCCGTAGGACTGTCGTGTGTAGTCAAAGGAGCTAATTGAATTGTCTAAGCGCCCTGATAATGTGTGGCTTAGTGCACCGGATGTCTGGCGGACATGATGTTCGGGACTATATAAGCGATGTGATGGTTGTGGATAGAGGGTTTGACTTTGACAAGACTCGGGAGAGTTTGGAACTCGGTGCCTTTTGTGGTGCCACTGGCCAGATTGTTGTGCTAAGATCAGAGGCTTCCCCTGGCTCGGGGAGGAGCTGTACAAGGGGACTGTGTATGAACCGAGAGATTGTTCAATCTGAACGGTGTTGCGTTCAGGTGGGCACTGGGAATAGGTCACTGTCAGTCGGCAGACCAGGTGGAATTGTGGAGTTGTTAAGTGTGGATTAGACGGTTGTAATATGGAGTAACTGTCTCCTCGACGAAGGAATCCCCCGAAGTGTGAATGTGAGATGGGGGCCCTACCATTGAGAAGGGATTTGAGGCGTTGTGCCCAAGATTAATGAGATTGAGGAGTTCGAGGTTCGCACGGGCGACCTTGTTATTCTTCTTCCCATTTCTGAGAATTGGAATTGGCTGGATAGCTAGGGAGGATTAGGATGGTGTTCAGACGATATGTGGCCCAGACGTAGAGATAGCAGATGTTCGGGCCAATGGATGTGAGCGAGTATCCGGAGATTTGATCGTTGGTTCTGCAGAGAAGCAGGTGAGGAGAATGATCAGAGAATTCTTGGTCGGTGTGTGTGACCGACAGCTGGCGGATTATTTTTCCCCAACCGATGTGTTGTCCCTCGGGTTGGCTATTGCATGACACGGTTTATGGATTGTGAAGTCTCAGGCAGTCAATTGTAGGTGTTCCACGGGTATTGGTGAAGGCCGGTGAGGAATTGGCTTTAACCGATGAGTATTGGTTGTGTTTTGACGCTTGGGGTGAGAATCGTCGGTTGCGTGGAGTCGTCGGAAGTGTTGTCGATGGACGATAGCTGGGTAAGTTCGCCGTGGTCGGAGATCCGATTGTACTCCTTATGAGGGGCACTCGACGTTCGATAATTGAGGAAGCCGATGTCCTGAACGGACTATTGGGCATGGATTTCCCCCAGTGATGGACTGGAGTTCCATTTAGAATTGGGTCTTTCTCTCCGTGTGCGGAGCGTGTCAGATGTTGTTCGTGTCTTAAGGTTTCGAGGAAGCTGAGATCATGCCAGACTTGTCAGTCTATGTGTGCCTTGGTAGGCCCGAGGATTGGTATGGATTGGCGTGATAGCACGAGAGGACTTTATTGGTTGAATTGGTCCGGCGGTGTTCCTCAGATAAGGTTGTGTGGAGAATACGGTGGTTGTGCTGCGATCGGGAGGTATTACCCGTTGAGTGAGTTCTTCCCCGTGAGTTCTGTGTGTAGTCTCAAATTTCGAGGACGAAATTCTTGTAAGGGGGGAGGACTATAATGTCCCGGGTTTCGGATTATGTTTCCGCGGGTTGCAGATCGTGTCCGTTTGGGTTTCGGAATTTGATATTGGAGTTTCGGACCCCTAATCGGTATTTACGAGTCATTTCGCGTCCGTGATTGTTCGTTGAGTGGCCTTGCTTTTCCGAAAATTTTTCTGTGTCAGAATGTATTTTTCAAGAACTTTTGGAGTTAATGTGAATTTTCAAAAATAACAAAAATAAAAATTAAAACCTATTAAACCCCCCCTTTTCTCTCCCTCTCACTTTCTTGTTCTCTCCCTCTCACCCTCTCGTTTCTCTCCCTCTCTCCCTCCACCTCTCCGGTGGCCGACAGAGCACGGCAGTAGGCGAGACCGAGGGCGGCGTGGGCTTCGAGCGGTGGGGACAGACGTAAGAAGCCGGAGGCGGTGGCGCAGCATGGCGTGCTCGCGGGATCGAGGTTCGGGTTCGAGCGATCACCACGTTTCTTAGCGATTCGACGTCTGTGGCGCGTGGTTTCTTCGCGAGAGGTAGGGGGGTGGATCCTAACTACTTCTCCCGCGTTTTCCTTTGATCCGGTAGCGTTTTAGGCGAGAGAGAGGGGTTTATCGCCTTTTTTTGGGGGGGGGGACGCATGTTAGGGTTGCGAGCGCGGTTCGACCGGATTTCGTAGCGATTCTTAGCTAAAATCGCGTTTTGTGGATGGCATTTGGAGAGGGGAAATCTAACCGCCCAGACGGAGAGGCCAAAAGAGGTCCAACCGGACCGAACGAGGCCCAACTCCTTGAAGTGGTAGCCCCCGGGCCCACTCAATATAAGCCCAATAACTCACTCGGAACAAGCACTTCCTAGGCGGCCTTCGGATTGGGAAGTCCGAGCATCAGTTCGATCGGGAGAGCTTCTTCGGAGCCCCACATTCTCTGCCCTAATCATGCACTCATTACTCGGGAGGCCCCTCCAGAGTCAGTGCCTCATGCTCGGGCCAACTGATGGAAGCTTATTAATATGGCCGCTACGTGTCCCTTAAAAGTCATGAGCTCAAGGGGACAGGAGAAACCAACAGTCCGCGGGCTATAAAGAGGCCCCGAGGAGGACATAACCCCCCCCCCCCCCGAATCTCCTCAACTTACAGGGATCATTCACTCAACGAGCCACTATTTAAACTGGAACAACCCTGCCGAAGAAAGGTAAGAGACGCCAAAAACCCTGAGCAGGAACCACTTCACCTCTTGGTGGAGAGGGATCTCGTGTCCCCATATTCCTCCTGATTCCTCCCTTCACACCAGTGCTCTACTACACTTGCTGACTTAAGCATCAGAGGGTCTTCCCCGGGGTTCCAACCCTGGGCACCTCTGACGTGTTTCCCTTCTTGAAATTCATACTGCAAGTGTACGTGGACATCTACTTCCCAGCTCATGAGTAACGCGAGATCGCCCCTCTTCATCTGGCGCCGTCTGTGGGAAACGCACAAAGAGCCATCATGGTGCGAAGGAATTCTGGCAGGAGGATTGCCGGCGACAAGGGAAAGGCCCCGGCGACAGAAGAAGGCGCACCTTCTCTCCCCACGGAGAGCTCCCCGCCGAGCAACCACGCCAATGAAGTACCTCCGTCGGTGACGGGGGAACAGCTTCCTGGCGAGAGTACCGACACCCTCCAAACCCTCAACGCAAAAGTGGATGTCCTCGTGGATCTCATGAGGGCCCAGGCGGCCAGGGAGGAGAAGTCGCAGCTCCCCCGGAAGAGCCCTCCACGCGGAGATACCTCCCAGCAAACTGCTGGAGGCCGTTTTACCCTCCGGGGGCGGCGGCTCATCAGCAACCTGTCAGAAGGACCATCGCATGCCCCTCCCCCGGAGCAGGAAGCCTCCTCAACCCCGAGGAGGGAGAAGTCTGGAGCACGCCGACAGTTTCCGAAGACCGAAGCCCCTGAGGAGCGCCGGGATAGCATGCAAATGCGTCCCCCCAGCCCCTCGGGCCAAACCGGAACTGTCCCTCCGACTGCGAGACTTTGAGAGGCGTTTCGCGGAGCAGGAGCGCACCCTTCGCGCCTTGCAGAAGACCTCTCCTGTGGAGGACGAGGAGCGATCCCCGTTCTCCGATTATATCTTGAAGGCAGAGATTTCCCCCAGGATCTCACTCCCGACCTTCAAGTCATACGACGGCCAGGGAGACCCGGCCGACCACTACGACAGCTTCGACGCCCTAATGACCCTGCATGGGGCGTCCGACGTAATAAGTGTCGAGCATTCGTGACCACTCTGGGTCAAGGCGCTCAAGCATGGTTCATAGCCCTCGCCTCCGGCAGCATCCACAACTTCAAGCAATTCGGGCGAGTGTTCAAAGAAAGCTTCGCCGGCAGCGGTCCACCCTGGTCGGTGGCGGGATTACTGACACTCAAGCAGGAACAGGGGGAGAAGTTGCGGGCTTATATCAACCGATTTAAATCGGAAGCTCTGCGCATCCCCCGCCTGGATGTTGCCTCGGCCATCACCGCATTAACCGGGGGTACCCGTGACGAGAAACTACGGCGCGAGCTAGTGCTTCATCCTCTTACCTCCCTTTCCGAGCTAGTGACCTTGGCCCTGCGTCACGCAGAGTGCGAGGAAGTCCTCAGCGCCTGCCGAGGCACAACAGGCTCGGGTCGGGAGGGGGACAAGAAGCGATCGTCGAGCAAAGGACGGGTCAAGGAAAGAGGCGGAACTAGGACGGAGACCATAAAGAGCCGTCCCGAAAGTACGAGCGATATACCCCCCTTATCGCCCCCGTCTACGAGATTTATGAAGACATCAAAGGCTCGAGTCTCCTCCACCAGCCCGAGCCTATGAAGGCCAAGCATCGCAATCGCCACAAGCATTGCATGTTCCACAGCGATCACGGGCATCACACCAGCGATTGCCATCAACTTCAAGATGAAATCGAGCGCCTCATCCGCCAGGGACACCTATCCCGATACGTGTCCGGGCAGAAGGAAGACCGAGGCGCCCCCGAAGACATCGACAATGCCCCCCGTGGAATCCACATAAATGTCATCGCGGGCGGCGCTGCATCAGGCGGAGATAGCAGCCGAGGAAGAAAGCGTCACGCCGAGCGGGCGAGCCGAACCTCTGCTGAGCATTCTACGGCCCCGCAGGCGAGCGAACCGCAGGCCCTGGTATTCTCCGATCAGGACCTGGAAGGGTTAACCACCCCGCATGACGACGCTCTCGTTGTATCAGCTACAATAAACCATTGTAACGTAGACAGGATTTTAGTCGACAATGGTAGTGCCCCTGATGTATTATCCTATGAATGTTTCCTCAAGATGGGAGAGAATCCATCTAAACTCCGCCCGATCCGAACCCCCCTGTGTGGGTTCAACGGCCAGGCAACTTATCCCGAGGGAGCCCTGAGCCTGCCACTTACTATCGGCACCCCGCCCAAAACCGTTACGGTTATGGTAAAACTTCATCGTGATTAGGGGGCTGACGGCATATAACGCCATCTTCGGCCGAGGTATCCTCAGCCGACTGAAAGCGGTGCCCTCTACCTTTCACCAAAAAATGAAGTTCCCTACCAAATATGGAGTGGGGGAGGTCCGGGGTAACCAGGCATTGGCTAGACGGTGCTATATAATCTCGATCGAAGCTACGAGGCCGGAAGGGAAGAGCAAAGAAATAAAGGGAGCCGAAGAGGGACCAACAACATCCGAGCCTAGCGGCGAGTTGTTAACGGTCTTTCTCAACGGTGACCCAACTCTAGGAGTCAAGATCGGAGCCGATCTACCACTTGAGGAATAAGAAAAATATAAGGATTTCCTTGCCCAGTACATCCAAGTCTTTGCATGGTCTGATGAGCACCTTCCCGGGATCCCGGGAGACGTGGTGATGCACAAGCTCAACCTCGACCCAACGGTGAAGCCTGTCCAGCAACGCAGGAGAAAGCACGCCCTGGAGAAGTAAGCGGTCATCAAAGAGCAAGTCATCAAGGGGCAGAAGACTGGCCTTTTTCGTACGGTCCTGTACCCTACGTGGCTCGCCAACGTCGTCCTAGTATCGAAGGCTTCGGGAAAATGGCGAATGTGCGTGGACTTCACCGACCTCAACAAGGCTACCCCGAAGGATTGCTACCCGCTGCCGAGCATCGATCAACTGGTCGACTCAACCTCTGGCAACGAGCTGCTCAACTTCCTGGACGCCTACTCCGGCTACCATCAGATCAGGATGGCCCCGGAGGACATCGAGAAGACCGCCTTCATCACCGACTTCGGCGTACACTGCTACACCCGAATGCCGTTCGGGTTGAAAAACGCTGGAGCAACATATCAGAGGCTGATCAACCACATTTTCGAAGGACAGCTCGGTCGGAACGTCGAGGCCTACATTGATGACATGCTCGTCAAAACACCGAAGGCCGAAGACCACTTTGTCGACTTAGCCGAGACCTTCAACACCCTCCTGAGGTGCAACATGAAGCTCAACCCTGCTAAATGCGCCTTTGGAGTCAGATCCGGGAAGTTCCTAGGCTTCCTGGTAACTCAGCGTGGAATCGAAGCCAACCCCGACAAGGTCCAGGCCATCCTGGACATGCGGCCACCCACCTGCATCAAGGACGTTCAACGCCTTACGGGGGCGCATTGCTGCGCTCAACCGCTTCCTGTCCCGAGCGGCCGAACGGTGCCTACCCTTCTTCAAATTGTTGAGGGGACCCAAAATGACATCTGCTACGTTCGCCTGGGACGAGGAATGTCAGAAAGCATTCACCGAACTCAAGGAATTCTTGGCCTCGCCTCCAGTGATGTCCAAGCCGGTCCAGGGCGAAGCTCCACACCTTTACCTCTCGGCGACCCCTTCTACAGTGAGCTGGGTCCTAGTCAGGAATGACGCAGGGATCGAGAGACCGGTTTACTACACCAGCAAGGTGCTTAATGAGGCTGAAAGAAGGTGCCCCGCAACCGAGAAACTCGTGCTAGCGTTGGTTACCTCAGCCAAGCGCCTCCGACCCTACTTTCAAGGGCACTCCATCGTCGTATTGACCGGCGAACCTCTGAAGAAGATTCTCTTTCACCCTGAAGCCTCGGGACGCCTCGTCAAATGGGCCATCATACTTGGGGCCTACGACATTTCGTACCGCCCCCGCTCGGCCATCAAAAGACAAGCTCTTGCAGACTTCATCGCCGAAAGCACGGTCCCGATTGAAGAAGCACTTCCACCTGCGCCCGAGTCCACTTGGGATCTGTTCGTCGACGGGTCCTCCAACTCGACCGTATGCGGCGCCGGTGTCCTCCTCAAGTCCCCCGAAGGAGCGAAGCTACGGTACGCCTTGAAATTCAACTTCCAGGCGTCCAACAACGCCTCCGAGTACGAAGCCCTTATCTCAGGGGCCAGATGGCTCGACGACTGGGAGCCGAGCGAGTCAGGACCCACACCGACTCTCAACTGGTCGCTAGCCAGGTTAACGGTGATTACGAAGCTCGGGAAGGACAAATGGTCAAGTACCTCCAGGTGGTCAAGAGGACGGTCCGACTCTTCGAGAGCTTTGAGGTAGTCCGAATCGCCCGGGAGGAAAACTCCCGAGCGGACGCCCTCTCTCGCCTGGCCTCCTCGCCCGACCCCGAAGGTACACGATTGGTCTTCCTCGAAGAGCTCGAGCGACCAAGCATCGAGTCCGAGCTTACGACTGTTGACCCGGCACCCCCGAGCGACTAGCGGACTCCCTACATATCCTGGCTCCGGGATTCTCAAGAGCCCACCAACCCTCGGGAGGCTCGAAAGCTCAAGTACCAAGCTCGACGTTTCGTCATGCTAGATGAGGCCTTGTACCGCAGATCTTTCTACGGTCCCCTCCTCAAATGTATCAGCACCAACGAAGCCAGCCGAGCTATTCAAGAAGTACACGAAGGCATCTGCGGCGCGCACCAAAGAGGAAAATCGCTCGCCAAGATCTTGCTTCGGCAGGGTTACTGGTGGCCCACTCTCCAGCGCGACTGCACGACCTATGTACAGAAGTGCGACCGATATCAGCGCTTTGACCATCTGATCCATCAGCCCGCCGCGGAGCTCGTCACCCTTGCCGAGCCGTACCCCATCGCGCGGTGGGGGATCGACATCTTGGGTCCGTTCCCTACGGCTCAAGCTCAGAAGAAGTTCGTCATCGTCGCCATCGACTACTTCACCAAGTGGATCGAGGCCGAAGCCACCACTAGGATCACCGAGTCAGTCGTATGGAGCTTTGTTTGGAAGTCGATCATCTGACGCTACGGTGCCCCCCGAGTGATCGTGAGCGATAACGGTCGGCAGTTTGATTCTCATTACTTCAGAGACAGATGTGCCGACCTAAATATTCGCAATCACTTCACTTCGGTAGCCCACCCTCAGGCTAACGGACTGGTCGAGAATGCCAATAAGACTATCTTAAAAGGCATCAAAATCAGGCTCGGCAAGGCCAAGGGGAGCTGACTCGAGGAACTACCGAGCGTACTATGGTCGCACCGAACTACTCCAAGAACGGCCACCGGTGAAACACCTTTTCAGCTGGTATATGGCACGGAAGCCGTGATTCCGTTAGAGGTCGGCAATCCCTCTCTCCGAGTCGTCCACTTCAAACCCGAGATAAATGAGCAGAAACTGCGAGAAAACCTCGACTTAGCAGACAAGATCCGAGAGATTGCAAAGATCCGAGCAACGGAATACCAACGGCGCATCACTCGATACTACAACTCCAGAGTCCGAGACAGACACTTCCAACCAGGGGATTTCGTCCTAAGAAAGGCAGAAGCCTCTCGACCACTGGAGGCGGCGAGGAAGCTAGCCCCTACCTGGGAAGGCCCCTTCCGAGTGGTCGAGACGCTCGGGAAAGGAGCATACCGACTGTCCACCATGGAAGGAACACTCATCCCTCGGTCATGGAATGTGACAAATCTTCGCAAGTTCTACTTTTGATCATCTGACAAGCACACACATGTAAGTAAAGTAGAATAAACAACATTCTTCTCTTTTCATTAAACTCTGATGTACATCAAGTAAGCCGCAGCCAATACAATATGCATGTACAACAAAAAAATTACATCCACGAGTACTATGACGCGAGCAAATCGCTCGACCGACTCGGTAAGCACTCCTACGTCCAGCCACTGACTTTGCCTAGTGCAGAAACTGGCTCGGATAAGGGATAGCCGGCCCCGTTGCCTCGAGGAGCTCGGAGGAAAGAGGAAAAGAGGGGAAACAACAAAAACAAAAGGAGAGAAGTCGACCCAAGACAAATGAAGAGGAAGCTTGAGAGAGCTCCCCTTCTTAGCAATGGGGTCGACGACGGAAAGAAAGAAGGGGCTGGGTGACCAGAAAGGAGGAAGCTTAAAGAGCTCCCCCCTCCCCTCGGGATGGCGTCGGCGGGTCAGGGACAGGAAGCCGACATGCCCTGGCATGACGAACCCTCTCCCAAACTGACCCCCGACTGACGAACCCTCTTCCAGACTGAAATAGCAGGAGCTTCCCTCCTACGGCCGTCCGCCTCGTCGTCTTCTGAAGCGCTCTTCATGCCTCGCCAAGACAAAACAGCACAACGCTTCGTGGAAAGGGAAGAAGGAGAAACCGCCAGGGATGGCCGTAAGCGATACAAGGAAAAGGAGACGTCCCTCGGACCTTTTATAGGCCGAAGGGGGAGCTGTTCGTCTTAAATGACTCTCCCCTTGAAAACACGCTAAAGGAGCCTTCCCTGAGACGGTTACGTCATTTCCCAAGCATCCCCTCAACGCGACGCGCGAAGCGGCAAGTCATTTAGGGCGACATGGAAAAGCGGAAAGGTGCCAGTGCCATGTCAGTTATTTGACAAATCAGCACGCGCGATACCTGCAGAGAAAATCGGCGACTACGGATACGGTAGTCAAATCACGCCAAAAGCGGTAAGAAATAGTCAATTTGATACTTAATATTGCCGCCGCTATATTTTCCCAAAAAAGTTTACACAGCTACATGAAGGAAAAAGAAAGAAAGAGCTACTACATCAGGCCTCGGGCCCATCCAAGCTCGGTAGACAAGGCCCCCTCAGCACCAGACGATCTGCCCCCGGTACTCTCGGGGACGGCCGACCCAGGCACTGACCCCACCTATGTGGGAACTGTCTCGGTCGTGTGCCCTCCCGACGCTGCTGAAGTTGGCGGTCACTCAGACAAGATCGAAGTCTCCCGACTCTCCTCTTCGCTCGACGTGTAGTGGGAAGAGTCGGTGGAATTCCAGTCCGAGTCATAGCGTTGCCCGGAAGAAAAAACGAGCCCGTTCGCTTGGGCCTCCGCCTCTATGACGGCCCGATCGAAGCCCTAGGAGAAGCCCTTCCGAAGGCCCCGACGATAGCTCGACTCATAATAAGGGAAGGTAGCCTGAAGAAGAGCAGCGTGGTAAACCTCTGAGCACTTATGTCGCTCGAGTGCCTCCACCCCGGCCAACTCCGCCTGCCTCTCGAGCTCGGCTATCCTCTGTTCTAACTCGGACAGCCTTCTCTCGGCCTCGGTCAGCGCATCCTCGACCCCCCGGACTCGGTCCTCGAGCCCCTCTCGCTCGGCCTTCCACTGCTCGCCGCGCTCAACCTGAATCATACGCTCCGCCTCTAGGAGCTCATTCTTCCGATCGACCATACGACGGGCCTGGGCCAGCTACTCCGCCAACGACCGAGCCTCCGCCTGGCTCGACTGCACCTGTGCTCGAGCGGGGCCACCTCCCGACGAAGGTCACCAAGATCAAGGGTCAGACGCTCAACCTTCCGATCGAGCGCACCACGGGCCCATGAGAGAGCCTCCCGCTCCGACTCCACCCGAGCATACGCGCCCACTGCCTCAGCTCCGAGCTAGGCCAAGATCAAGCTGCCTTCCATAAGTTGCTCGAAAAGCGTGGAGGGGGGACCCCTCTGGAGTTTCTCTCACACAACTCTTGAAGCAATAGAATGGCACCTCCGGTACAGGGAGGCCCGGACGCTGAAGGAACTGGTCGAAAGAGGGGAAATCCTCTCCGGAGCAGTCGGGATTGGGGTACCTTCCCCGAGCGATCCTGCCTCGGGGGCCCCACCGGTTGACTCGGGATGAGCGGCCCCGCCGTGTACCTCCCCGGCCTCGGTCGCTTGCGATTGAGTCGCTTCATCTGCCGACCCTCCAGCCTCGACCGGCTCGGACCGGATCCCTCCGTCTGACGCCCCCTCCGCTTCGCTCGGCGCCCCAGCATCGGCCACGATCCCTTCGTCAATTGCTCCCTCTTGCACCGTAGAGGGAGGAGGCAACAAGGGAACCTCATCAACCGGGCGGGCGGCCTCCGCCTTCCTCGCCCATTTTTCTCAGCAGACTGAGCCTGCATCGAAGACCGCAGCAACTTCGCCACGGGATCCTTCCGCTTGACCCCCCGGCGTTCAGAAGCATCGTCTCGGGCGATCCCCTTGCCCTTTTCCCGGGCGCGGGATGAGCCCCCCAAAGCTGGGAGATCGCTCGGAGCCGGCGTATCATCCACATTAATAATCTCCAGCTCGAATGACGGTGCCTCCTCCTCCTCAGCCGCTCGCCGCAGATCTGTGCGAAGAAGAGCAAATTGAGAAGAGGAAAGCACTCGCTTGAAAGAGGACAAGTTCCTGAGAACCTTACCCGTCGGCAACAGCAGTCGAGAAAGATACTCCTCGATGTTAGGAAGAGTCACCAACTCAGCAGTCTCCAGGCGGTCCCGCTGAAGGATAGCAGCATCCCTCTCCACCTCCAGAGAGACCTCTGTTTGCTTCGGAGGGATGTTCGGGTGAAAGTTGGGCGCCGTCGGTAAATCCCAGACCACGCCGACCGTCGACGGGCCCACCCAGAAATATTGAGTCTTCCACCCATTATGAGAAGAATCCTTCACAGAAAGGGACACACAACTCCTCTTTCGCTTCGCCTTAATGAAGAAGAAGCCCTTCCCGGCAAAAAAGTTCTCCTTCAGCTCGAAGAAATAGTGGAAGAGGTCCAGCGAGGTGCGCACCCCTCTCTTGCCACAGAGGAAAATGAAGGAGAAAATAAGGGTATAAGAATTGGAGACCAGCTGGACAGAAGCCAACCGGTAGAACCGAAGCAACTCGGCAACGAAAGGATGGAGGGGCAGCCGAAAGCCGCACTTCCAGACCAAGAGAAAAGAACAAAAGAGGCCAGAACGAGTGGCCAGACTAGATTCATGAGGCTCAGGTGCGAGGAACTTGAATCGCCATGGCAGCCCATACTGATTCTCCAGCCGCTTCACGTCAGCCTCACCCAGCTCGCTGCGAAGATGATGGGGACATTACCCACGATTCTCTCTGGCTCGGGACTTCACTTCCTCTTGGAGAGGAATAGGATCGAGCTCCATGTCAAGCACGGCCCCCCCGACCCTTTGCTTTTCTACCTAGATCATTTTGATGTATTTCTTTCCTTTTGTTTGAGTCATTTTGATGTAATTTTCCCCTTTATTTAAGTCATCATCCTAGGTCCTAAGTCATTTCCCTATGTTTTAGTCTTCATCTACCCCTTGGTTGCTTTTGGGACAGCTTGGTCATTATGTGTAAAGCCAGGGGTAGTCTTGTCATGTAAAAGTTTGGGTCCCTATAAATAGGACCCCAAACCCCCCTTGGTGAACTAATGAAAGTTTGAATTTAGCATTCCACAAAAACCTTGTGTGAACCCATCTCTCTCTCTCTCTCTATCTCTATCTCTCTCTCTCTCTAAAGGGGGCGACCCCCTCTCTCTCTCCCCCCCCTCTCTCCTCAATTCGCAGCCCCCTCTATCCTCTCCCCCTTGCCACCTCATCCTCCACATCAGCCCAACCCTTTCACCTTCCCTAGGCCCCTTCAATACTACCATTACTCTCACCACTACCCAAGTAACCTTTCACCTTCCAAGGCAACTCTCCCCATTCCCAAGCCACTCCTTCCATCTCCCAAGGGAGAATCACAACCCCCTAAGCACCCCTTCACCCTCCCAAGACAACCCTTCCCATTCCCAAGACTAGACTTAACTCCTTTCTTAATCCCATTTCAAGTAAGGGAGAGAACCCTTCCCCTCCCTCCAACCCATTTGCGCCCCCCCATCCCCACCTCCTCCAAAGCCACCAGCGCACCCACCTCTCCCCCCTGCTAGCTCCGCCCCTGCCATCCTCCCCCACTTCCCCTTCCCACCTCCCAACCCTTCCCCACCACCAATACCTCCATATCCTATTCCCCTCCACCAAAGAAACCACCCCCTCAACCATTCTTTCTTCTAATCTGTGTGCAGCTGAAGACCTGCAGATCAACAGCCTGTTGCAGCGCCACCCTCGACCACATCCCGGAGCCCCTGGAGGTGTGTCATATATAGACGGAAAGCTCTTCCAGTCGGCTTCGCAGGCGAGGTGGTCCCGCCTCAATCCGAGGTCGGAGCTGCCCGGGAGAGCCGTTCTTCACCGACTGCACAGAACCAATCCGGCCTGCAACCAGAAGCGACTTTCAGAAGCTCCTGCGACCACACCCCAGCTCCCCTGGGCGCGCCATTTGACCGGGGCGAAGCTCTACCAGTCGCCTGTCCAGCGCAACCAGCGAGACGCCGTTTGGAGGCCGGAGCATTCTGTTCCAATTTTTCTACCTCAGGGACACATGCCAGATCAGCCAGAAGCAGTCCCGACCTCTTCCCACTCTTCAGGCTGTAACTTTCGACCCCGACATCCTCTGGCGCCGTTCTTTGTTGCTGATCGAAGAAGACTCATCCACGCTCGCGTTCGTCCTGGTCCCGTCTCATTCGGATCACGGTAGCATTCGTGGGGACTTCGTCATCCTGCTGCAGCGTCTGGGAACCAGTCCGAGCTTGAGCCAAACCGCACTGATCCAGCGCCTGCCCCGACCGTCAGCGGCGACAAGACTTCCCGAGAAAATTCAGGAGTCATCCCGAGCCAGTCAGTGACGATTTGATGCTGGTTTCGTCGGCTTCTGAGTTCGGGAGCGTCCTCGGCAGCATGAACAGCGAGCATCTATCAGACAGGCAGACAGGCGGGCAGAACCACGAAGGGCCGTTCGGCTTCTTCCTTTGCCTCACTCCCCTTCCCGCCTGGCCGGCTTACCGCCCCTCCCTGTGAGGAGGTAGTGTTTGCTTGTACCCCCTATTCTCCCCACCCCGAGCTCCCCCCTCCTGTGTGAGGAGTAGTGCATGTACTATTTGAACAGGGAAAGCTACACCGACGCAGTGTGCGAGGAACCCACACTCCCTCGCTCGCCCTCGTCTCCGAACGGGGTTGGTTTCTTCAAACCAACCGGATAAGCTCTAAACCTTGATCCCATTACCAGTATTTGTTCCTTTAATATCCGTGAAATTGCTCCGCTGGTAGTGAGAGAGAGAGCGCCCGACCCCGGAGTGTCCCACTTCTGTGTGGTCACCATGGTTTGTGAGAGAGAGTGACCCAGTGCCCCACTTGGCACCCGGCCAGCCCCTTAGTTGTGGGCATCGTACCCTCGGGAGGGCAACCTTAGCCCTGCTGGCCCTCTACCAGCCAGGGTCTTGATCCACCACCTCCACTCGGCATCGTCGAGTCACCCCGGGTTCGTGTGTGTGCATCGGCGAATTGGCGATTTACGCAACCTCATGCTCTAAAATTGACTGTGTTTGTGTGGTAGGTCCCCCATCCCTTTGCTGCATTCACCCTAGTGGTGTCACATTAATTTGGTATCAGAGCAAGTTTTAGACTTGTCTCTACGAGTCTAGTCCTAGGGCATTGGCATTTGGGTCTCCCTTGGATCGTGTTTTCCATCACTCCTTTGCATGACCACCCTAGGGAGACACCCCAAGTACCCATGGACCGATTTGACGCTGCCGTCAACAACCTTCTTGATCAGCTAGATACCATCACCACCCGACTTGACCGGGTTGAAGCAAAATGGAACCACGGCCCTAAAGCTCGGCCCCCACGGGATGAATTTGGATGGGAAGCCAATGAACCCCCACTTAGGAACTACGGCCCTAGAGCTCGGCCCCCACGGGATGAATTTGAGAGGGAAGTCAATAAACCACCACCTAGGAACCATGGCCTCAGAGCTCGATCTCCATGAGAAGGGTTTGATACGGACGAAATGGACTATGATCCTTATTATAACTATGAGGCCCTGACATTACGGGCGTGAGGAAAGGCGTCCCTGGGATAACCTGGATAATCATCCCTTAAGAATGATGCGGTTCTCTAGGCCTCCTAGGTTCACTCCACGACCGGATGATCCCAAGGACATAGGACCCTGCCCCAACCCAGCTCCTCTTTTGAAGACCCCCACGCCAAGTCCAAATGGAAGTACCCCATTTCGTCCCACTCATCTTCCTCCCACCCCTCAACCGACAAGAGTCACCCCTAGTCAACCCATACCCCGGCGAGAAGGGAGTTCCAATGGGCCAAGTGTAGGTGAGACCACTCAGGGAAATAGACAACAATGCTCTAAGTGTAGAGGCTTTGGACACTTCATCAATCAATGCCCTTCACGAGAGATGTCCAACATACTGATTGAAGAAATAGTTACCCATGCCCAAGGGGAACTTGAGGAGGTGACCGAAGTCCATGAGGCTCCCCTAGATTGGGAAGAGGAATACGAAGCCCAATGCCAAGAGTTGGGTCAAGAGAACTCATCCCTACCCAAAGAAACCCCATTGAGTCTAACTGGGTGCACCCTCCCCCGAGAGTTACAAGATGACCAACCAAGTCCCCCCACCCCTCCCTCCATGAGAATTGTGACTTTAGGGGAACCCCTCATTGAGTGGCTAAAGCAAAACC
Organism: Amorphophallus konjac; assembly: GCA_022559845.1. NCBI lineage: Eukaryota > Viridiplantae > Streptophyta > Magnoliopsida > Alismatales > Araceae > Amorphophallus > Amorphophallus konjac. The sequence continues at coordinate 246,027,790 of CM040120.1, forward strand.
TCCTCCTCCATGTCACGCGTCCCTCCATGGATAACCATAACCCAATCGTGCCCACCCCACCATTCCACACAACCTACCATTCGTTCTGCTTTGTAGGAACCCTGAGGGACTTGATTAAGGGTATACTAAGGCAAATAGAGGTGACAAACATGCTGGCCTTAGGAACAAGCGACATGGGGTACCTTAGTTTCTCACACCCCTCTATCGGGTCCATCACCTCCATTTACACCAAGGGTCCATGCACGAGTAAGCTCTTATTGTTTCTACCCGAGCCAGATGAGTTTTACACCACCCCCCTACCACAAGGAAAGGGCACTCCACCTTGGGAATCCACTTTGGTACTTACCCCATTAGGAGACGAGTGCCTAGGCCACACTAGGCAGTGTATGCTTTGGAGTGCTCAAGGTCTAGGATGGGAAGAAGCCTCATTCCCCTCAACCCAAGTCCTCCTAGATCCGCATGATCCCTTCCCGCTAGCCCCTCATTGCCAACCCACCTCCTTGCCCTCCTACACCTTTCCCTACCCCTCGCCCCTTTGCAAGGAGCATTACGCTAGGTCCTATCGGGTTCATGATTTCCACTTCCCCACGTGCGCTAGGGACCCCAGGTCTATCTCTTGGATTGAGCCCCACCTCCACTTCACCCACCCCTCGACCCATCTTGATCCTTTTGACCCCTTCCAATGGGCTTCCGAGTACTCATGTGACCAACCTGCATCACTCACCACCCACTCCTTCCTACCCTCACCCACCTTATTGGACCAAGCCCACTCCACTTTCCTAGACCCCTTCGACCCCTATGAGTGGAAACTCCCACACCAAGCCACACACATAAAAGATGCCATTTGGATGGAAATGCATGTGTCACTACATTTTGCATCATTTGGTAGGGCTAGTAAGTCAAGTCATCTCATTTGTGTCACACACACACTAGGTCCAGTGCACGACAGGTTTACATTTGGATATGCAGGTCCTCCCCCACTCATCATCCATCTTATGTATGATAGGAGTATACATGGAAGTCCGGGTCCTCCGGCATTCACTGCACCCATACCTTATAGAACCATTAATGGATGCCCCGGTCCTCCTAAGTCCGTCAAAACCAATGTAACACTTGATAGGGCTGAATTTGGTTGTCCAGGCCCTCCCTTCATCTCTAGAGGATCATCATTCATGACACTGCATGGCACCATTCGCAAACAAATCAACAAGAGCAATGAGGTATACAAGAAATTAGCCAATTCCCACCGCCGCCACCAAGAGTTCCGTGTAGGTGATTTGGTGATGGTGAGGACTGAGAGACTATTCCCTGGAAATGTCACAAAGTTGAGGCCTCGTGGAGCAGGCCCCTTCCAGGTTTTGAGGCGCGTTGGCACTAATGCTTATGTGTTAGACCTCCCTGAGGAATACGGAGTAAGTCCCATTTTCAACGTGGCTGACCTGGTGCCATACAAGGGTCCCACGACCCAGTGAGGACATCCAGCCTGTTCCATCCCTTGAGAGAGCCCCTACCCAAAAGAGAGCTCCACCCGGCCCAAGGAACCAACGTGAGCAAGTGGAGCGGATATTAGATGAACAGATCACTACTACCCGGAGCAGGGCATATGAGCGATATCTGGTTAGGTGGAAGGGACGGCCTCCGTCGGATGACACATGGGTAAGTCGGGAGGATCTCCAGCAGATGGGCCCTGACATATTGGAGCAGTATCACAGCAGAGCGGGCCCCTACTCGACAGAGTCGAGCTTTTCGCAGCCCGAGGGAATTGATGGGGACATCACCCACGATTCTCTCTGGCTCGGGACTTCACTTCCTCCTGGAGAGGAATATGATCGAGCTCCATGTCAAGCAGGGCCCCCCCGACCCTTTGCTTTTCTACCTAGATCATTTTGATGTATTTCTTTCCTTTTGTTTGAGTCATTTTGATGTAATTTTCCCCTTTATTTAAGTCATCATCCTAGGTCCTAAGTCATTTCCCTATGTTTTAGTCTTCATCTACCCCTTGGTTGCTTTTGGGACAGCTTGGTCATTATGTGTAAAGCCAGGGATAGTCTTGTCATGTAAAAGTTTGGGTCCCTATAAATAGGACCCCAAACCCCCTTGGTGAACTAATGAAAGTTTGAATTTAGCATTCCACAAAAACCTTGTGTGAACCCATCTCTCTCTCTCTCTCTATCTCTATCTCTATCTCTCTCTCTCTCTAAAGGGGGCGACCCCCTCTCTCTCTCCCCCCCTCTCTCTCCTCAATTCGCAGCCCCCTCTATCCTCTCCCCCTTGCCACCTCATCCTCCACATCAGCCCAACCCTTTCACCTTCCCTAGGCCCCTTCAATACTACCATTACTCTCACCACTACCCAAGTAACCTTTCACCTTCCAAGGCAACTCTCCCCATTCCCAAGCCACTCCTTCCATCTCCCAAGGGAGAATCCCAACCCCCTAAGCACCCCTTCACCCTCCCAAGACAACCCTTCCCATTCCCAAGACTAGACTTAACTCCTTTCTTAATCCCATTTCAAATATGGGAGAGAACCCTTCCCCTCCCTCCAACCCATTTGCGCCCCCCCATCCCCACCTCCTCCAAAGCCACCAGCGCACCCACCTCTCCCCTCTGCTAGCTCCGCCCCTGCCATCCTCCCCCACTTCCCCTTCCCACCTCCCAACCCTTCCCCACCACCAATACCTCCATATCCTATTCCCCTCCACCAAAGAAACCACCCCCTCAACCATTCTTTCTTCTAATCTGTGTGCAGCTGAAGACCTACAGATCAACAGCCTGTTGCAGCGCCGCCCTCGACCACATCCCGGAGCCCCTGGAGGTGTGTCATACATAGACGGAAAGCTCTTCCAGTCGGCTTCGCAGGCGAGGTGGTCCCGCCTCAATCCGAGGTCGGAGCTGCCCGGGAGAGCCGTTCTTCACCGACTGCGCAGAACCAGTCCAGCCTGCAACCAGAAGCGACTTTCAGAAGCTCCTGCGACCACACCCCAGCTCCCCTGGGCGCGCCATTTGACCGGGGAGAAGCTCTACCAGTCGCCTGTCCAGCGCAACCAGCGGGACGCCGTTTGGAGGCCGGAGCATTCTGTTCCAATTTTTCTACCTCAGGGACGCATGCCAGATCAGCCAGAAGCAGTCCCGACCTCTTCCCACTCTTCAGGCTGTAACTTTCGACCCCGACATCCTCTTGTTGTGTCCCTATGATTTTGATGATGTCTCACACTATAAGTACATTTCTATGCATTATTATTCTTGAGCATTCTGCATATTGATAGCAACATGAATGATGATGTCTAGCATTGATGGCATTTGCTCTTTATATATGTGTGTTGCATTCTGTCAGATATCATGTCTCTGCATATATCATGTCTGGGTAGCAAAGTCTATACATTGGACTCTCGTTCAAGCCTATGCATTGTCTTAGGCTAAGTGTGTACAGCGTCTTAGGCGAAGTTTGTACAGCCGTGTCTTATGCTCCTAAGTCTATACATTGGTGTTGGTCATCAAAGTCTGTACATCGCTTTCAATCTTCAAGTCTATACACTGGCTTATTCTTCAAGTCTGTACATCCACAGTTAAACTTGAAGTCTGCACACTAGTCTTCACTGTCAAGTCTGCACATTGGTCTTCGATTTCAATGTCCATACATTGGACTGTTCATCAAAGTTTGTACATCAGACTGCTATAGTAAGTCTGTACAGTGAGTGATTCATTGGTGAAGTCTGTACACTCAAATGAACTTCAAGTCTAGACATTGCACTGTAGCATCATTGTCTTCGTGTTGCTTTCCCTCACCAACACGAAATGATTTCGTGTCGTCTGAGCATACAACACTCCGTGTTGATTTCCATGCTTGACAGGAAAACTCGTATGAGGTAATCCTTCGTGTTGTTTTATCCTTGTGGTCTCTGTCTTCGTGTCGCTTCTCTTTATCGCTTTGTGACTTCACCTCGTGTCAATTCTTGTGTTTCATCTTCGTGTTGTTTTAGTGTCTATGTCTTCGTGTTGTGTTTTCGTCTTCGTGTTGTTTTTACCTCGTGTAGGTTTCAGTTTTGGTCTTCGTGTTGTTTTACTCTTTAGACTTCGTGTCCTTCTCGCCTTGACCACACTCCGTGTCATTCCGTATCATGTCTTCGTGTCGTGTTTCTGAAGCAGCTCTAATAGTTCTGATGAACTTCGAGTCGTTTCCCTGTAGACCTCGTGTCGTTCCCCTGTAGACCTCGTGTCGTTCCTGTTTAGTAACCACACTTCGTGTCGGTTACTGTTGTTTCTGTGTCTTCGTGACGTTTTTGTTCCACTGAGTGCAGAACATTGCAGCACCTCGTGTTGCTTTCTGTGCCACCTCGTGTCGTTTTTGTGTGAACCTCGTGTCGCTTCTCTCTGTCCTCTAGTTGCATCTCGTGTCATCTTTTATGTCTTGCTTGTTGTTGCAACCACTTTGTGTCGTTCTTCTTTTTACCTCGTGTTGTTTTCAACACGTGTCGGTTACTGTTTTGTCTCCATGTTGTTCTCGTGCCGTTCTCATTACTGGTTATTATATCATGATGTTTTACTTCGTGCTGTAGTCATCGTATGTACTTCGTGTCGTTCTTGTTTCACTTCGTGTCGTTCTCCTCGTTGTGTCTGTTCTGTTACAGTGTACCTCGTGTCGTTCTTTTCCTATCTCGTGTACTGGTCACGTCGTGCTGTTATCATATACCTCATGCAGCTTTAGCTTTAGTGGCCATACTGCGTGTTAATGGTTCTTATCTTCTTACAGGTACGAGGAAGATTATTCCCTAATAAAGGGGGTGCACGTGATCCAAGACAAAAGGAACCAATTCAATAAGGTCACGTGGCAGGAAGGTTCTGGATCGAGCGTGGGAGGCACACGCGTTTTGTGCCCTATCCACCTGCTGCCGCTATAAATAGAAACCTTCGTCCACCGATGAAGGTGATCAGAGCCAAGAAAGAAAAGGCAGTATTGCAGAGAGCTCGATCCACCAGTAAAGAGAAAGAAAAAGAGAGAAAGAAAAAGAGAGATAGCAGTGAAGAGAGAAAGAGAGTTTGCAGTATCGGGTTTCTGAGATTGCTTCCCAAGAAGCTACATTTGTATTAACTCTCAGTATCGAATGTTTTCTCGATCAGTCCTTAGTTCCTTTTCTGATTTTCTTTATGTGTTCTTCGTCTATTTCTGATCTGTTCCCCTCCGGTGTGTGGAGGAAGGGAGTCTATCTCCGGTTTCCCTCTGGGTTGCAGAGGAAGAGAGATCGCTGATCTCTGGTGTTGCTAGTGACGGGTTGTCATTAGCAGGTTCCCTCCGGTGTGTGGAGGAAGGGAGAGGCACTCTCCGGTTCTGTTCATGCTGGGTGCTAGAACAGGTTACAAGCTCTGTGGGTAGCAAAGCTTGATTGAGGGATTTGTCTCCCTTGGGTTTTCAAGCTGTTTGGCAGCAAGTTGTTCGCAGACTGAGTATGCTGTGCTCTAGCAGTGGCTAGTGGAATCCTCACTCTAGTTGGAGTGAGGGGTGGATGTAGATTGCGGACTGCAGTCGAACCACCTAAAAATCGGTTGTCTTCTCTGTGGTTTGCGATCTTTATCAGCGCTCTCTATCTGCTTGTCTCTTCGACTAGTTGTGTGTTCAGCTCTTATCATCATTTTCTTATTCGATCTTGATTGGTACCTGCATTTGCAATTCTTTGTGAGCTTGTTTAGAAGGGGCATAAGCGGTAGATTTATTTTCTCGTCTAAGCTTTGCAAACTGGGAGTGATCTATTCATCCCCCCCCTTCTATATCACTCTCGCTGCGCTAACACCTCTGGCGCCGTTCTTTGTTGCTGATCGAAGAAGACTCATCCACGCTCGCGTCCGTCCTGGTCCCGTCTCATTCGGATCACGGTAGCATTCGTGGGGACTTCGTCATCCTGCTGCAGCGTCTGGGAACCAGTCCGAGCTTGAGCCAAACCGCACCGGTCCAGCGCCTGCCCCGACCGTCAGCGGCGACAAGACTTCCCGAGAAAATTCAGGAGTCATCCCGAGCCAGTCAGTGACGATTTGACGCTGGTTTCGTCGGCTTCTGAGTTCGGGAGCGTCCTCGGCAGCATCAACAGCGAGCATCTATCAGACAGGCAGACAGGCGGGCGGAACCACGAAGGGTCGTTCGGCTTCTTCCTTTGCCTCACTCCCCTTCCCGCCTGGCCGGCTTACCGCCCCTCCCTGTGAGGAGGTAGTGTTTGCTTGTACCCCCTATTCTCCCCACCCCGAGCTCCCCCCTCCTGTGTGAGGAGTAGTGCATGTACTATTTGAACAGGGGAAGCTACACCGACGCAGTGTGCGGGGAACCCACACTCCCCCGCTCGCCCTCGTCTCCGAACGGGGTTGGTTTCTTCAAACCAACCGGGTAAGCTCTAAACCTTGATCCCATTACCAGTATTTGTTCCTTTAATATCCGTGGAATTGCTCCGCTAGTAGTGAGAGAGAGAGCGCCCGACCCCGGAGTGTTCCACTTCTGTGTGGTCACCGTGGTTTGTGAGAGAGAGTGACCCAGTGCCCCACTTGGCACCCGGCTAGCCCCTTAGTTGTGGGCATCGTACCCTCGGGAGGGCAACCTTAGCCCTGCTAGCCCTTTACCAGCCAGGGTCTTGATCCACCACCTCCACTCGGCATCGCCGAGTCACCCCGAGTTCGTGTGTGTGCATCGGCGAACTGGCGATTTACGCAACCTCATGCTCTAAAATTGACTGTGTTTGTGTGGTAGGTCCACGGACCCCATCCCTTTGCTGCATTCACCCTAGTGGTGTCACATCAGAAGAGGCTCCGACGGCACCAAAAAAGTCCTCGAGGCCTCCCTCTCGTCTCTCGGCCCCTGGATTTTGGTCCGCCATGGAACAGACATAAGAACCGAGAGAAGAAGCGGAAAGCTCTAGGCCATAGGACTCCGAAGCAGAAGGAAGCTGACGAATCACCACCGCGGTAATCCCTCCAGTTCCACGGAAGCCGCTGCGATTCTCCGCTCCTCCGAACTGCTCACACGGCGCCTGAGCCCCCCCATTTAAACACAAAAGGAGGCAAAACCCTAAACCCCGGAGATAAAAGGACGCAAAAACGCGCAATGCTCATAACCCCTGGCTGGGAGCGGCGCGGCGTTCCGATCTCCCAAGGCGGGGCCTCCTTTTATTCATCATGACGGTCATATTTCCAGGGCATGCCACATCACGTGACTCCTGACAGAGAGAGATCTCCACCCAACCAGAGCCACAAAAGTCCAGCCCAAAATGCTACTCGTCCGAGCCTACTTTTGGCTCGGGAGTAGGAGGGGGACAAGTGGAGAGGGGAAATCTAACTGCCCAGACGGAGAGGCCAAAAGAGGTCCAACTGAACCGAACGAGACCCAACTCCTTGAAGTGGTAGCCCCCAGGCCCACTCAATATAAGCCCAATAACTCACTCGGAACAAGCACTTCCTAGGCGGCCTTCGGGTTGGGAAGTCCGAGCATCAGTTCGATCAGGAGAGCTCCTTCGGAGCCCCGCATTCTCTGCCCTAATCATGCACTCATTGCTCGGGAGGGCCCTCCAGAGTCAGTGCCTCATGCTCGGGCCAACTGATGGAAGCTTATTAATATGGCCGTTATGTGTCCCTTAAAAGCCAGGAGCTCAAAGGGACATGGGAAACCAAGAGTCCGCGGGCTATAAAGAGGCCACGAGGAGGACATAACCCTCCCCCCCGAATCTCCTCAGCTTACAGAGATCATTCACTCAACAAGCCACTATTTAAACTGGAACAACCCTGCCGAAGAAAGGTAAGAGACGCCAAAAACCCTGAGCATGAACCACTTCACCTCTTGGTGGAGAGGGATCTCGCGTCCCCATATTCCTCCTGATTCCTCCCTTCACACCAGTGCTCTACTACACTTGCTGACTTAAGCATCGGAGGGTCTTCCCCGAGGTTCCAACCCTGGGCACCTCTGACGTGTTTCCCTTCTTGCAGTTCATACTTCAAGTGTATGTGGACATCTACTTCCCAGCTCAGGAATAACGCGAGATCGCCCCTCTTCATCTGTGACCTAGAAATGGCCTGGTAGCCCTTAAAACTCTCCAGAAAGAGCCTCAGCGCCTTAGGAAGTCAGGAACCCGGTCCTACTTCCGTTCCAGCCGAGAAATTTCAGAAATACCCCTGGCCTGAAAAAATTACCAAAATACCCCTGGGTTGGTAAAATTACCAAAATACCTTAGGGGTCTAGAAAACCTCCCTCTACTTCAAAAATGCCTACGGCTTCCGCATATTTGCGTCTTTACTCCTAAATCTTAGGGCTTTGCTCAGACTTAACTCTAACTTTATTAATATGTTGGTGGTAAATGAGTGGTCATGGAGAGTCTCTCGAGTGAACCTGCCATCCACATCAGAACCTAAGGAGAGGACTTTGGGATTTCTTTGACAGTCAAACAAAGATGTTCGGACGTTAGGCCGATGTAAATCAACACTGACTACGGTCAGTGGGGAGAGGTCCAGCACTCGAACCCAAATCGTCTGATACTATGCGCACCCACGGAATAAGCCTCTATACATAGAGGAGTGTCTCTTTTCAAAAAGGACTTCTAAAATATTTCATTTTTTCAACGTAAAAAATTCCGTGGTCCACAGCCCCACACACACATGCTGCTACTCGCAACAACCACACAGGGACAAACCCCAAAAGAAAAACACGCTGCAAGGATGCAGCAACACACGGGGACAAACCCCCAAAAAGAAAAACACGTTGCAAAGATGCAACAACACACGGGGACAAACCCCCACAACGATCACAAACGCTGACAAATAGCTTGCACGAGGAACAGGCTCCTCACGGCTGCACGGCAGCCAAAACACACTCCGGTCCCTAAAACAGGGCACCAGAAAAACGCTATCAAAACAGCACTACACACGGAAAACAAATGCAGAGTTTCAAAAGAAAACACAAAACGAAACTAAGAAACACAAATGTAGCTTCAAATCGGAATCTTGAAGCTGAAGATATAGATTTGGACTCGGATCTGAAAGCCAGTCAGATCTGAACCCAGATCTGGACTCAGATCTGGCTCTCTCCACTTTCTTTGGGATTTTTCCTCTCAATGCTAGGGTCGCTGAGGCAATCTGCTGGAGGGTTGCTCTTCTCTCTTTTCTTCTTCTCAGATGTTCTTTGTAAAGCTCAGGGCGTCTCTAATGGCTAAGGACTACAGCTTCGAACAAGCTCAGGGCGTCTCTCCTGGTTTTTCCCGCGCCATCTCTTCTCCATGGCGATAGGTCCATATTTATAGAAGAGAAGCATGGAAGGTTCCCTTTTTCAGATCTGTTATCTGATTGGTCCATGATAAAAAAAGAGAAACATGGAAAGTTCCCTTTTTCAGATCTGTTATCTAATTGGTCCATGATAAAAAGAAGGTTCTTTGTCCTCAGACCTTTTCAGACCTCGAGGCACGTGTCCTAGAGACGTGTGCCGTTGACTTGGAGTAAGTAATCACGTGACCACGTGGCCCTGCTCGCAGTCTGCACGTGCTGCGACTATCAGGCAATATCAGTCGACTGATTTGCAAATCTGTCGACTGAACTTCCATGTCTGTCGAGTTGAGCTTGGCATGGTCTGTCGACCTAGTGCTGTGAGCTTCAGATGATGTGGGTCGACCTAGTAGACTTGGTAGGTCGACTCAGTGCATTCTCAGCACACGAGCCTTAGCACACGAGCATTAGTTCTGTCTGGCTGAGCAACCTCTGTCGACTGAGTCGATTGACTTTTCTTAAGTCGACTTAATGCAATAAACTTCAGGTGATATGAGTCCACTTATGGCTTGCTAGGTCGACTCAATGTATCAGCACATGAGCTTCAGTTCAGTCGGGCTGAGCAAACTGAGTCGACTCACTCTGCCTATCTTCAACAATATCTGTCGACTCCTTGGCAAATCAGTCGACTGACTTTCATATCTGTCGACTGAGTTCGAACTCAATCGACTGAATTTGCCTTTTTATGTCGACTAACTGGCCAGCCCTTGCATCTTCATTTCAGCAAGTTGAAAGCCCCTTGCCTGTCTTCATTGAGCCTTTATTGTCACACAAGGTTGCAGCTTGAGCTTCTTGTTCTAACTCCATTGTGTCTTGCCATACTCAAGTTCTTCAGCATTCCTTTCTTCTGATGTCTGTCGACTTTGTAGCTTGGTCTTCTGCTGGGGTTGCTTCGACACAGTTGCTTCCAAATCTATGCCCAACTTTAAGATGCCTTGGTCTTTGTCAGTATCATCTCCCCAATCTGCTTTATCATGGGATTTTCCACTGCCGCCTGCTGCTTTGTTCTGGCTTTCTTCAATTGACTTTTCTGCCTTAGTCTTGTTGCTGCAGCCATCTGAGCCAGTCGGACTTCACAGGTCGGTCGAACCCCCAGTCGGTTGACCGAACTATAGCATCAGTCGACTGAAACCTGTAACAATCTCAGGCTTGTCATTTCTGGGAAATTCGATCGACCAGACCCTTTCTGTCGGTCGACCGGCCAGCACTTTGGTCGACCTGTTGCCATATCAGTCAACTTGAACTCATATCCGTCGACTGAGTTTGTACTCAGTCGACTGATTTTCCCTTATTCTGTCAACTCTTTTTCTCATCTGTCGACTTTCAAGAGACTCATTCACTCTCATCATGAGGGGAATAAAAAACATTCAAAATATTGTGAATATCATAGTTTAACAACCAATAAAGATTTCATCATGATCCAAGAATTTAAACATGAGACTCCATGAAATGAAATCTTCACACATAAGATCTCATGAAGAACATAGCATGAAGAATATAGCAGTATGAAAAATCATCAACACACACGGTGAATCATAGTTGGATCATTATCAAATGCATAATAATGAATCATAGTTAGACATCATCAAAACCACACATAAACCATACATGTACAACATTCTCCCCCATTTTGATGATGGCAACTGTGAGTCATTGTGGCAACTATGAGTTCAATTATGATCCATTGAACTTTCAATTCAGTCAAAGACACAACCTGAATGAGAACTTAGAGGTGGGTCCCGCAACAAACAGGGAGCTTGTTCAGGCTTATAAGGACATCAATGCCTTCATTCACTCTCATGAGGATGTGCTGCCACTCTGTGTTGAGGACCCATTGTCTCCGAAATATTTTAATTGTGGTATACTTACTCGTTCCCAGCGCAGGAATCGAAAGAAGAGGAAATCAATGAGACCACTGCCTGAAGACCTAGAAGGATGTTTTTAGCCTCCACTGAGGGAGGCTGCACTAGGAGTCTCTTGCTTTTCATGTACATGGGGTAAGGCAGCATGTCCCCCCCCCAGGCCGTAATTTCTTTGGATTTCAATAGTGAAGACTAAGGGCTGACCTGGGGTCCTACCTAAATTTTCAGGTTTAAAAAAAAAAAAAGACCCAGCCGTGAGCTACGCAAGAAGAGGGATGTAGGAAAGGACTACCTAAATGCAGTGAATGTGTGCCGAGGTAGAGCCGCTATGGCATGGAGCTACCAATGGGGACAGGGGCTGGGACAACAATAAATCGAATTTAGTCCTATATCGAAAAGCGAGAAAAGTTACTGGGACGTATATGTAAGGCTAACATTCATTAACTTGTGAGGCACTTTTTGAGGACAAAACCATATAGACTTTACCCAAAACGGAAAGTACCTCAGAAGGGTTGGGTCAAGTTGTGACACTGTGGTATCAGAGTAGGACTCGTGCAGTATGATATGGGCCGGTTCAATGATGAACTAGATAGAAGCTGGTGAGTCTATAGTGACTCAATTGTGAGTCGTACAAGAGAAGAGGGCTACCCAAAGAAAAATGGTACTTAAACGTGGTGTGTATGCGTGCTGGTGTGGAGTTACAATTGTGGATGGAGATTGGAGTAGGAACGAATCAAATTTAATCCGATATCAAAAATTGAGACAAGTTATTGGACTACATATGTAAAACTGAGATTTATAACTTATGAGACACCCTTTGAGGACCAAACTATACAAGCTTTGCCAAAAGCGAATAATATCTCACAAGGGTTCAATCAGGATGGGTTGGTTTGAGGAGGAACCAGGTGGAAGCTGGTGGGCCTATAGTAACCCAGTCATGAGTCATGCAAGAGAAGAGGGTTACTCGTAGGAGAGAGCTTCTTAGCCATGAGATGTCGGAGTGGAACTATCACGACATGGAGCTAACACTATGTATGGGGGTTGGGATAAGAATGAACCAGATTAGTCCGACATCGAAAAATGGGAAAAGATATTGAGCTATATATATAGGAGTTGGATCTATAACTTGTGAGGCATCTTTTGGAGACAAATCCGTGGGGACTTGGCCCAATATAGACAATAGCTTACGAGTTGGATCGGGTTACAACACCTAATTTCTTTTCATTTATTTTAGTGCCCTTGAGTATAAGAACACTATGAGAAAACAAGAATGAGCAATGTCTAAAGTAAAAGGCTTCTTCATCTTGCTGGTTAGACATGAAGGAAGGTGAACCTCCCTCCCACATAGAACTCTACTCAATCAGTTTGTTCATTAAGACCTTGTAAGGAAGTTATCCTTCCAGGCAATCACAACATTCATTTCATTCCATTTAGATTACCTCAAATCATGCACGTTTATTTAGTTTCATTTTGCTTGTCTCAGGATTTGGGATGCAAGTGCTGTCACATGGAACATCTTGCTATGATAAGTAGCATCACGAATCCAATGCTCACTCTATTATATAGGCAGAGTAAGCACTCATCACCATTAAACAACATAGTAAGTTGTTGAAACATTTAATCATGGAGGAAAAGCCCAATAGTGTTTCCAAAAGGGAACTTCGTATAGACAACAGTCAAAATTAGAACCAAAAGATCAGAACTGCAAATTGATGCAAAAGACTACGTGGCCAGTGGCTGAACATATGAAAGCAACTCATTTTAGGAAAATCAAGTCAACACAGTTCAGAGGGTTTTGAGTAATGCATGCCTGAGCCAACCCATATTTCATGAAGCCTAATCACCTAAGTTGGCACGATATGTCTAGGTTTTCTCAATTCTAATTTGTCGGAATTGGAGTCCAAGACAAGGTTTGTCGTGCCACTCCGACATGGCCTGTACCGGTCGTGCCGGATCGTGCCAGGTTGTGACCGGCACGTGGCACACATGCAGTACGCCACACTTGGTCACCGGCGGCCTAGCGGAGACAGCAGAGGCAGTTGGGGGGGGGGGGGGCGCGGAGGCGGCGGCTGGGAGGAGCCGGGGACATCGATGGTTCGAGCAAGGGAAGAAGAAGAAGAAGAAGAAGAAGAAGATAGCGGGGATGCCAGCTCGAACAGGGGACGACAGCAACGACTCGAGCCGGAGACGGCGGCAGTTGGGGGGAGCCGGGGACGCCGGCGGCTCCAGTAGGCAAAGAAGAAGAAGATGGCGGGGATGTCAGCTCAAGCCAGAGATGGCGGCGGTGGCGGCAGCGGCTCGAGCGGGGGATGGCAGCGGCTGGGGAAAGCCTGGGTGGGTCCACTAGGGTGCGGGGAGAGGAATGCGGCTAGGATTCCCAAAGAGAGGGATTAGGGAGGGGCAAAGGAGGGATAGGTGATTGGATGTGGGGTTATTTTATAAATAAACCCCTAAAACATGAGTTTCTTTCATTTTTGACTTCAAAAAAAAAAATCTTCTCAATCCGGTAGGTAACGTACCATACCAGATTGTACCTCAAAAAAAACGGCTTTGGGTGCTAGACCAATCTGTCAAACCTTGGTCCAAGATGGCCAACAATGTCACTATCCCTTTTAGCAGCAGTCCCATATTGATAATGTTTGTTTGTGTGGAACTTTCTCATCCAATGCCACATCATGAGAAACCTGTTTTGATGTAAGTCCACTGGAAGAGCAGTACAAATTAAATAGCAATGTTTATGCACAACGAGTTATCCTGTAAGATGTGGTAAGCAATATAGTATGCATCAGTACACATACAGGCATACATTGGCCACATTTCATTCCCTCTCTTTTACACAATCCATATAGCTGGCTTTTAATGTTCTATCAAAACCCTGTCTCTTTCAACATCAGACTTACTTTTTAACATGCACTGTCTCTCCAACCTCAGCTAACTATCAGTACAAATAAAAGAAAAAGAAAGGAAGAATGGATTATAGAATTTTTGTGAACAAAAATCCATTGAGAACTAAAGAGTGTTTAGATAAGGAAATGCATACCCTTTAAGAAAGTAAAATTTAGCATGCCACCCAACAAAAAGGCTCTTCAGGGTTTAATCATCTTTGTTAGAAACTGACTAATGGAAACGTGTTGCTCCTCCTCAACTATTTGAAAACCAATTATGACCTAAAGCTTTCATCTATATTCATATGTGAATCAATGAGAAAGCACATTGTACCAATAACATAAGAATTGATGCTTGAATCAAGACACAATGCTTTAACTAGAAAAGTGGATCACATATAAATTGTTGGAGAAGACATCAGGAAGGGTGCTCCTAATTAGAAGGCAGTTCAACAATCACATTGTCACGGTGGTCAACACATTGGAGGCCAATTCTAATATATATACAGTTGAAACCAGTAAGAACCCATGGTGTAGAGGTGAAACCTGTATTTCAGAAAGTATACAACCATGCAGCGCCATGACCATGAATGCACAATGTCGCAATGCACCACTAACTTTGACATAGTTTCTCCAGGGATAATTCATCATCCTGTAGGGGCCATGTGGTGGCTCCCATATGGCAAAACCTAACTGTAAATGTGGCAAAAGTCAATGGCTTGCTAATTTAATCTTGATAATACATGATAGATGATGCATTGATGATAGAAGAATACCAATGAATCTTCTTGTGTTGTTGATTCCACTGCCGACCTGTACCCACTGTATAGAGGGTCATCAGAGGCTTGATATGTCAGGATTTTTGAAGGGACCCTCTCATATTCAACACATTGGAGATATCCATTAACACATCCTAAACAATGGATGATATAAGATCAGATCAGATTGCAAACCCAACTGCTTCAAATTATTCAACTATATTCTTCCAGTGTCCGACAGGATATATTAACACAATACTTGCCCTATGGAAAGCAGTGAATTGGATGGTTGTGGGCCACATGTAAGATCATGACAACTAGAACTGCCGAACCCAATCTACCTGATGTGACACATCTAAAAGGTAAAGTACGGAATCTTGTTGAATACAAGATCAGGAAACAGGGGATTTGATACTGTGGACAAGTTGTTGGGACAAATTTGGGTAAGAATTATCAATCAATCATTTGCCTTGTACCATCAATCTGAGGTCTGCTGGAATCCAGTGGAGGTACCAATGCACTTGACAAGAATAGTGCCCAGCCCTCAGTTTGAAACATCCATTGAGTTTTAATTACTTGATCCTTTTCCCTATCAGCTGATGGCATTTGAGGGAAAGCTTCCATCAGCTGTCTGCATGGCAAGGTCAACAGTCAAGTGTTCATTGCCAATCTTATCCATGATAGGTGAACCAAAACTAGGATATCATTTTTTCATGCCAAAACTCAAATAAAGTGGTCTTACATTGCCAGGTAGATTATGGAGTTGTTGCCTACAGATCTGCCTAGCACAAGCTATCCTTTGTCAATAGGAGTGAAGAAGTTTCTTGATTCTAAATTTATACATGTTTGAGTTCTAGGTCCTACAGTCAGCACAGTCCTTAAGAGCCAATCCATAGAGTTGCCTCAAACTTTTGAGATCTATTTCACCATCTTGTACATGGGCATAATGCGTATATGAGGTTAACAAAAGCATCACCGTACCTTCTAGTGACTTTGCTACCCCTGCAAAGTTCTTTGCAACTAAGTTGTGCAGATCCTCTCCTGCCCAAATCGGGTAGATGCACACATTCACAGCCAAAGCTACAGCTGCACCAATAATGATAAGCAAAAAGCGATTCACTGCTGTCTCAATGAACTGCCTCGTCCTATAGCCCGACACCATTATGAAACAAAAGGTGATCAAGAAGACTCGGAATCCATATTCGTACGGCTTCATTGTTGGATAGAGCTTCAGGAAGCTTGCGAAGAAACCTAGAAGACCAGCAAGGAACAAATGATACGCAAAATAAGACACTTTTCCCTAAAATAACAGAAATTACACATACATACATGAGAATGGATCCTTATGTAGTTATGTGTCTCAAACCTGCCAGAAAGATGCTGAGAACAATGATCACTTCCTCCCAATCACCAAACATCGTGGACAATTCCGCAATCCCCAGAGCCAAACCCCCGGCCAATAGCGTCCCCAATCCCCGATTAAATCCCTTGCTGAGCGTTGCACCTGCAAATGTCATACCATTCCAAAAAATGAAACTGCAATAAATATGCTCATGTTGTCCTATCTGTCCAGTACAGAACAAAATAAAAGCATCAGTTCTACGAGAATAAATTAATTCAACTGAAAAGGACAAGAACGCACACACATACACATCCACACTGCATTCTTGTTTCGTTCAGAAACATTATTCCGGGGACAATTATACGCCACTATCTTCAATCCTTTCCTCTGGGCAATTCACTCCAACACCAATGGGAAAAAAAAGGAAGGATCCCACATTTCTATGATGAGATCCCTCCAAAGCCACCTCGATCCATCGCAGGAGTCCCTCAAATTTTCAACCTTTTGAGACGGCATAAAAACCTTCCAAACCAAGAGAGGAGGGATGGAATTTTTCCATGACACTCTTCCACTCTAAACCCACCTCCATGTGCGGCAGGAACCCCTTAACATGTCGAATTTTGAAACGGCATCCGACTTCTGAGGAATGCCGAGGTGGTGGCAGTGGTGATGGTTGTGGTGAGGGCAGGGGATCCCTGTTGCTCACCGATACTGAACTCGAAGACGACGACGACGGTGAGGATAGCCCAGACGGAGTAGCGGTTGAGCTCCCGGAAAGGCCCCTTCACGAAGATGAGCAAGGAGAGGATGGTGAGCGCGAGGCCAACCTTCGCCCCGAACACCACCTTCCTCCGATCGGCCCGCCCGAACTCCCAGGCGCTCACCAAGAACTCTCGCAGTCGCCGCCACCCGTCGGCGGCGACGTGGCCGAGCCGCCGGAGGCGTCCACCGATGCTGCCGTCGTTGGCGTCGGGGTCGAGGCCAAGGGGGTCCCATTCGCCGCCCTCCTTCATGGACCCCAGCAGCAGCCTCTCCTTGCTCCGCTGCGCGAAGGTGTACCGGAACGATCCCTGCTTCGGCAACATCTCTCTCTCTCTAACTCTCTTTCTCTCTGGGTGTGTGGGTGTGGGTGTGGGTGTGGGTGTGTGGGTGCACCCTTCGTTGCTCTTCCTCCTTACCTCTCCCACTCTGCACCACCGCCTCTCTCTCTCTCTCTCTCTCTCTCTCTCTCCCTCTCCCCACCCCTCCACGGCCCCTGGGTAGTTGCAGCTCGCTCTCTCTCTCTCTCTCTCTGCGTGAATTCTCCGACGTCACAGGGATGGGAGAGGAAAGAGAGTGGCTGCGGTCCACGTTTTGCGTAGACGCAGACCGACATACGTACGATTCGCTACGCATTAAATTTTGAAATCCATGAGACAAATGCTCTAAACCGACTCTCGCCTCATGAGCTTAGGAAGATGACAATTCACATCATACAATTTGCTTTTCTGTCCATGCTGGCGGATGAAGGATTCCGTTGCGCTACGGAGTCGTCGTGGGGCGGCAGGCGCACGGGTTGGAGTAGGGTCGGGGCTGGGGGTTGGCGTGGTGGGTGGGGACGGGGTAAGGGACTCGTGTCCGTATTGGTGCGCGGCGGGGCAGCCCCGCATTTCGGGAGACTCGGGTGGTGCGACTGGCGGGTTGATATTGTCACGCCAGTTTTCTGTCTCCGATTATTCTTAAGCCGTTTGGTATTGGGCTGGAGCGAGAATATTTTTACCTTAATCTTATTCTACTTTTGGTACGATTAAAATAGACGAAGATAAATTAGATTAAGAGAAATAAGATTAATCTTAATTTTAAGATTAAAAATAAGGATAAATCATTCCAACCTAAATCATTCCAACCTTATTTTTTTAACTCCATTTCACTCCTCGCGTATCAAACATACGTGAAAATAATATTAGACATAAATTATCTCAGAATGACTTACATCTATTCTCCTCAACTTTTATTCGATACTAAATAGATAATCAATCTTATTTTTCATTTTAATGTCTATAATATTAATATTTATTTTTATTCTCTTATAAGCGTGCCTTTTGATAAGTCCTCGGAATTTTTAAAAAAGATTGGAAAAAAAAAATATTCTTAACCCTTCGGATAATCCATTACGTAGTACGAGTGGTTTAAATCAACACCTGAGAAGAGTTGAAGTCAGAATGTGACAGATCTTCGAAGGTAGTAACTTTCGAAAATCCCTCGGGCTAATTTGATAACAAGGCAAGTTATAAGATCGAATACACCCCTTAATCGATCGATCGGCGCTGCTTTATCAAAGCAGATTAGCGTCGCCGCCGGCGAAACCGAGCGCGGAACCGACTAATACCGTCCCCCAGGTGCTTCCGATTATCAAACTGCCCCCTTCTGTTCTTGTCCTGCAGTTTTTTTCCAGAGATGCAGAGAGCCTACGAGCGAGTTCATTCAATTCAAAGTTGAAAAAGAGAAAAAGATGAGCCGCTATAATTTTGGCAGCACTAATGAATTTCCCCCAACCAGACTCTCTGTGCCTTCCAAACACGGGAAAAGGTTAGTTAAAAAAGAACACCCCCTATTATATTAGAGGAGGACAGCTTGTTGGTACGATTCTCCATCTCTTCTCATAATATAGAAATTAGAATTAGATGATTTTATATTTCCCACTTGTGCATTTTTCCCCCTTCTAAATTGTCCCCACATCTATTTTTCATATATATATATATATATACGTTTCCCCTTTCGTTTCCCTTTTTGAGTTGGTTGACCGTCGATGGAGATTTTTCCTCGGACACTTTGGACTCCGAAAAAATTACCAGAAGGATAAGTGACATGGAGAGTAATTCATGTGTTTCAAAAGAAGTAACCAACAAGGGCGATGATCGGCATTGTTTCACCTCGGGTGTCTCTCACATTTTTTTTACTCCTTCCTAACGATGTTAATGTTGAGATTTAGTGTCACCTTAGATAATTTATGAGTGTCTCATCTTATTTGATAAAAAAATTTCGAACTCAATCTTTATAGAGTGTTTGGTTGTAATTTTTTCTCTCTTTTTTCTCTCAAAATAAGAATTAAGAATGGATAACCTAATTAACCACATTTGGTAAACCGCTTCAATTTTTTAGGATAAAAATTTATCATTTTCATATTTTTTTAAGAGAGACACGACCTCTAATTATCTCGGTCCGCTCTCTCTCCCGACGCTCCCTCCCTCTCCCTCTCTCTCGCCAAGCGCACTCCCTCTCTCTCCAGGCGTCAATACACTCCCTCTCCCTCTCTCTCGCCAAGCGCACTCCCTCTCTCTCCAGGCGTCGATACACTCCCTCTCCCGACGCACTCTCTCTCGGCACACTCCCTCTCTCTCCCGACGCCGGCGCACTCCCTCCCCCATGGGTGAGGCGACAGGGGCAGCCGGGCGTTCTCTCCCGGCGCCCCCTCCCTCTCTCCAAGCGCGCTCCCTCTCTCTCCATGTGCTCCCTCCCTCTCTTTCTCTGTGATATCCTACGAATTTATAGTTTAATATTTTATTTGATTAATAAAAATATAATTATTTATGTCTAAATGATTAAATTTCTTATTATAATTATTTCAGTCTTGGTAACAAAAAGAAAGAAAGAGATTCAAAACTTAAAAAGAATAGATGAAAAAAATAAACAAAATAAATACAATTTTCGAAGGGGGTTTTTTGAAAAAAAAAAAAGAACGCGCGTCGGCAGGGGCGGCATCCCACACGCCCGCGCGCGCGAGGGGGTCGGCTGGCGGGCACCCCCCCTCCTGGCCGCATTGTGGCTTATATATATATATATATATATATATTGTTATTAACCTTTCACATTAGTTTAAACTTATTTCCTTCATTTAGTCAAATCCTCATGTGCCTTTGATATATATAAAAAGAAAAAAGAAAAATATGGGATAGTCAAAAGAAAAGGGCTGAGTGGGTTGGTGAGACTTTGAATGTCAAATTCTCAATTAAATAATATTAAATTAAAGATTTAATCTCTACTCTTGATTAAAATCAATGGCTAAGATTGATTAAAGGAAACCCCCTATAAATAGCTATGAAGGGGGCCTCATTTACTCTCTTTAGGGCTGACCACGTTGAAGGGCTTAAGGAGAGGGAGGGTTGTTAAGGAGGTGTTTAAGCTTTATTAAGGTAAGGGATTTAGCATTTATTCTCTTAATTAGCATGATTAGCATATTTAAAATGATTTAAGGTGTGTTAATTAGTATCTATCGAGATAATTAAATCTAGAGATCTTTATTTCACCATGTGTGATCATATCTTAGTCGGATTAACATGAGATCATTAGTATTAAGGCATGTGATTAAGGATAAAATCAAGTGTTTAATACAGTATAATTAGCAACGGTGTATGATAAATTTAGAAAGTTTGCAGAATCATGGGATCTGATATTCTAAGCTCTCTATAAAAATTTTCATGTCTGAATCAAAATATTTTTACGTTTAAAAATATTTTAATATTATTTTATAGGTGTTTAATTATACTAAAAGGCTAAAGGGGTGATATAAAATTATCACAAATTGTAGAAATGCATATTACTATGAGACCCATGCGTATAAATTTTTTTATTATTTTTGGATCACGATGTTTCTGTTAATAAATTTTTAATATATGATAAAAAATAAATAATTATATAGAAATTATAGATCCTATTCATAAAAATCTTAAGATTTCAAAATATGGTTCTTACATTGATTGTACTATATTATTAAAATACCAATAATTATAGATGTCTGTAAGTGAAATTATAGAATTGTCAATATTTTCTTAGAAGTATAAAATTATGAAATAAATAGAAATACTACATAGGAAATTTTAAAACTGTACCAGAAGACTTAAATGTCTGTTATAACTAATTGATTAAAAGTTCATCTTATTTTGATCACTGAATCTTGACTTGTATAATTTTTAATGTTTGAACAAATAATTAAAAAATTGAATAATTGTTAATATTCTGTGAAAAATCTTTAGAAAGTTACAGAATTGATATTTGATATTTATAAGTTAATTTTTAGTATATTTTAGGCATTGTAAACATTCTAGATATTTTTTCTATTTAAAAACTACTGTTGAAAATTTTAGAAACTGATATAAAATTAGAAATACTTAATTAAAAATAGTGAAGTTTCTTATATATGATACTTCTATCTGGAACAATATTCTGTAAATTTTGAGTAATTTTCTTATTATTGTGGATATATTTAGTTAATTTATTATTCATGATGTATTTTTGTTATTATATCAAAATATTAATAATACAATGTGCAATATAATGAAAAGTTTCAAAAATTATATTTCTGTTATAAATGATGGTTTAAAAAATTATGGTGATTTTAAAAGTACTGTGATTAAATTTAGTTAAATTTTTATGCATAGGAGAATTTAAATGATTCTGGAAAATTTTGAATTCATGTATGAAAAATTATGAAAAATTTTCCGTGTAACGTTACATATAAATGTGATCTTCAATAAAAGTTTAATGACCTTCTGAACATGCTAGTTTAATTTAGTCAATTTATGAAGCATATTGGAGTATAAATAATTCTGAAAAAATTATAAATACTGTCTGAAAAATGAAGATACTTTTCTGATTTGATCCTTCATGTTAATGTGTTGGTTCTCTAAAATTTCAATGCATTCTAATATCTGTAAATAGAATTAAAATTTTTTGATATATATATGCCTTTATAATTGGATAAGTTTAGAATTTCAGAAATTTAGAAAAAAAAGATTTTCAGTACTGTCATATTTCATACTTAATTTTCGCAGCATGAATTTTTGAGTGGCATGTGTCCATTATATCTAAGTCATATATTTATAATTACCGTACTGTTATTACTATCAAATGGACACTGCCACCACAAGGGGAGATTGGAACCAAATCATAGAAATTGTCACGCCCCGATGCGAAATATCGGAACGCGGCAGCAGAAAATAGTTTAAATATGTTGATTTCCAGACATACTGTGTCTTGGGTTAGCGAATCCATACATTCAGCTCAATACCATGGCCAGAAATAATTCCATCATAACCATTAAATACCAACTAATTAAACATAATGAGTTCCACGATCAACCTCCATTAGCGTGCCAAGAAAATCTCAATATCTACCAACTTAACATAGTTACATAACCACTGTCTTAAACAAAATTACAACTCTTTGAACATAACTACATCTCTCAGACTCAAACTATCTAAATTGACTCCACGAGGCCTTCTAGCTGGTTCGCTCCAGGGTCTTCACTCCTGTCCAACCCCATCAGTTTGAGAGTCCTCACCTGAGCTACCAGAAAAGGGGGAAAAATAACTAGGTGAGCGAACGCTCACTAGGTAATAGCAGACAATGTTTAAGTAATTAACTAGTTACATTAATCAATTACATTAATCTACGCGAGAAGAGAAAAGAATAATGACAATGAATTGCTCAGATTAAAAGAACAAGAATATAGCATATCGAGGGACTGGCCGATTAAGCATGTACCAAGCAAGCTATGTAAATATTTCCATGGAGGAAATTAATACCTGGAATTCAAGAAAAATAGTCAAGTTAATGAATTGTCGTAGACATCACGCTAGTCATGCACTCGGTGTAATGCCTCACCATGTCATTACAACTCCCCGGGGCACTAGTACTTTTTGGGCGCTCTTCCTAGGACCAGACCGGACCCTTTAGATGCGTTGGCATTGATTTGGTGGATCCAAGATCCCAAGTTATGTCTAGACATTCACAGGATTCGGCCAGAAAAGATATGAAAGCTCCAAGATATAAGGAGAATAATCAAGAGTTATATGTAGTACAAGCCATTCTTGGCCCGACTACCCAGGCACACAAGAAACCACGCGAAATCGCAAGCTGAAGGGTACGCGGTCACATTTGGGCCGCTTAATCAAAACGGTCTAATATTGGACCGTGGAAGTGAACGGGGCCAAAGGAAAGCCCAGTTCGATGTCAAAGGATAAACGGTCCTCAATTGG
The DNA here is from genome assembly GCA_022559845.1 of Amorphophallus konjac. Classification (NCBI taxonomy): domain Eukaryota; kingdom Viridiplantae; phylum Streptophyta; class Magnoliopsida; order Alismatales; family Araceae; genus Amorphophallus; species Amorphophallus konjac. The sequence goes on from CM040120.1 coordinate 246,050,934, forward strand.
GCCGTGCAACAATTGAACAGTTTAACATGGACCGATGCATGTTGCTCTGGGTTTGAAAGAACAAGACCCAGAGTTAGAAAACTAAACGGTCTTAAAATGGGCCACTCAATAGATAGAACGGTCCAGTAAGGGCCGTGTACAACTGAGCTCGACGCACCCAGAAAGAAGGTCTACACGGTCACCCAAGGGCCGTTCATAGTCACAAACGGTAAAGCGTGAACCGCTAAAAGACAGAACGGTCCCAGAGGGGCTGCTATTAACAAGACAGCCCAATTCTGGGCTTGGCAAAATCACGCGGTCCGATAGTCCAAAGGTTCAGGTTTTGGGGTACAACCCGCCCGGCGTTCTAGTGGGAATCTCAGGCTCGCGGGGGCTTACGGAGGTCTCATAATGGAGGTCCTAATCCGACGAAAGGAATATCAGACGGAGAGTCCCAACCATTACAAGAAATTGAGGGCTAATACATCAACGGAAGACGAATATGTGACGGTTAGTCAACATCACCGGGGTGAAGTGACTGTAAAACAATCCTAATAAGAATTTATTCCAATATATAACACAATTAAAGTTTATGCATTCATTGTTTAATAAAAGCAAGGGAATAGGATTTACAAAGGAAGAACAAATTTATACATGTAAGAATCATCATTAATCAGTCTTCATATTTACCAATTAATTGTGGGTTACTATGTAATACCCCGATTTATTTATTGAGTTTTATTAATTAAAAATTGAAATAAAATGGTTTAATGCGTGAATTTCAGAATTTAATATTTAATTCCTTAGTAAATAGAACTAGTGAAATTTCGACTACCTTATAAAAATCTGAAAATGCTAATTGGGTCAAGAACCATTTATATAACAACTTTGTCTTCTGTGGTCGACCCAGCAAAAATCCGTAATTGGGTCTAATCAGTGGATTAAGCCCAAAAGTGCACACTTATCTAACTCTTACCTAACCTTAGCTTAAACCGCCGAATTAGGGATTAATACTCCCCCAAATGACCCCAAATCGGTGGCAAATGAAAGGCCACGATCTAAGGATCATTTCCCCTCTATCAATTAATCGAAAACCAAACCCTAAAACGTGCAGTCGGCCGAGTTTGGTTGGGTCAAACATTTCGGCGCCGTTTCAAACACTCACCTTGCATCGTCGATTTCTCCCAGCTCCGAAGGCTCCAGAAGATGTATGAGCTATAAATATGAAGCTCTTCAACCCTAGTTTCCTTTGGTAGCAGCGGCAGCCGCAGTGGAGTTCGATCTAGGAAGATCTTGGTCGATTAGTGGAGGTCGGTCGGCATCCCGTCGTCCTCCTTTCTTCATCTTTGTTCCTTCGATTGAGGTAGGCATTCTCAACCAAAATCTGCACATGAGTACATCATTTTGTTCCTCTCGACGAGATCTTTCCATTGGTAGTAAAAGCCCTAATTTTATTAGGTATCCAGGAGATCTTCGGGTTTTTCTGAAGTGCTGTCAAGTTCGTTCTTCAATCTAGGTTCATAAGTTCTCTCTTCGATTGAGGTAGGTTATAACAGCCCAAACTCTAATTAACATATATGGATGTAATCAGCATCATGTTAGCTTTCATTTGACGTAGAAAGCCCTAAATTTTATTGAGCATGTTTAGAGAATTTCTGATTTGAGTAAGAGCATGTCTAGACTTGGTTTATGATGTGTTCTTTCAAGTTACTTTCAAGATAAATCATGATTTCGAGTTGTTAATCTTGATCCCCATATAGCATGTCATATATGGTTGGAATCATTATCAAGCCCTCTTTCTTTTGATATATAAAGCCCCAATTTTCATAGACCATGCTTAGAGTATTTCGTATTTGAGTAGAAGCATGCTAAAAACTAGGTTTTCTAGTGTTCTTCCTAGATAGGTTGTGATTCGATTGATTTTTCGGTAAATTTCGTATTCCAAACTCGTTTATTATGACCCTAGTATGTTCATTAAGAACCCAGGAGCATGGGGTTAAGATCCCAGCCCAATTAGACCCCAATTGGGTGAGCTTTCATTGATTTCCGAAGTCACGTTCGGTTCTGTGAAGGCAGGGGTCGACCCATGGGGTTGACCCATGCTCAAGTAGAAATAGTCTGCCTGAGAGTCGACCCATGGGGTCGACCCATTCAGCAGTGCGTGGGGGTCGACCCACATGGCAGAAATTGTGGGGGTCGACCCATGGGTCGACCCATTCAGTAGACAGAAGTCTGTCTTGCAGGGGTCGACCCATCACACAGGCAGACCCTGGTTTTTCCAAGGGTCGACCCATATGCCAGCAGACCCGTTTTAGTTGTTTTTCGACCCGAGGATCGATCCGGACCGTTAGGGGATCGACCCATTCAACCTAGTCCAATTGAAAACTATATTTTTGAGGAACCAGTGACCCATGCATGTAACCCTATGATCTCAATTTATAATGGTCCCTGCATTCAATCATAGTGTAAAAACATCCGATTACTATCTCACTTCAACGCACACAATGGTTAATTAGAAACCCACATGATTCGTGGTTAATTATGTAACTAAATTTCTGTTAATTGCATGTTGTTCATTCCTACACGATCTTGTTCATTCTCTTTATCATCTTGAATCATCTTTTTGGCAATTTGAGTTAACGAAAAACTTAATCCTTGGTAAATTGACATGAAATTAGGTTTCATATGATTATTAGGTTGCTGGTCAGCCACTTTACTCCTGTAGAACAGCGGCCAACTTATGACCGCATATCCGTAATACAGCCCAATATGGACCGTATATCTTGTTCATAGGTCTTAATGTCTTCTGGACATGAGCGGCCCATAATGCACCATTCATACCGTAGAGCGGCCCACTGTCAGCCGTTCTTTCTTGACCTCGTGGACTGAGTTTTGGTCCAGTTCTTGTAATGCGGCCAGTAGTAGCCGTATGTCCTGTCACACGGCACAGAAGTGACCGTATACCGAGTTTTTGATTTGATGAATCCAAGGACAAGTTAGTCCTTAAATCTAAACTTATGGACAGTAATTCCTCTGATTAATTGGACACGAATTTGACTAAATGTCTAGACGGATCTTGGGATCTTGTATCCAATAAATCAATGCCAACGCATCATAAGGGCCCGGTCTGGTCCTGGGGAGAGGGCCCGAAAAATTAGTGAGCCCATGGGATGTTATAATGACATGGTGAGACATTGCACCGAGTGCATGACTAGCTTGTTGTCTACGACAGAAAAACTCTTGTTACTCTTGTTACTTGATCGTGCTTGACTTGTTATCTCTTGTTACTTGCTAGTGGCCATTCCTCGTTACAGTTCTTGTTACACTTGTACATGTTATTCTTGTTAAATTATAGTTATCTTATATTTCTTGACCTTGCAAGATCTTTTATTACGTTGTTTCATTGTATCGTCATTTATTTCTTTTATTAGCATGGCATATGAAAATGTTATTAAATTGTTAATCACGTAAACTTGTCTGTTATTTCCTACTGAGCGTCAGCTCATAGTTGTTGTTTCCCCCCTTTCCAGGCTGTTCAGGTGATGACGTGCATACCGATGGGGAGGGGCAGGAGTGATACTTTTGAGAGTACTTGTTAGTAGATGCCGAGTTGGCATAGTTGTTTACACTAGTTATTCCTTAGAGTTGTGTTAGTACTTTATTACTTTTGGAATCAGTTATTGTATTAGAGTCAGTTTGGAAGTTACGTCTGATCGTGTTTAAACAGTTGTTGGTTATTGTAATAAATTTGGAATCTTCTTGATCAATAGATTTACTTCTTTCCATAGCACTTGTGTAATTGTTTAGTTTAGAATATTTATTTGATTTCTAGCTAGTTTCTAACTGTACGACCCGATATTCCGCGTCGGGGCGTGACAGTTTAGTTGGTATCAGAGCCCTAGGTTTCACATTCCTAGGTGTTCCTAAGTTTAGGTTTTCCAAGTTCTAGGGTTCTAAGTGTTATCATAGGACCCCTAACCTTGTTAAAGTCTAAGAACCTGACCTGGTGAGATTTGGGTAGAAACTCGGGTTAAGTTCGTATCTTAATCGTGTTATTATCTATCTTATTGAACCTAAGTAATCTATTCCTCGTGTAGGCCATTGAAATGGCAGCAGATCGTGCGAATGGAGGAACTTGCAGCGTACGGTTCAAGGCCTTACACAGGCTTTACAGCAAGTGGCTCAAGCAGGAGCGGCACACCATGGCACTGGTGACTTATATCGGAACTTCCGAGGGATGAATCCGCCGAGATTTGGAGGCTCGACTGACCCTGATGAAGCCGAGCACTGGCTAGATGAGATGGGAAGGATATTCGAAGTAATGCAGTGCAGCAATCAAGAGCGTGTCCTTCTTTCAACCTTTCAACTTGAACGTGATGCAAGAACATGGTGGGATTCTGTGAAGGCTACTCTTGGTGATCAGCAAGTCACATGGGAGGAGTTCGAGGAATTCTTTAACAGCAAGTATTTTTCTGATAGAGTGCAAGAGAAGAAGGCAGCAGAGTTCGCGGCTTTGAAGCAGCGCAATCTATCTGTGGCAGAATATGAAGCTCAATTTTCTCGGTTATCCCGATATGCTAACCACTTGATATCTACCGAGAAGATGAAGGCCAAGCGCTTTCTCAATGGACTGAGGCTGCATTATATCAACCAATTGGCACCAATGGAAATCTCCACTTATTCTGAGATGGTGAGGAAAGCTCAAGTCCTAGAAGATACTCTAGAAATGACGGAGAGAATCCGTGGAAAAGGTGCAAGAAAGGAACAACCTACGGGTTCCGGGAATATCAAACCCGGGTATGGCAAGAAGAGGCCCATTAGTGGACCTGGTTCATGGAGTGGTTCTGGATCGTGGAAGGGCAAGATGCCGAAGCATGAAGACAAGAAGCCTGGCCCTATTGTCCCATATAAGGGCGTGTGCAAGTTTTGTGATCGTCCTGGTCACAATATGGAGGATTGCTGGCGCAAGCTAGGCGCCTATCTGCGATGTGGAAGTAGGGAGCACCGTATCCCTGACTGTCCTCTTTTATCGGAACAAGCTACCCCGGCAAAATCACAAGGCATCAGAAAGCCGCAAGGCAAGCTTCAAGCTTTACATGCAGATGAAGTAGGAACCGCCGAGGATGGTGGACTCGTCGAAGGTACTCTTATTATACTCGACAAGCCAGCATTTGTTCTTTTTGATACTGGTGCCACACATTCATTTATTTCTCGGAGATTTGCTAAGTCTTTAGCTGTGAACCTGTTTTGATGAATTCTCCGTTAGAAATATCAACCCTATTGGTTCTAGATCAGCAATACAGTATTTCTATCCTTCTAGTACGGTTATGATTGGTGAACAGAATTTACCAGCTGATTTAGTTTGCATGAACATGAAGGATTATGATGTACTCCTAGGAGCAGATTGGTTGGCTAGATATGAGGCTAATGTTCACCGCAGTTCTAGCTCCGTGTCTTTTACTAGGCACCCGATACTTTCTTTTGTGGGAGTTAAGCACCATAACTCCGTATCACTTATCTCGGCTCTTCGAGCTGATAAGCTGATGAGACGAGGATGCGAGGCTTTTCTGGCCTTTGTCTGTGCAACCCCTGAGCAGCAGATTGAGATTAAAGATATTTCTGTTGTCCGAGATTTTCCTGAGGTCTTTCCAGAGGAACTACCAGGACTTCCGCATGAGCGGGAAGTTATCTTCTCTATTGATCTCATTCCTGGCACATCTCCTATTTCCAAGGCTCCTTATCGTATGCCTCCTGCGGAACTGAGAGAATTAAAGCAACATTTGATGGAATTGCTCGAGAAGGGTTTCATTCGTCCTAGTACTTCTCCTTGGGGAGCCCCTGTATTATTCGTCAGGAAGAAAGATGGTTCGATGAGGTTGTGCATCGATTATCGACAATTGAACCAGCAGACTGTCAAGAACAAATATCTATTGTCGAGGATTGACGAACTATTTGACCAGATAGCGGGAGCTCAGTATTTTTCTAAGATCGATCTTCGATCTGGATATCATCAGTTGCGGATTAAGAAAGAGGATATCTATAAAACAGCTTTCCGCAGCAGGTATGGTCATTTTGAATTTATCGTTATATCTTTTGGTCTAACGAATGCACCAGCAGCTTTCATACAGTTGATGAACAATGTATTTCGGCCCTATCTTGATCAATGGGTCGTGGTATTCATTGATGACATCCTGATTTATTCCAAGAATGAAGAGGAGCATGTTGAACATCTGAGAATGGCATTGCAACTGTTGAGAGATCATCAGCTATATGCCAAGTGCAGTAAGTGTGAATTCTGGCTGCAAGAGGTGTCCTTTCTCGGACATATCATCACCAAAGAAGGAATTTCTGTTGATCCTTCGAAGGTAGAGGCAATGAAGAATTGGGATCAGCCTACCAGTGTGACTGAAGTTAGAACTTTCCTAGGCCTGGCAGGCTACTATAGAAGATTTATCCAAGATTTCTCTAAGATTGCGGTACCTATGACAAGATTAACCCGCAAGGAGAACAAGTTTGATTGGTCAGATGATTGTCAGCGAAGCTTTTAGACTTTGAAGGAATGTTTAACTACTGCACCTGTATTGGCTTTACCTTCTGGTGAAGGAGGTTTTGTGGTATACACTGATGCTTCAGGTATTGGTTTAGGCTGTGTACTCATGCAGCATGGGAAGGTGATTGCCTATTCTTCTAGGCAGTTGAGGAAGCATGAAGAGAATTATCATGTTCATGATTTTGAACTAGCAACAGTCGTGTTTGCCTTGAAGATATGGAGGCACTACTTGTATGGAGAAACATTCACAGTGTTTTCAGATCATAAGAGTCTGAAATATTTATTTTCTCAGAAGGAACTCAACATGAGGCAGAGAAGATGGTTGGAGTACTTGAAAGACTTTGACTTCTCGATTGAGTATCATCCTGGAAAAGGTAATGTTGTGGCAGATGCATTAAGCCGAAAGCCTGTAGCTAGATTATCAAGTCTCATGTTACAAGAGTGGAAGCTACTGGAACAATTAGCTAGCTTGGATCTGAATGTTGATAATGATCGGGTTATGATTGCACAGATTCAACTTAAGCCCGAATTATTGATGGAAATCAAGTCATTGCAAGATAATGATCCCGAGCTGGTAGAGATCAAGGGAAGCTTGAGCAGCAAACCTGACTTCATGATGGCTGACGATGGAAGATTGTTATTCCAGGGTAGAACTTGTGTACCTGATGAAGCTGGAATAAAGAACAAGATTCTGGAGGAAGCACATAGATCCAGATATACCATGCATCCTGGAGGCACTAAAATGTTCAAGGATTTGAAGAGATCTTTTTGGTGGCCGAACATGAAAAGGGAAGTTGCAGACTTCGTGAGTAGATGCTTAGTTTGTCAGCAAATTAAGGCTGAACATTTCAGACCGGCAGGAAAGTTGAAACCACTTGACATACCCCAATGGAAGTGGGAAAGCATTGGCATGGATTTCATTATGGGTCTACCTAGGACTCGTGGTGGATTTGACGCAATATGGGTGATTGTCAATCGATTGACAAAGTCAGCTCATTTCTTACCCATTAAGTCCAAGTGGACAGTTGATGTATTGGCTGCTTTGTATTTGAAGGAAGTGGTAAGGCTCCATGGTATACCAGTCAGCATTGTGTCTGATAGAGACCCCAGATTTACTTCACATTTCTGGAAGGGACTACAAGAGTCTTTGGGTACTCGTCTGAATTTCAGTACTACTTTTCATCCGCAGACAGATGGACAGACTGAAAGAACCAATCAGATAGTGGAAGATATGCTTAGAGCATGCATGATTGATTTCGGAGGCAGTTGGAGTGATCACTTGGCATTAATTGAATTCGCCTACAACAACAATTATCAATCCAACATACAGATGGCTCCTTTTGAAGCATTGTATGGAAGAAGCTATCGTTTCCCGTTATGTTGGGAGGAGATAGGTGAGAAGCAATGGCTTGGACCGGATCTTATTTCAGAATCATCACAGAACATCCGTATTATCCGAGACCGGTTACAAATAGCCCAATCAAGACAGAAGAGTTATGCCGACAACAGAAGAAGAGAATTGGAGTTTCAGGTTGGCGAGCATGTATTCTTGAAGGTCTCTCCTACGAGAGGGATTCAAAGATTTGGCATTCGGGGCAAGCTAATTCCGAGATATATTGATCCATTCGAGATCCTGGATAGAGTGGGAGAGGTTGCTTACAGACTGGCTTTACCGCCTCAGTTGTCTGGCGTACATAATATTTTCCATGTGTCCATGTTACGGAAATATGTGTATGACCCCACTCACATCATTCAGCATGTGGATTTTGAATTAAAGGAAGATTTGACCTATGAAGAAAGACCTATCAAGATTCTAGACCGGAAGCAACAGCAACTCCGGAATCATTCTATACCTATGGTCAAGATTCAGTGGAGTCGGCGTGGAACCGAAGAAGCTACTTGGGAGTCTGAAGATACTATGCGGAAGCGGTATCCCGACTTATTCTAGGTGAGCTATCTCATTCCCTATCCTCCGTATTTAGTGCGGTGAATTTGGAGACCAAATTCCTTAAGTAGGGGAGGGTGCAATACCCCGATTTATTTATTGAGTTTTATTAATTAAAAATTGAAATAAAATGGTTTAATGCATGAATTTCAGAATTTAATATTTAATTCCTTAGTAAATAGAACTAGTGAAATTTTGACTACCTTATAAAAATCTGGAAAAATATTAATTGGGTCAAGGACCATTTATTTAACAACTTTGTCTTATATGGTGGACCCAGCAAAAATCCGTAATTGGGTCTAATCAGTGGATTAAGCCCAAAAGTGCACACTTATCTAACTCTTACCTAACCTTAGCTTAAACCGTCGAATTAGAGCTTAATACTCCACCAAATGACCCCAAATCGGTGGCAAATGAAAGGCCACGATCTAAGGATCATTTCCCCTCTATCAATTAATTGAAAACCAAACCCTAAAACGTGCAGTCGGCCGAGTTTGGTTGGGTCAAACATTTCGACGCCGTTTCAAACACTCACCTTGCATCGTCGATTTCTCCCAGCTCCGAAGGCTCCAGAAAGTGTACGAGCTATAAAAATGAAGCTCTTCAACCCTAGTTTCCTTTGGTAGTAGCGGCAGCCGCAGTGGAGTTCGATCTAGAAGATCTTGGTCGATTAGTGGAGGTGGGTCGGCATCTCGTCGTCCTCCTTTCTTCATCTTTGTTCCTTCGATTGAGGTAGGCATTCTCAACCAAAATCTGCACATGAGTACATCATTTTGTTCCTCTCGACGAGATCTTTCCATTGGTAGTAAAAGTCCTAAATTTTATTAGGTATCCAGGGAGATCTCGGGGTTTTTCTGAAGTGCTGTCAAGTTCGTTCTTCAATCTAGGTTCATAAGTTCTCTCTTCGATTGAGGTAGGTTATGACAGCCCAAACTCTAATTAACATATATGGATGTAAGCAGCAGCATGTTATCTTTCATTTGACGTAGAAAGCCCTAAATTTTATTGAGCATGTTTAGAGAATTTCTGATTTGAGTAAGAGCATGTCTAGACTTGGTTTATGATGTGTTCTTTCAAGTTACTTTCAAGATAAATCATGATTTCGAGTTGTTAATCTTGATCCCCATATAGCATGTCATATATGGTTGGAATCAGCATCAAGCCCTCTTTCTTTTGATATATAAAGCCCCAATTTTCATAAACCATGCTTAGAGTATTTCGTGTTTGAGTAGAAGCATGCTAAAAACTAGGTTTTCTAGTGTTCTTCCTAGATAGGTTGTGATTCGATTGATTTTTCGGTAAATTTCGTGTTCCAAACTCTTGTATTATGACCCTAGTATGTCCATTAAGAACTCAGGAGCATGGGGTTAAGATCCCAGCCCAATTAGACCCCAATTGGGTGAGCTTTCATTGATTTCCGAAGTCACGTTCAGTTCTGTGAAGGCAGGGGTCGACCCATGGGGTCGACCCATGCTCAAGCAGAAATAGTCTGCCCGAGGGTCGACCCATGGGGTCGACCCATTCAGCAGTGCGTGGGGGTCGACCCATGAGGTCGACCCATACAGCGGGCAGGTGGGGGTCGACCCATGGGGTCGACCCACACGGCAGAAATTGTGGGGGTCGACCCATTCAGCAGACAGAAGTCTGTCTTGCAGGGGTCGACCCATCACACAGGCAGACCCTGGTTTTTCCAAGGGTCGACCCAATGGGTCGACCCATATGCCAGTAGACCCGTTTTAGTTATTTTTCGACCCGAGGATCGATCTGGACCGTTAGGGGATCGACCCATTCAACCTAGTCCAATTGAAAACTATATTTTTGAGGAACCAGTGACCCATGCATGTAACCCTATGATCTCAATTTACAATGGTCCCTGCATTCAATCATAGTGTAAAAACCATCCCGATTTACTATCTCCACTTCAACGCACTCAATGGTTAATTTAGAAACCCACATGATTAGTGGTTAATTATGTAATCAAATTTCTGTTAATTGCATGTTGTTCATTCCTACGCGATCTTGTTCATTCTCTTTATCATCTTGAATCATCTTTTTGGCAATTTGAGTTAACGAAAAACTTAATCCTTGGTAAATTGACATGAAATTAGGTTTCATATGATTATTAGGTTGCTGGTCAGCCACTTTACTCCTGTAGAACAGCGGCCAACTTATGACCGCATATCCGTAATATGGCCCAGTATGGACCGTATATCTTGTTCATGGGTCTTAATGTCTTCTGGACATGAGCGGCCCATAATGCACCATTCATACCGTAGAGCGGCCCACTGTCAGTCGTTCTTTCTTGACCTCGTGGACTGAGTTTTGGTCCAGTTCTTGTAATGCGGTCAATAGTAGCCGTATGTCCTGTCACACGGCATAGAAGTGACCGTATACCGAGTTTTTGATTTGATGAATCCAAGGACAAGTTAGTCCTTAAATCTAAACTTATGGACAGTAATTCCTCTGATTAATTGGCCACGAATTTGACTAAATGTCTAGACGGATCTTGGGATCTTGTATCCAATAAATCAATGCCAACGCATCATAAGGGCCCGGTCTGGTCATGGGGAGAGCGCCCGAAAAATTAGTGAGCCCATGGGATGTTATAATGACAAGGTGAGGCATTGCACCGAGTGCATGACTAGCTTGTTTTTTACGATAGAAAAACTCTTGTTACTCTTGTTACTTGATCGTGCTTGACTTGTTATCTCTTGTTACTTGCTAGTGGCCATTCCTCGTTACAGTTCTTGTTACACTTGTACATGTTATTCTTGTTAAATTCTAGTTATCTTATATTTCTTGACCTTGCAAGATCTTTTATTACGTTGTTTCATTGTATCGTCATTTATTTCTTTTATTAGCATGGCATATGAAAATGTTATTAAATTGTTAATCACGTAAACTTGTCTGTTATTTCCTACTGAGCGTCAGCTCATAGTTGTTGTTTCCCCCCTTTCCAGGCTGTTCAGGTGATGACGCGCATACCGATGGGGAGGGGCAGGAGTGATACTTTTGAGAGTACTTGTTAGTAGATGCCGAGTTGGCATAGTTGTTTACACTAGTTATTCCTTAGATTTGTGTTAGTACTTTATTACTTTTGGAATCAATTATTGTATTAGAGTCACTGGAAGTTACGTTTCATCGTGTTTAAACAGTTGTTGGTTATTGTAATAAATTTGGAATCTTCTTGATCAATAGATTTACTTCTTTCCATAGCACTTGTGTAATTGTTTAGTTTAGAATATTTATTTGATTTCTAGCTAGTTTCTAACTGTACGACCCGATATTCCACGTCGGGGCGTGACAGTTTAGTTGGTATCAGAGCCCTAGGTTTCACATTCCTAGGTTTTCCTAAGTTCCAGGTTTTCCAAGTTCTAGGGTTCTAAGTGTTATTATAGGACCCCTAACCTTGTTAAAGTCTAAGAACCTGACCTGGTGAGATTTGGGTAGAAACTCGGGTTAAGTTCGTATCTTAATCGTGTTATTATCTATCTTATTGAACCTAAGTAATCTATTCCTCATGTAGGCCATTGAAATGGCAGCAGATCGTGCGGAATGGAGGAACTTGCAGCATACGGTTCAAGGCCTTACACAGGCTTTACAGCAAGTGGCTCAAGCAGGAGCGGCACACCATGGCACTGGTGACTTATATCGGAACTTCCGAGGGATGAATCCGCCGAGATTTGGAGGCTCGACTGACCCTGATGAAGCCGAGCACTGGCTAGATGAGATGGGAAGGATATTCGAAGTAATGCAGTGCAGCAATCAAGAGCGTGTCCTTCTTTCAACCTTTCAACTTGAACGTGATGCAAGAACATGGTGGGAATCAGTAAAGGTGACTCTCGGTGATCAGCAAGTCACATGGGAGGAGTTCGAGGAATTATTTAACAGCAAGTATTTTTCTGATAGAGTGCAAGAGAAGAAAGCAGCAGAGTTCACGGCTTTGAAGCAGCGCAATCTATCTGTGGCAGAATATGAAGCTCAATTTTCTCGGTTATCCCGATATGCTAACCACTTGATATCTACCGAGAAGATGAAGGCCAAGCGCTTTCTCAATGGACTGAGGCTGCATTATATCAACCAATTGGCACCAATGGAAATCTCCACTTATTCTGAGATGGTGAGGAAAACTCAAGTCCTAGAAGATACTCTAGAAATGACGGAGAGAATCCGTGGAAAAGGTGCAAGAAAGGAACAACCTATGGGTTCCGGGAATATCAAACCCGGGTATGACAAGAAGAGGCCCATTAGTGGACCTGGTTCGTGGAGTGGTTCTGGATCGTGGAAGGCAAGATGCCGAAGCATGAAGACAAGAAGCCTGGCCCTATTGTTCCATTTAAGGGCGTGTGCAAGTTTTGTGATCGTCCGGTCTGTCCAGAGCCGCCCAACAGGCCCTAATGGTCTATCGATAGGCCGCGCAAGGCGTGGAAGCCGAAAAGTCACGCGCCCTAAGCGGTCTGTCGAACGGTCACTAGTATCCCTAAGCGGTCTGTCGTTGGGCCGCTATCGATCGCGGGGTCTCGAACACAAAATCATGATAAACGGTCAAAACTACGACCGCGCCATGGACCCGGCGGTCTATCGCGTGGCTGCTTAGTGCCAAACGGTGCCTGTTAGGACCGTGGCCCACTCGTCATTCCGATGTCCGGCGAACATCTGAACGAGGCTAATCAAAATAAGAAATTCGCACGATATAGAGCATGGAAATTGGGCAAACGCATATTACTAGAAAGAGGACGAAAAGATGCATGTCATGGATTGATTAATTTAAACTTTAAGCCTGCTAAACTAACTCTTGATCGAGGATAACAGAGGTAACCCTAGTTTTAACATGCTCCGACAAAAATGACCAATACTCACATGATTCAGAACCAAATTTAGGGCTTTTTATATCATTGGAAAGAGGACTTGATGACAAATTCATCAGTATATAACTCCTAAGGGTTGGCCCACTAGAACCTACCTTAAACAAGGGAAGAAGAGGGACGATGGTCGCTGACCGGTCGCGCGAAGAACACCCAAGAACACGCCTAAATTCTCCCTCGATCAAGCTCCTCGTCGGCCGCAGCTACCAAATGTCGATGCTAGGGGTCCTTAGGGTTAGTTTTATAGGATGAATCGATTCCTAGAGGGATCTATCGAGAGGATAGAGTCTACGATGCCGGTCACGCGAGATTCGCGCCTTGACCCGGTCACGTCGCTACTCGCCTTCAAAATTCGAAGTCTAGGGTTTTGGGTTTCAGCTGGAAACAGAGGGGAAACGATCTCCTCATCAAGGCCGTCCGTTTGGGTCCGATCTGAGCTCAAATGGTCGGGTATTGGGTTAGAATTCGAAGATCCAAGGTCCGATAGGTTAAAACGTGGATTTCGCCCTAATTCCCTTAATTCGGCAGGCTTAAAATTTTAATTAGGGTCAGACCCATAAGAACAAAAGTCTAAACTATTTGCCTTCTACGCGATTATAATTTTTCTGGATTTTAATAAATTGATTGTAACTTAACCTATCGTAAATTTCCATGAATTTTTTTATAATTTTCCTTTATTTTTTTTAATAATACACCGAGGTGTTACAGAAATGCCCTTATGGGGAGGTTCACACTGTTTACTGGTCCCGAGAGTAACGGGGATAAAATCTTGGAGGTGGACAAGTACCACTGGTTAAGGTGGAGAGGACTTCTCCCAGTTCTGCGCAATAACCAAGACTCATCACTATTTACCTAGGTGATCGAGTACCGACTGACTGTCCTTCTAGTGGTGGTTTGGGCACTGTGTCTTGGCTATTTATACCACGGTTACTGTTCACTGAATTGAAATTGAAACTACTGTTACTACTTACTGAATTGATATTGAAACTACTGCTATTGTTCACTGAATCAATATTGAAACGACTGTTACTGCTCACCGAATTGATATTGGAACTGCTATTACTGTTCACTGAATCGATATTGAAACTACTGTTACTGCTCATTGAACTGATATTGAAACTAGTGTTATTGCTTACTAAACTGTTATTGCATTTTACTGTTATTACACGAGCAGCCGAACTAGGCCCCTCAGGGCCCAACAAGGCTCAGCTCAGCCAGGTGACAGCCCCCTGGGGCCCACTTAGGCGAGAAAGCCCAATAAAAGATTTGCTCGAGGATACTACCTTCCTAGGCGGCCTCTAGGCTTGGAAGGCCCGAGCGTCGGTCAGGTCACAGGAAAGGTCCATGCCCGAGCCATCCCTCCGCCCGGGAGAAGAAGGCGCATGCTGACCGATCCGACCCATCTTCATCCGAGCTAAGCCTACAGCCCGGATAGGGCTGGCCTCTATGAGCTCGGAACGGCCGACGATTGCTTATCCATGCAGCCGTTAAGAGTCCTCTGTGAGCAGGAAGTTATAAAGGTGAGGGACTCCAGCTCCCCAAGGTGACAACGCTCCCACGGTAAGGCAGTAAAAGCCCACGTCGAGGACGTAACCCCCGCCTGAAACCCCTTGACTTACAGGACTCCAGAAGACAGCGCACTATTTAACCCAGGGATACCCTCCGGCGAAAGGTAAGGGCAATCACACGCTCAAAACTCCTGAGCAGGAACCACTTCACCCTTCTGGTGGAGAGGGATCTCGCGCAGAAGCTACTTCCTCCCTATATTACTCCCACCATAGCTCTACTGACTTAAGCATCGGAGGGTTTTCCCCAGGGACTCATCCCTGGGCCCCCTGATCCGTTTCCCTTTCTTGCAGTTCACTATCCGGTCATCCACTGCCCGCTCAGGACTAGCGCAAGATCTTGCCTCTTCATTTACTGTTAATGAATCTCCAGTATATCAAATGGTGATTTGGAAAAGGATAGATTAGGTATGTCTGGATCCTTTCACTATGCGTGAGACCTTACTCCGCCTTGTATTGAAATCATTCTATTGATAAATGAACCGAATTATATTGCATGGTAATATTTACTAATGTTGAATTTTTATTTACTTTGTCATTGATAGAATAAAGTTTTAATGTACCGCATGACTTTATCTGTAAATGTTAATATCATGACTTATGATCGTAAAATTGAAATTGGGTTAAATGTATTAATCTCATGTGTTATCTATTTAAAATTATGCCTAAGAATGACTTATAAAATGAAATGTCGTAAATCACTTTGGATATGTTTTTACATGTTATGACTGGGGACTATGCCTAATCTCTTACTGGGTCTATTCGTAAACTCACCATATTGAACATTTTCAAGAGAAGCGGTAGAAGAAAGTGAGGAGTGATCTCGCAGTGTTCTGACCGCGGCTTGGATTTACTACGTGTCATTATCTTAGGTAGTTAAGAAAAAAAATATGTGTGAAATTTGGTTATGTAATAAATAACTTGTTAAATTGTGGATCTTTATTTCGATCTATGTGGATGAAGTTTTTTGACTGTAAGCTGACTGATCGAGAAATTCTATTTTCGCTGCAATGATATCTCAATATTTATGTGAAATTCTCTACCGTAATGTACCGTTTGGGTTGTCCCACTGTGACATTTTGATCGGGATCCGACGTGAGTCTTTACAACTTAACCGGGTTTACGAGTCGGGACGGCACAGAGAATGGTCTCAGAGACACCACGGTTGAGAATTTACATAAATAGTCGTCAGCTTAATCCGCATTCCAAAATCTTGAACTAGTGGTTAGTTATAACGAAAACTTAACCGTATAATTGTATTGTCAGACCATGGTGGGAGGAGGTCGTCGTGCAGTTCAGAATGACGATGCTCAGGAGGAGCCGAGAGGACCCCCGTCTCCGCCCCCTCCACCTTTGGTAGATTATGGAATGTTCATGCAAGGTCTGGTTCTAGCTATGCAAACCCAAGCTCAAACACAGGCGGCTCTTCAAGCGCAACTCCAAACCCAAGCTCAAACACAGGCGGCTCTTCAAGCGCAACTCCAAACCCAGGCAGCATCACCCCAAGAGCAGGTTTTTGGAGGGGTGACCATAATGTAGAGATTTCGGCGGATGGCTCCACCCTCTTTTAAGGGGGAGAGTCAGCCAATCATGGCTGAAAACTGGCTCCGCGAGATAGAAAAGATTTTTCGGGTCATCCGATGTGCAGATGAGGACAAGACGAGTCTGGCAGCATACATGTTGCAGGAGAGAGCGGACGTATGGTGGGCGTCTGTGCTAAGGAATCAACCTGATAGACTAGAGCATGGTGTTTCTTGGGAAGAATTCAGAGAGCTATTCAGGGCAAAGTACATACCGGAACATGTGCAAGATAAGATGGATCAAGACTTTTTGGCACTAACTCAAGGGTCGATGACCGTGCTCGAGTATAAGGCAAAATTCGCAGAATTATCAAAGTATGCACCGCGCATTGCTACAGATGAAAGACAGAAGGTGAAGAAGTTTATGGCAGAACTATGACCATCACTTTGGACCCGTCTAGTTGCACTGGATCTTGCTACGATAGAGGCAGCTCTTGGCGCGGCATGTCATCAAGAGAGCGACATGGAATTATATCAAGAGGAGAAGAGGACTTCGACAAAGAGACCACCGGCACCATTTTACCGAAATGACAAAGGTAAAAGAGTGATGGAGAATCCGTCGCGATCGTTCGTGGCAGGGAAGACCACACCACATGTAATACCCCAAGATTTTATAAATAATATTTTGAATTTTCTAGAAATATAATCAGATTTTTTTAGATTTTTCTAGAATTAATTCAAGGTTAATGGGCTATTAAATAAATTATAGATATTTAAATCTAATTATTAAAGACCAATATTTATTTAAATGAATCTAATCTTTTAGATAGGCCCAAAATTACCCAAAACCAAGCCCATAAGGTTTGTAATCTAGAAGCCTAAACTAATGTATTTACGAAATTTAAGGGGATAATTACTCCTTAAATAGATAAATAAATGGATAATAACAGAAGATAATGTCAAAAGAGTTTGAAACTGTTCAAATTCGGCGCCAACAGAAGAAACGGTCTATCGGGCAACCGCATGAGAAGAAGAAACGGTTTTGTAGTGCCCCAGAATTTATATAAGTTATTTCTAGATTATTTTATAATTTATTTGTAATTTATAAGGGCTAAATAAATTTATAAATGGATTATTGAGTTTATTAGCCATTATAAGGCCCAATTGTGTTAATCAATTAACCTAATCTACTAAACAAATCAAAAAGGTTTAAAGACCAGGCTGATGTGACACACCCTTGGACTTAAGCAAGCAAGCACATTCACATTCAAATGGACCGATTTGGGCCACCGCTCTCCCGTCGCTCACCCAAGCCCGGGGTGACTTGGCGATGCCAAGTGGAGGATGTGAGGGTTGGGCCCTTGCTGGTAGAGGGCCAGCAAGGCCAAGATTTGATTCCCAAAGGATGTGGAGGCCCAATTCAATGAGGCCGACAAAGTGCCGAAGGCACCGGCTACACTCTTTCCCACGGTGATCACTCAAGGCAACGGGGCTTGAGGATCGAGCTCTCACTCTCACAGCCAGCAGAACTAAGAACTAATATTGAAAGGCAAGCACTAAATTGGAGTTAGGTTTGAGCACTTACTCGACCGGTTTGAAGAAACCGGTCCCGCTCGGAAACGAGGGCGAGCGGGGAGGCGAGTGGATCCCCACACGCCGCGTCGGGGCAACTTGACCTGTTCAAACGATTACAACACTAAACCTCTCGCAGGAGGGGACCTTGGGGTGGGGGTTAATTGATATTACAACTAAAACTACCTCCTCACAGGGAGGGGCCTTCAGCCGGCCAAGCGGGGAGGGGAACTTGGACTAAAAGTATTGAAAAGATGACGAAGCCGAATCTGCCTGCTCTCTGCGATAGGGGACAGGCAGACAGAGTTGAGGCCGCAGAACTTGATCGGGAGTTTTGCCGATGACGGGACCAGTGGGGAACTCTTCGTAGCTGGAACTGGAATGCCTCCGATTTTTTTTGATTTCTTCTGACACCGATGCTGGTCTGGGTGGAGGCTCGAACAGGGTGGCAGCTTCTCGGACTAACAGCTTCAGGATTCCAACAGCAGGAAGAAGAGGATGCCCCGACCGATCCCAAACTCAGAATCAAGTACCGCCAGAGCTGTTGGAACCGTAGACGAGTCCTCTTCACAGCAGAACTAGCGGGGAAGCCAAACGATGCCAGAGAAGACCAGTGGACTCTAAACAATGATGGGAGGTCGGTGTAGACTGTGGGGAAGCAGAACCGCGTACCCGGTGGAGAAAATTGATAACTCTTGTCCACGGACGTCGATCGGAGT
The DNA here is from genome assembly GCA_022559845.1 of Amorphophallus konjac. Classification (NCBI taxonomy): domain Eukaryota; kingdom Viridiplantae; phylum Streptophyta; class Magnoliopsida; order Alismatales; family Araceae; genus Amorphophallus; species Amorphophallus konjac. The sequence continues at coordinate 246,069,649 of CM040120.1, forward strand.
TCTGCATCTTGATTCTGAAAGTAGACAGAACGAGGAAGAACTTTACAGAAGAACTCTTGGACTGATTCTTCCGAGGTTCGTCGTGGTAAAGCTTCTACTCCGGTTCAGGTACTCAGCAGGGGTAGCTCTGCACAGTTGTGGGAGAACGGATCTCCCGGACCGCACACAGCTCGGATGGGGACGAAACTACCGCCGTTGCGAAGAAGATCGGCAGACGCTTCCGTGGATATCACTTGGGCCTTCAGATTCACAGGGAGATGATCGTGGTGGCTGCTGCAAACTGCTGGTTCACCTGCATCTTTTGGACTGCAAGCTGCAATTTTGACATAGCCTCCATTTGACCTAGAAAGAAGAAGAAGAGGAAGTATATGGTGAAGGAGGGGTGGTGGGGAATGGTGGTGGGAAGGTGGGGGAGGTATGGAATGGTGCTAGAGGTAGAGGGGAGGTGGAGGAAGAAGGGGAGGGCACAAGGCTCAACTGGAGAGTGGAGGATGGGGTGTGCAAATGGGTGGAGGAGAATGGGGAAGAGAGGGGCGACCTAGTCTAAAGGGGAGGAGAAGGGGGCGGCCAAAGCAAGTGGAGGGAAGGTCTTTTCAAATTCAAAATAGCCTTGGAAGCTGTGAGATTGTGTGGGGAAGAGGGGTGAGTGTGTTGGAATGGGGAAGATAGTGTTGGAATGGGAGAGATTCTCCTAGGGAAGGGGTGGATGTGGTGGGAAGTTGTGGAAGGGCATTGATTGCACCTAGGGAAGGGAATGGGGGGGGGGGGTGAGGTGGAGGAGAGAGGGGGAGGTCGCAGCCCTCCCTTGGGGTAGAGAGAGAAAGAGAAAGAGAGAGAGGAAGTCGGTGGGGAGTCTCTCCCCTAGGGCTTCTCACCACTATTGGATTCTCTCTACTATAACTAAATAATTTGAACACTCAATTGGAAACCTTGGCATTGATTCATTAGTTCAAAATGAAGGGAATGGGGCCCTATATATAGGCAACCCACATTTTACAATAAGACCCTGACAAAAGACTCAATGACAAATAACCGAGGGGGTAGGGGGTTCTCTTGGGCCAAGCCCAATGAATTAGGCCCAATAGCTAACTAAACAACCTAATGACACTCAAACTTAGGAAAATAAACACAAGACCTAGGGACATGACTCAAGTAAAATGAAAATTACATCAAATGACTCAAATAGAAAGCACAAAAAGGATAATTGGGCCTTTATAGAGAGAGGCCGAACTCAAATGACGCCGGAGTGTGAGGAAGACCCGAGCCAAAGGGAGTCACGGATGATGCCTCCATCAAATCCCCTAGGCTGCGAAGAGCTTGACTCCGTCGACTAGGGTCCATCCGGCTGTGATACTGCTCAAGAAGGTCGGGATCCAACTGCTGGAGATCCTCCCGACTCACCCATGAATCCTCCGAAGGAGGCCGATCCTTCCACCTGATGAGATAGCGCTCGTATACCTTGCTCCGAGTGGTAGTGACTTGTTCATCCAATATTTGTTCTATGCGTTCACGCTGGGCTCTCTTGGCTGGTGGTCTCTCCTCACAGGTGGGTGCTCTCTCAAGGGAAGGAATAGGCTCAATCTCCTCACTGGGTACCACCGTGGGTCCCTTATATGGCACTAGGTCGGCGACATTGAATGTGGGACTTACCCGATATTCCTCGGGGAGATCTAACTCATAGGCATTTGCACCAATGTGCCTCAGGACCTGGAAGGGACCAGCCCCACGTGTCCTCAATTTGGAGATGGCTCCCGGGGAGAGCCTCTCCGTCCTCACTATCACAAAGTCATCCTCATGAAATTCTTGGTGACGCCGATGAGAGTCGGCCCGCCTCTTATAAGCCTCATTCTTTTTGCTTATGTGCTCGCGAATTTCCTCATGCAATTCTCTAATATGTTGGGCAAATGATTCAGCTGAAATAGACACTCTAGCATGCTGGGGAAGGGGAATGAGATCTGAGGGTTTCCTTGGCTTGTACCCATGCACGACTTCAAATGGACTCATCCCTATGGACTTATTGATGGAGTTGTTATATGCAAACTCAGCTTGTGGTAAAATGAGATCCCAATTTCCCGGACGATCCTCAACAAGGCACCTAAGGAGGTTCCCTAGACTTCGATTGACAACTTCGGTTTGGCCGTCCGTTTGGGGGTGATAGGCCGTGGAGAATTTGAGGAGGGTACCCATCATGTGCCAAAGAGTTTTCCAAAAGTAGCTAGTGAATTTGACATCCCTATCGGAGACTATGGTCTTAGGTAGCCCGTGGAGACGGACAACCTCATCAAAGAACAATCGGGCCACATGGGAGGCATCGGAGGTCTTGGAGCATGGGATGAAGTGGGCCATCTTGGAAAACCTATCAACTATCACATAGATGGAGTCATACTTTCTTTGAGTCTTGGGTAATCCTAGCACAAAGTCCATGCTCAAGTCTTGCCATGGACGGTCGGGGATGGGGAGTGGGGTATATAGGCCCGTGTTTTGCTTCACCTGTTTGGCCGAAGCACATGTGCGGCATTGACCCACTATTTTACCTACATCTCTCTTGAGACTTGGCCAATAGAACTGTCTCTCAACTAGAGCAATGGTTTTGTGAACCCCAAAATGACCAGCTAGCCCTCCTGCATGTAGTTCCCAAATCAAGAAATCATGGAGTGAGGTCCGTGGAATGCAAAGTTTTGGTCCCTTGAAGAGGTACCCATCCTCTAAGACAAATCCCTCATGTTCCTTGCTAGCATGGGTGGTCAAGGTGGTATAGATGTGCCCAAAGTCGGGGCAACCAGGGTACTCATCCTTGAGCCTATCAAATCCGGTCACTTCCACTTGGATAGTGGATAGCAAAGAAACTTTCCTACTAAGGGCATCCGCCACTCGATTCTCACTCCCTGCTTTGTGTTTGATGACAAAAGTGTAGGATTGAATGAACTCAACCCATCGGGCATCTCGGGCATTCAGCTTTTGTTGGGAGTTGAGGTATTTGAGGGCCTCATGTTCGGAAAAGATGACAAATTCTTTGGGCATCAAGTAGTGCCTCCAATGTCGGAGGGACTGAACCACGGCATAGAACTCCTTGTCATAAGTGGAGTATCTTGTCCTAGCATCACATAGCTTCTCACTGAAGAAGGCTACCGAGTGTCCCTCTTGGCTAAGAATCCCTCCTATTCCTATCCCGGATGCATCACATGTAGGCCTGTCAACTGATACGGATATTATCCGGATCCGCTTCGATTCGTATTCGTTTTTTCGGATACGGATAATATCCGAATTTGAATCGGAGCGGATACGGATATTATAATATTCGCTTCGAAAAATATCCGTCCGTAATATTATATATCATATAATACATATTTTTAAATAATATATTATAAAATAAATGATATTATAGAGAAATTTAGATATTTTATAGTTATATTTTAATTTAAAATTTATTTTATATATTTTTGACATTTTATAATTATATTTTATATACTTTTAATATTTTATAATTATATTTATATACTTTTAAATTCGAATCGGATAATTCGGATTTTAAAACGGAGCGGATACGGATAGTCAGATATTCGCTTCGTATCCGAGTCAAATCGGAGCGGATCAAAATCGGATAATTCGAATCGGAAAACGGAGCGGATACGGATAGTCATATATTCGCTTCGTATCCGCTCCGTTGACAGGCCTAATCACATGTAACTTCAAAGACTTTAGAGAAATCGGGTAGGCATAGGACCGGGGCTTGGGTCAACATCTCCTTAAGTTCTTGGAAGGCTTTAGAGGCAGATTTGGTCCACACAAAAGTCCCCTTCTTGAGACAATCGGTGATAGGGCCAGTGATAGTGCTAAATCCACGAATAAACCTCCTATAGAATGTTGCCAATCCATGGAAACTTCGGACCTCATGAACGGTGTGGGGTTCCGGCCAATCAAGAATAGCTTGGACCTTGTCGGGGTCCATGGAGACACCCTTGGTAGACACCACAAATCCTAGAAAGGTGATGGATGTGGTCATGAAGTGGCACTTCCCTAAGTTGGCAAATAGGCTCTCTTGTCGGAGGACGGTGCAAACTTGCCTAAGGTGGTCAAGGTGGGCCTCTTGGGATTGACTATAGATGAGTATGTCATCAAAGTAGACCACTAGAAAGATCCCAATGAAAGGCCTGAGGACCTCCGTCACAAGACGCATGAAAGTACTTGGGGCATTTGAAAGCCTAAAAGGCATGACTAACCATTCAAAGAGACCATCCTTGGTCTTGAAAGCCGTCTTCCACTCATCCCCGGGTCTTATCCTAACTTGGTGATAGCCACTCTTAAGGTCAATTTTGGAGAAAATAGTGGCTCCGGCTAGCATATCAAGCATGTCATCAAGCCTAGGGATGGGGAACCTATACTTGACGGTGATCTTATTAATAGCCCGACTATCCACACACATCCGCCAAGACCCATCCTTCTTGGGAGTTAGAAGGGCCGGGACGGCACATGGACTTTTACTTATTCGGATGAAGCCCTTCCTAATGAGTTCCTCTATTTGCCTACGAAGTTCGGCATGCTCCGTGGGATTGAGGCGATAATGAGGAAGGTTTGGGAGGGTGGCTCCCGGAACTAAATCAATTGCGTGTTGCACATCACGCATGGGAGGGAGTTGGTCCGGGAGCTCGACCGGGAATACATCATGAAATTCTTCTAGGAGATGCTGGATTTCTATAGGATGTGGGTTGGTGGGAGTGGGCTCTCCTAGGCAAATGATCACCGCACATAGTGGTACTCCTTGAACTATCTCATTTTCAAGTTCTTTCCTAGTGATGAGATGAAGACCCTTGGTCAACCCCGAGGTCCCACTTTGTTTGGGAGTTTGGGTGAGGGATGGGGTTGGAGGGGTGGAGTTCCCAGAGACTTGTGTGGTGGTGGGGTTGTGTCCTTGAGGGAGAGTGTCCCTCTTGGGCATGGGACATGGTGGGGAGGGGTTAAGACGGATAGTTCTACCCTCATGTTCAAAAGTGCAGGTGTTGGTCCTACCCAAGATGGTGGCATCTACATCATAAAGCCAAGGTCTTCCTAGTAGGATGCTTCCCACTTCCATGGGGATGAGGTCACACCATATTTGTCCATGATATGAAGAGAAGGTGAGGGGCACAAGGCATTGAGTGTTGACCGGGATGGAGTTGTTGTTGATCCATGAGACCCGGTATGGATTTGGGTGGGGGGTGATAACAAGCCCAAGGAGCTTAACGGTATCGGGGGATACGGCATTGACACAACTCCCACTATCCAAGATTACTTTTCTTACATGGCTCCCTATCTTGACAAAGGTGTGAAAGATTGAGGTTCGACGCCAATCCTCTTCTTGGGGTTTGGTGAGGGTGCATCTAATCACTCCTAGATGGGAGTTGGTAGGTGGAGTGGTGTGATATAGACCCGATTCAAGGTATTGGGCCTCATACTATTCTTCCCAATCTAGGGAGGCTTCATGGTCCTCAACAACACTCTCAAGTTCCCTTTGGGGTGGGGGAGCTTCTTCCTCAATAAGCAAACTAGACAATCCTTTGGATGGACATTGCCCCGCAAAGTGACCAAACCCTTGACACCTATAGCATTGTTGACGCCCGCTACCCGGAGTGGTTCCTACATTTGGGCCTTTGGGAATGTCTTCCCTTCGTGGTGGAGGGTGACTAGGGGTGGGCTTGTTTGGAGTGATGGTAGGAGGAGGGTTGTAAGGCCTTAATGGGGCATTCCCACTTGGGCTAGGGGCTTTCATGGGGGTGGCCGGAATGGGTCGTGGTCCCATGTTTTTAGGATCGACCGGTCGGGAAGTAGCAAACCGAGGGATCCTAGAGAATCTTCCCACATCCCTAGCTACTTGGTAGGCTAGCTCAAGGTTGTGAATGTCCCTCTTGAAAAGCTCTCTCTTGATGTGGCTTTGGAGCCCATTTCTAAAGCGGGACAAGGTGACGGCCGGGTCCTCATGAACTCCACACTTCAAAAGATAGGAGTCAAACTTCTCAATGTATTCAACCACGGTCTTCCCTTCTTGGGTGAGGCTTTGCCATTCATCTAAGAGCATTTGGTGGTAGGATTGGGATATGTATTTGTTTCTAAGTTGGTTCTTCATACCCTCCCAAGTATCAATAGGCTCTTCCCGCCTAATCCTTCTTAGTCCATCTTGGTTTAGCCAATAAGTTTTGACTAATTTGGTGAGATACATTTTAGCCAACCTTACCCTCCTTTGGTCGGACATGGGGTACCATTCAAAGTATTGGTCCATGGCGGGTTCCCATTCTAAGTAGACACTTGGTTCATGGGAACCATCAAAGTTTGGGGCCTCTACTTTGATCATCCTTAAGAGAGGGTCATCCGGGTCGTCCCGTGGACGCCTTTCATGAATTTGATGGTGGCGAGGCCTCTCATAGTCATGGTAGGGGTCAAAATCCAAGTCCTCCCTATTAATTTCAGCATGTGGATGGTGGGCTCTTGGTCCATTGTTCCTTAGGTGGAACTCATCCCGATGAGGCTCAACATGTGGAGGGTGGGCTCTTGGGTCATTGTTCCTTGGGTGGAACTCATTTCTATGAAATTCACCATGTGGATGGTGGACTCTTGGTTCATTATTCCTTGGATGGAGGTCTTCCCTATGAGGTTCAACATGTGGAGGGTGGATTATTGGCTCATTGTTCCATGGGTGGAACTCTTGCTCCTCTAGCCGAGCAAGTCGAGTAGAAAGGGACTCTAGTTGAGCAAGAATGTTCGTAAGGGCAGCATCTACCTGATTCATTGGGCCTTGGGGTTCCTCCCTAGGGGCATCTTGGTTGAGTTCGGGATTGGGATCCATGGGTGGAACCGAAGACGAAGGATCGGGTCGGTAAATGGCACCACTACGGGTGGGCATGCAAGATAAGGGGGAAATGAGGATAGACACACAATGCAAAGGCCCTAGGACTTAGACTTGATAGAGACAAGTCAATGACTTGCGCTGATACCAATTGATGTGACACACCCTTAGACTTAAGCAAGCAAGTACATTCACATTCAAATGGACCGATTTGGGCCACCACTCTCCCGTCGCTCACCCAAGCCCGGGGTGACTTGGCGATGCCAAGTGGAGGATGTGAGGGTTGGGCCCTTGCTGGTAGAGGGCCAACAAGGCCAAGATTTAATTCCCAAAGGATGTGGAGGCCCAATTCAATGAGGCCGACAAAGTGCCGAAGGCACCGGCTACACTCTTCCCCACGGTGATCACTCAAGGCAACGGGGCTTGAGGATCGAGCTCTCACTCTCACAGCCAGCGGAACTAAGAACTAATATTGAAAGGTAAGCACTAAATTGGAGTTAGGTTTGAGCACTTACTCGACCGGTTTGAAGAAACTGGTCCCGCTCGGAGACGAGGGCGAGCGGGGAGGCGAGTGGATCCCCACACGCCGCGTCGGGGCAGCTTGACCTGTTCAAACGATTACAACACTAAACCTCTCGCAGGAGGGGGACCTTGGGGTGGGGGTTAATTGATATTACAACTAAAACTACCTCCTCACAGGAAGGGGCCTTCAGTTGGCCAAGCGGGGAGGGGAACTTGGACTAAAAGTATTGAAAAGATGACGAAGCCGAATCTGCTTGCTCTCTGCGATAGGGGATAGGCAGACAGAGTTGAGGCCGCAGAACTTGATCGGGAGTTTTGCCGATGACGGGACCAGTGGGGAACTCTTCGTAGCTGGAACTGGAATGCCTCCGAATTTTGTTGATTTCTTCTGATGCCAATGCTGGTCTGGGTGGAGGCTCGAACAGGGTGGCAGCTTCTCGGACTGACAGCTTCAGGATTCCAACAGCAGGAAGAAGAGGATGCCCCGACCGCTCTCGAACTCAGAATCAAGTACTGCCAGAGCTGTTGGAACCGTAGACAAGTCCTCTTCGTAGCAGAACTGGCAGAGAAGCCAAACAATGCCGGAGAAGACCAGTGGACTCTAAAGAATGATGGGAGGTTGGTGTAGACTGTAGGGAAGCAGAACCGCGTACCCGGTGGAGATAATTGATAACTCTTGCCCACGGACGTCGATCAGAGTTCTGCTTCTTGATTCTGAAAGTAGACAGAACGAGAAAGAACTTTACAGAAGAACTCTTGGACTGATTCTTCCGAGGTTCGTCGTGGTAAAGCGTCTACTCCGGTTCAGGTACTCAACAGGGGCAGCTCTGTGCAGTTGTGGGAGAACGGATCTCCCGGACCGCACACAGCTCGGATGGGGACGAAACCACCGCCGTTGCGAATAAGATCGGCAGACGCTTCCGTGGATATCACTTGGGCCTTCAGATTCACAGGGAGATGATTGTGGTAGCTGCTGCAAGCTGCTGGTTCACCTGCATCTTCTGGACTGCAAGCTGCAATTTTGACATAGCCTCTATTTGACCTAGAAAGAAGAAGAAGAGGAAGTATATGGTGAAGGAGGGGGGGTGGGGAATGGTGGTGGGAAGGTGGGGGAGGTATGGAATGGTGCTAGAGGTAGAGGGGAGGTGGAGGAAGAAGGGGAGGGCACAAGGCTCAGCTGGAGAGTGGAGGATGGGGTGTGCAAATGGGTGGAGGAGAATGGGGAAGAGAGTGGCGACCTAGTCTAAAGGGGAGGAGAAGGGGGCGGCCAAAGCAAGTGGAGGGAAGGTCTTTTCAAATTCAAAATGGCCTTGGAAGCTGGGATATTGTGTGGGGAAGAGGGGTGAGTGTGTTGGAATGGGGAAGATAGTGTTGGAATGAGAGAGATTCTCCTAGGGAAGGGGTGGATGTGGTGGGAAGTTGTGGAAGGACATTGATTGTTGATTGCACCTAGGGAAGGGAATGGGGGGGGGGGGTGAGGTGGCTGGTGAGGTGGAGGAGAGAGGGGGAGGTCGCAGCCCTCCCTTGGGGTAGAGAGAGAAAGAGAAAGAGAGAGAGGAAGTGGGTGGGGAGTCTCTCTCCTAGGGCTTCTCACCACTATTGGATTATCTCCACTATAACTAAATAATTTGAACACTCAATTGGAAACCTTGGCATTGATTCATTAGTTCAAAATGAAGGGAATGTGGCCCTATATATAGGCAACCCACATTTTACAATAAGACCCTGACAAAAGACTCAATGACAAATAACCGAGGGGGTAAGGGGGTGCTCTTGGGCCAAGCCCAATGAATTGGGCCCAATAGCTAACTAAACAACCTAATGACACTCAAACTTATGAAAATAAACACAAGACCTAGGGACATGACTCAAGTAAAATAAAAATTACATCAAATGACTCAAATAGAAAGCACAAAAAGGATAATTGGGCCTTTATAGAGAGAGGCAGAACTCAAATGACGTCGGAGTGTGAGGAAGACCCGAGCCAAAGGGAGTCACGGATGATGCCTCCATCACTGGCCCATTTAATTTGGCCCATATTCTAGAAGGTTATTAAGCCTATTCACGGATTTTAAAGGATAAACACCACTTAATAGGATAACTAGATGAAAAATAAATAAAAGAGTTTTATTAAAATTAAAATTCTGAATGCGTCGAATGTAACGGTCTATCCGGCGACCGCCACAGCCTTGTGACGCGTATACCCTAGACCGTCACAGCCTGCAAGCTCCGTAAGTAAGAGAATGTATAAAAAGATTAGAACTTGATGATCCTATCTATAAGAGACCTAATTAGAATGACACGTAAAATCACTAGGGACTCTTAGAAGTCAGGTTTTAGCAGAATAAGGATAGATACAAATTATATAAATAATTATATAAGATAATTAGCAAAAGAGTTTGATTAATGTTGAACTCTAGGAACATTGAATGTAACGGTCTATCGTGAGACCGTCACATGCTTGTAACGCAGGGGTCTACAACCGTTATACTCTGTTAGTTCCATGAAAGAAAGAACGAGTAGAAAGATCAGAACCTTGAGATCTTATCCACTAGGGATCGACTTGGGAGAGTTCATAACACTACTAAGGACTCTTAGGGATTAGATTCTGGCAGATTAAGGACTCTAGAATCGATCTAATCCTCAAACCATAGCTAGAACTCTATAAATAGGACCTAGTTCTGAACTGCGCGACCCTTACTTTTACTCGCGTAGAATCAAGGTAAGGAGTCATAATCTCAGGTAAGTTCTTTAGAGGAATTTGTTTACAATACTTTAGACTAACTCCTCTCCAAATTTCACGTCTTTAGGTCAAGAGGTCATGGAGTTAGAGCCCAAGGAAGTTGCTGAAAAGTCACAGGAAGAGGAGAACTAGGGCACATTTTTCAAACCCTAAATTGGAAGTTTAAAGCCAAGTTAAAAGGTAGGTTATCTCATGAACGGCAAAAACCTCTTGATAGGACTAAAAGCCCTCTAGTTTGATTGAATTCCATGCATAATAGATCATGAATTTCATGTTTTAATAGTTCTATGCATTCATACATCTCTTAGCCCTAAGTAGAAAATTAAAAGATGTTATCTTGTCTATTCACTGAAACCCATGCATGTAGATAGCCTATACTTTGTTATCATGCCTAGGATAGACACGGTATTTGATTTACAGACATGATGTGTGTTGATCTCTTAGGTTTCATATCAGTTTCTGTCAGCAGACGCTCTGACGCATCCGTGCTGGCTGTTCGCGCTCTGATCGTTCTTGCTTGCAAGAGGCTTACCATGCTGGCTGTTCGCGCTCCCCGAGTTAGTCTTCCACTGTAATAAAGGCTCGGGGCGTGACACTGTTCGCGCTCCCTGAGTTAGTCTTCCGCTGTAATAAAGGCTCGGGGCGTGACAGTTAAGTTGGTATCAGAGCCTAAGTCTCAGGACTTAGGAAGAAGGAATCATTTCATAAGGATAAGTCCAAGGTTTAAGGGCCCCTACCTATGAACTAAGGAAGAAGTTTACATACCCATGTGAGAAGTGGGTAGAGCCCGGGATAAGATAATTAATTATCTTTAAGATTTATTTTGTTCATTCCAATTTCATGAGAAATAACAAGTTGTTATTTTCTCCCAGGTATCTTATCTTACAAATGGCTCATCGTGTAGATTGGGATGGTATGCAATAAACAGTTGCCGACCTTACCCAGGCATTGCAAACTATAGTGAAAGGTGGCGCAGGAGCACGGGCTGGCGATCTACATCGCAATTTCCGGAGTTTAAACCCTCCGCGTTTCTACGGTTCCTCTAACCCGGATGAAGCAGAAAATTGGATCGATGAAATGAATCGTATCTTTGATGTCATTCAATGCACCGATCAGGAGAAGGTGCGTCTGGCAACGTTTCAACTTAATAAGGATGCCCGCACTTGGTGGAAGTCGGTTCCAGCACCTCCGGCCAATGCACCTCATACATGGGATGGTTTTCTCACTTTGTTCCATGCCAAATACTTTTCCGAGCATGTGAAAGAAAGGAAGGCTATGGAGTTCGCCGCTCTTCGACAAGGAATGATGACGGTTGCCGAATATGAACTACAATTTTCAAGGCTAGCACCTTACCCACCACATCTTATCAGCACCGACTTATTGAAGGCAAATCAGTTTATGGACGGGTTACGACTTGGTTTCATCCAGCAACTCGGGACCCAAAACATCCGTACCTATGCGGAGATGGTTCAACGAGCATATTTATGTGAAAGGACCTTAGAGAAGGTCGAGAAGTTAAAAGGAAAAGGAGAAGAATCAAGCCGACGTTCCGATCAGCGTTATAAGAAAGAGAAATTTAGTATCACGGAACCCTACAAAAGCCGTGATAGTAAGAAAAGATCTAGGAGTGGGAATGGTGGAAGTTCCCACAAGCAAAAGAAAGTCAAGGAAGAGAAGGAGCAGGTCGTCATGGCTTGCACATTTTGTGATAAATTCGGCCATTCGGCTGAGGAGTGTTAGAAGCACCTTGGCGCTTGTTTACGTTGTGGAAGTAGGGAGCATCGCATGCCGGATTGCCCCCTTATGAAGGACCAGTCATCTGGTAATGGACGCAAGAGGCAGGCTCACCTCAATGCTGTTCTAGATGAAGAGGAAGCGCCCAAAGATGATGGGCTTATGGAAGGTACTCTTCGAATTTATTCTCGTCCTGCATTTGTGCTATTTGATACGGGTGCCTCTCATTCTTTTATCTCCACTACTTTTGCTAAGACATTACCAATCGCATCAGTTCCCTTACCTTCAGATCTTGCTATTTCCACACCCTTAGGTTCTGGAACAAAGCTTACCAACTATTATCCTGATAGCGAAGTGATAGTAGAAGGTCACAATCTCCCCGCAAACTTAGTATGCATTGACATGAAAGGTTATGATGCCATTTTAGGGGTAAATTGGCTTGTAGATCATGATGCTTATATTAATTGCCGAAATAGGATTATATCCTTTCGAAAGTCCGGTCTTCCAAGATTCTCTTTTCTTGGCATCAAGTACAAGAAACACCCCACTATCATATCCTCACTTCACGCTTGCAAACTTATCTCACAAGGATGTGAAGCTTTCCTTGCTTCTGTCATTATCTCAGAGTCCAAAGAAATTAACATAGCAGACATCCCTATTGTAAATGAGTTCCCAGACGTATTTCCATCAGAACTACCCAATTTACCACCCGAGAGGGAAGTGAACTTCACCATTGAACTCATTCCAGGAGCAGCACCGATTTCTATAGCCCCTTACAGGATGTCCCCCACGGAGCTTAAGGAATTGAAAAGGCAGTTGCAAGAACTACTAGACAAGGGCTTCATTAGACCTAGCACATCCCCTTGGGGTGCGTCGATTCTATTTGTCAAAAAGAAGGATGGTTCTCTCAGACTATGCATCGATTACCGGTGACTAAATCAGCTTACAATCAAAAATAAGTATCCGTTGCCGCGTATTGATGAGCTCTTCGATCAGCTTTCGGGAGCAGAATATTTCTCTAAGATTGATCTCAGATCAGGTTATCATCAGCTAAGAATTAAAGAAGATGACATTTATAAATCGGCTTTTCGAAGTCGTTATGGCCACTATGAATTCGTAGTAATGCCGTTTGGATTAACTAATGCCCCAGCAGTATTTATGCAACTTATGAACAATGTCTTCCAGCCATATCTAGACCAGTTCATCGTCGTCTTCATTGATGATATCTTAATATATTCCAAGACAAAGGAAGAACATGAACAACATTTGAAAATAACTTTACAAACACTTAGAGAACACAAGCTTTATGCCAAACTCAATAAGTGTGAATTCTGGCTCAAGGAAGTCTCATTCCTAGGCCACATTATTTCAAAAGAAGGTATTGTTGTGGATCCTTCTAAGGTAGAAGCTGCCAAGAATTGGAGTCGGCCTACGACTGTGTCTGAAGTAAGGAGCTTTCTGGGTCTAGCTGGTTATTATAGAAGATTCATTAAGGACTTCTCAAAGATAGCAGTTCCTTTAACTAGACTTACCAGAAAAGAAAATCCTTTTGTCTGGTCAGAGGAATGTGAGAAGAATTTCCAAACTCTTAAGAATCATCTTACAACAGCCCCTATTTTGTCACTACTAATGGAGGGTGGTGGATTCGAGTGTATACGGATGCGTCTGACATTGGCTTAGGATGCGTTCTCATGCAGAATGGAAAGGTGATCTGTTATTCTTCAAGACAACTGAAACGGCACGAGGAAAACTATCCTGTGCATGATTTAGAATTGGCAGTAGTTATTTTCGCCTTGAAAATTTGGCGTCATTATCTTTATGGAGAAAAGTTTACGGTCTACTCAGACCACAAGAGCTTAACATGAGGCAGAGGAGGTGGTTAGAATACCTCAAAGACTTCGATTTTGCTATTCAGTATCATCATGGCAAAGCTAATGCTGTAGGAGATGCACTCAGCAAAAAATCAATGGGTATGCTATCAAGTCTTATGATAAGTGTAACTAACCTTGTTTCTCAATTTGCTCAGTTGAACTTAGATATTGACATAAAGGAAGAAGATTGTTTCATAGCCAATATCCGAGCTCAACCTACATTGATAGAAGATCTGGTCAAGCTGCAAAATAATGATCCTATATTACTAGAAATTAAGGCCAATATTGAACAAAAGCCAGATTTTTCTATTTCCAATGACGGAAGATTATTATTTAAGGGCCGAATATGTATACCAGATCATGAGGCTACAAAGAAACTGATCCTAGATGAAGCACATAATTCCAAGTACACCATTCATCAAGGAGGTACAAAGATGTATCAAGATCTCAGAAGAAATTTCTGGTGGCCCAATATGAAGAGACATATAGCTGATTTCGTGTCCCGTTGCCTCACTTGTCAACAAGTAAAAGCAGAATATTTTAGACCCGCAGGTAAATTGCATCCCTTACATATTCCCGAATGGAAGTGGGAGAGTATAGGGATGGATTTCATTATGGGGTTACCTAAGACGAGGTGGACATGATGGCATATGGGTAATCATAGATCGATTGACTAAATCAGCACATTTTATACCAATAAAGAGTCGATGGTCTGTGGATATCCTGGCAGCATTATACATAAAAGAAATCGTCAAGTTACATGGGTCCCTATCACTATTGTATCAGATAGAGATCCCCGATTTACATCACAATTCTGGAAGGGCCTACAACATTCACTGGGGACTAGGTTGAATTTTAGCATAGCCTTTCATCCACAAACTGATGGTCAGACGGAAAGAACAAATCAAGTAGTAGAGGATATGCTCAGGGCTTGTGCTATTGACTTTAGAGGTAATTGGCATGATCACTTAGCTCTAGTAGAGTTTGCTTATAACAATAGCTACCAGGCAAGCATACAAATGGCACCTTTTGAAGCCTTATATGGAAAAAGCTGTCGATCATCAATATGTTGAAGTGAAATAGGGGAAAGACAATTCTTAGGCCCTGATATTATCAGAGATTCTATAGAGAAAATAAAACTCATTCATAAAAGAATGAAGATGGCGCAAGATAGGCAAAAATCTTATGCCGACAATCGAAGACGTGACTTGGAGTTTCAGGTAGGAGATCATGTATATTTGAAGGTTTCTCCAGGTCGTGGTATTCGAAGATTTGGCATTAAAGGAAAGCTAACCCCAAGATTCATTGGCCCGTTTGAAATTCTTGAAAGGGTCGGTGAAGTAGCTTACAAGCTGGCTTTACCCCTACAATTAGCAGGAGTTTATGACGTATTTCACATCTCCATGCTAAAGAAGTATGTATATGATCCTGACCACATTATCACTTATGACAATCTGGAGATTCAGAAGGACTTAACATACGAACAAACACCGATAAAGATTCTGAAACGAGAAGTGCGTCAACTAAGAAATAAGGTTATCCCGATGGTCAAAATTCAATGGAAGAAAACATGGCCATATGAAGCAACATGGGAAACCGAAGCAGCCATGAGAAAAAGATTTCCAAAATTATTTAACTGTAAGTACACTCTCCACAATCCATGTATTGAATTTGAAGACCAAATTCTTCTAAGTGGGGGAGGGTGTAGTGTCCCAGAATTTATATAAGTAATTTCTAGATTATTTTATAATTTATTTGTAATTTATAAGGGCTAAATAAATTTATAAATGGATTATTGAGTTTATTAGCCATTATAAGACCCAATTGTGTTAATCAATTAACCTAATCTACTAAACAAATAAAAAAGGTTTAAAGACCAGGCCCATTTAATTTGGCCCATATTCTAGAAGGTTATTAAGCCTATTCACGGATTTTAAAGGATAAACACCACTTAATAGGATAACTAGATGAAAAATAAATAAAAGAGTTTTATTAAAATTAAAATTCTGAATGCGTCGAATGTAACGGTCCATCAGGCGACCGCTACAGCCTTGTGACGCGTATACCCTAGACCGTCACAGCCTGCAAGCTCCGTAAGTAAGAGAATGTATAAAAAGATTAGAACTTGATGATCCTATCCATAAGAGACCTAATTAGAATGACACGTAAAATCACTAGGGACTCTTAGAAGTCAGGTTTTAGCAGAATAAGGATAGATACAAATTATATAAATAATTATATAGGATAATTAGCAAAAGAGTTTGATTAATGTTGAACTCTGGGAACATTGAATGTAACGGTCTATCGTGAGACCGTCACATGCTTGTAACGCAGGGGTCTACAACCGTTACACTCTATTAGTTCCGTGAAAGAAAGAACGAGTAGAAAGATCAGAACCTTAAGATCTTATCCACTAGGGATCGACTTGGGAGAGTTCATAACACTACTAAGGACTCTTAGGGATTAGATTCTGGCAGATTAAGGACTATAGAATTGATCTAATCCTCAAACCCTAGCTAGAACTCTATAAATAGGACCTAGTTCTGAACTGCGCGACCCTTACTTTTACTCGCGTAGAATCAAGGTAAGGAGTCATAATCTCAGGTAAGTTCTTTAGAGGAATTTGTTTACAATACTTTAGACTAACTCCTCTCCAAATTTCACGTCTTTAGGTCAAGAGGTCGTGGAGTTAGAGCCCAAGGAAGTTGCTGAAAAGTCACAGGAAGAGGAGAACTAGGGGACATTTTTCAAACCCTAAATTGGAAGTTTAAAGCCAAGTTAAGAGGTAGGTTATCTCATGAACGGCAAAAACCTCTTGATAGGACTAAAAGCCCTCTAGTTTGATTGAATTCCATGCATAATAGATCATGAATTTCATGTTTTAATAGTTCTATGCATTCATACATCTCTTAGCACTAAGTAAAAAATTAAAAGATGTTATCTTGTCTATTCACTGAAACCCATGCATGTAGATAGCCTATACTTTGTTATCATGCCTAGGATAGACACGGTATTTGATTTACAGACATGATGTGTGTTGATCTCTTAGGTTTCATATCAGTTTCTATCAGCAGACGCTCTGACGCATCATGGTAGGACCGTCACATACATGTAACGGCCTTACGACAGACCGTCACACACTCTGTTATGTTTCGTTTCACTGTTGTCTCTAACGCACCAGGATAGGAGCGTTACATTATTGTAACGGCCCCTCGATAGACCGTCACAGACACTATGACGCACCCCTGTTCGACCGTTAGACTCTGTGTTCTGTCAACTCATGACAGAATAGTTACCAATTAAGTTTACTTATAATTAACCTTAGATAGCTAAGTTTTAACCTGTTATGTGACTCTTCAGTTATCTAATTGTTCATGATAGGTATTGCATGTTATTTTAAGTTATGCTAGTTTCATGTACCAAAAATTCTATAGTTTGTATTTAAATCATGATTTTCCAAAATTGTATTAATGGAGTTTTATCATGATTTCACATCATTACACCTTCACTCTTTATCAATGGAGTCGTTTCTATAAGTACATGGCACATATTCCGGTATGTTGTCCATTAGTTAACTTTGCACGATAGGAACATTATTCTTGGATTTGAGGACCTCTCTATTGGATATTCCTTCTAATGGATTAGAAAATCTTATTTCAAGGCCTCCGTAATTCTCCGCGAGCCTGGGATTCCCACTAGGACGTCGAGTTGGATGTACCCTTAAAGCCCATTGATTAGAGTACTCTATCGAAGTTTTCTAGTTATCAATAGTGTAACGGCTCTATATTGGACCGTCAAGTAATGTAACGGCCCAATATAAGACCGTCACATTCATCTGAGTTCGATTACTTGATTCTGGTCTCAGACTACTGTAACGGCCTAATCATGGACCGTCACACAACGTAACGGCCCAATGAATGACCGTCACACTTCTCTGAGTCTATTTGATCGTTCTGAATTCGGATCATTGTAACGGCCCACTACTGGAGCGTTACATGATGTAACGGCCCAGTGAACGACCGTCACATTGCTTAAGTACTTAACCCAAGATTTGACCCAAGGGTTGATATTCCAAAGGTTCTAGATGAACTAATGATAGTCTAGAACTTATAATATTGATCAAGAAACTTAATATAATGATTGGAAAAAGAAAAGAATGTACCGTTATGCTGTCAATTTGTTTCCGTGAGCATGACATTGTTTAAATCTTTTTCTTGATCTCTCATACTCTAAATTGAAGCATTCATTCATTGATTGTTGTTATCATGAGTTCTTGACCTTATTACATTCTTGGCCATACTTTATTGTTACACTCATGAAAGTAGCTTGATTTATACGTGAAGATGCAGTTCGGGCGCTGATTATGTCCAAGGGCTCTATGCTAGTCCCCACGGCTGATTGCCGAAAACATACTATTTTATAAACCATGGGGTATGATGTTACTGGCGTCGCATTGCGCTGGGAGTACTTTCTTTTTAAATAAGTGAAATCCATGAGCACTCGTGAAAATCTAGTGAATTGCTACATGATTGACATTCTCGTGCGTAACCTTTATGGTTATGAAAGTGAAAAGTGAAAGTGCATTCTTGTTACATTCTTGTTCATGAAAGGCCAAATATCATATTCTTGTTACATACGTGCTAATTCATTCTTGTTCTCATTCTATCTCACATGATTATCGTGTTACTTTGGTTTAATTGCGTGATCAGCGCATTACATGATTTTGCCTTACTTCTTTAGAGCTAAAATGTTATTTACTTTAATAGTGCCTTCATGTTGATGCGAAGATACCTACTGGGCAAGTGTGCTCATTACCTATTTCTGATCTTTTCAGGAGATGGAAGTGATTCGGGTTCGGATTCGGAAGGTTCAAGTAGCGGATCTGAGAGTGAATAAAGAATGAGCGAAGACTTAGGAAGTCTACATTGTTTAGATAGAGTCAATGTAATTTCATATTTTTTGAGTCTAGTGCATAGTGGAAATTATATTTATGTGTGTGATTGTCTCGTGCTCTGATCGTTCTTACTTGCAAGAGGCTTACCATGCCGGTTGTTCGCGCTCCCCGAGTTAGTCTTCCGCTGTAATAAAGGCTCGGGGCGTGACACTGTTCACGCTCCCCGAGTTAGTCTTGCGCTGTAATAAAGGCTCGGGGCGTGACAGGTCTAGACCTAGACCGCTAAGCACTGCAGATTTCGTGAATAGAAGAAGGCGTGAAAAGATGGAAACTTTGGCATCCTAATCACCTGGGACCGATGCAATCCATTAGCTAGAAGGTTCAAAGATAGATTTAGATCGAATTGGTGACCTAATTAGGACTCTAAGTTCGTGCAAATCCTTAAAAACCTAGCTAACCTTATAAATAGGCCCCAGAACCAACCTGCGCGACCCTTACTTTTGACTCGCATGGAACTAAGGTAAGGAGGATGAATTAGAGGTCTGTTCTTTAGAATATTTCGTTCATGATACTAAGGACTAACTACTCTCAAAATTTCGTTCTAGGATATCAAGCTTACAGGAAGTTAGAGACATCTAAAGTCGCTGGTTCAGCACAAGAATCTCAGGAACCTGTTCGACCGGGTCAGATTGATCAGCAAAATAGAAGCTCTAAACGAGGTAATTAGATAAAGGTTCTTTAGAGTTAATTGTACCTTATAGTACCCTCTTCTTACCCTCCAAATTTTGTGGTCATAGGTAAAGGGAATCAAGAGATAGAAGGTCACGAAGTTATTGATTCGGTTCAGGAAGAACAGGAACTAGGGTTAACTACCAGCCCTAAATTCGAAGTTTAAGGACAAGACCAGAGATAGGTTATCTCATGAACGGCTTAAACATGATTTTAGGAGTAAAAGCCCTCAATTTTATGTTGATTTCATGAATTGTACATGGAGTATTTGTGTTTTTTTAACTAGTTCTGGAGAGGGGGATTTCCGCAGCCCACCACAAAGGCAGCCCAACAAGACCCACAAGGTCCAACCGGGCGAGCCCACCCGAGTGATAGCCCACAGGGCCCACTTAGGGAGAAAAGCCCAATAAATAAGACTCGAGGAACTAACTCTCCCCGGCGGCCTTCTAGGCTCGGAGGGCCTGAGACAACGGTCAGGTCCCGAGGAAGGTCGGCCTAAAGCCCTCTCCCCGTCCGAGAGAGATAGGCTCCAGCCGACCTATCCGACCCCACCCTCGCCGGGCCATGCCTATCGCTTGGACATGAGCTAGCATCCCCGAGGCTCGATAAGACCGGTTGATTATCTGCAGGTGCAGCCGTTCAGAGTCCTCCGCCAGCGGGAGAGTCAGGGGAGCCGCCGGACTCCAAGGGGATAACGTTCCCACGATCAGGCCATGAAAGCCCCCGTTAAAGACGTAACTCCTGCCGGGAACCCCTCAGCTTACAGGACTCCTGAAGGCGGCGCACTATTTAAGCAAGGGATCCCCTCCGGAAGATGGTAAGATGAACTAAGCATTCACACACCCTAAGCTCTTGAGCACGATTCGCTTCACCCTTTGGTGGAGAGGATTCTCGCGCATCAGCTCTCTCCTCCCCCCATTATTGCTTCCACCATAGCTCTACTGACTTAGCCATCGGAGGGTTTTGCCCCAGGGAGATCCCCTGGGCCCTCTGATACGTTTCCCTCTCTTGCAGATTCATCTTCTGGTGATCCATAGCCCGCTCAGGATCCTGCGCGAGATCTCGCCTCTTCATCTGGCGCCATCTGTGGGAAACGCACGCAAAGTCGAGATGGTGAGAAGAAGCTCAGGGAAGAGATCCGTCGGTGGGGCAGGTAAGGCTGTGGCGGCGGCGGGAGGCGCCCCCTCTAGGGTCTCGCAGAGCCCCCCCCCCAACGCCAGCATCCCCACCAACAGGCCACCACCCCCCCCGGCGGAGACAGGGGCACCCCTCGACGACGGCGCCAACCCCTTCCAGGCCCTCAATGAAAAGATGGACGTCCTCGTGGAGCTCATGAGGGCCCAGGCGGCCAGGGACGCAAGGTCCTGCGCCCCGTCAGGAAGTCCCCCTCGAAGAAAGTGCGACGCAGCACACCGCCGGAGGCCGCTTCACCCTCCGCGGCCGACAGCTCCTCTGCAACGATGTCAGAGGACCCTCGCAAGCTCCGCCTGAGGAGCAAGAGGCTTCCTCCACGCCGAGGAGAGGGAAGCAGGGGGCGAGGCCGCCGCGCCCGGGCACTAGTGCCCCGGGAGATCGCCAAGACGCCCCCCCCAGCCCCACGGTGCGACTGCAGCCAGAGCTGTCCCTCCAACTGCGAGATTTCGAGAGACGGTTCGCAGAGCAAGAGCGCGCCCTCCGCGCCCTGTAGAAGACCTCTCTCCCGGAGGATGAGGAGAAATCCCCTTTCTCCGAGTACATCTTGAAGGCAGAGGTCTCTCCCAGAGCCTCCATTCCAACCTTCAAACTCTACGACGGCCAAGGCGACCCAACTGACCACTACGATAGCTTCGACGCCCTGGTGACTCTTCATGGAACGCCGGATCCCATCAAATGCCGAGCCTTCACGGCCACCCTGGTCCAAGGTGCTCAGGCATGGTTCCGGGCCCTCGCCCCTGGGTCCATTCGAGACTTCAGGCAATTCGGGCAAATTTTCAAGGAGAGTTTCACCGGTAGCGCCCCCCCAAGGTCAGTAGCGGGGCTCCTGGCTCTCAAACAGGCGCAAGGGGAGAGGCTCCGGACTTACGTCCATCGATTTAAATCGGAAGCCCTCAGGATCCCCCGCCTGGATGTGGCCTCAGCCACAACCGCACTGACCGGGGGCACCCGGGACGAGAATCTCCGCCGCGAGCTTGTCCTCCACCCTCCCTCGACCCTTGCCGAGCTAGTGGCTCTGGCACTGCGCCACACCGAGTGCGAAGAAGTACTCAGCGCCTGCTGAGACGCAACCGGCTCGGGTCGGGAGGGGGACAAAAAGCGGACCCCCGAGCCAAATCCTGGCTCGAGTAAGAAGCGCGATCGAGAAGGAGAGCGCAAAAGAAAGTACGAGCGGTACACCCCCTTGACCGCGCCAGTCTACGAGATCTATGAAGACATCAAAGACTCGGGACTTCTCCGCCAGCCCGAGCCAATGAGGTCGAAGAACCGCAAGCGGGACAGGCATTGCCTGTTCCACGGCGACCACGGGCACCACACCGGAGATTGCCATCAGCTCCAGGACGAGATCGAGCGCCTCATCCATCTGGGGCACCTAGCCCGGTTCACGACCGGGCACAAAGAAGACCGAGACGCCGTAGAGCAGATCGACAACGCCCCCCGAGGGGTCCATATCAACGTCATCTCCGGAGGAGCGGCATCGGGCGGCGACACCAGCCGAGGGAGGAAACGTCATGCCGAGCGAGCCAGCCGAGCCTTAGAGCCCCCCAGAGGCCCGCCGATGGAGCCCCAGGTCATAGTCTTCTCCGACCAAGACCTGGAAGGGCTGAGCACCCCGCATGATGATGCCCTCGTTATCTCGGCCACGATAAATCACTGTAATGTAGACAGGATTTTGGTTGATAATGGGAGCGCCCCCGATGTATTATCTTATGACTGTTTTCTCAAGATGGGGGAAGACCCATCCAAACTCCGCCCGATCCGAACGCCCCTTTGCGGGTTTAATGGCCTGGCCACCTACCCCGAGGGAGCCCTAAGCCTGCCGGTCACTATCGGCACCCCACCCAAAACCGTTACGGTCATAGTGGACTTCATAGTGATTAAAGGTATGATAGCGTACAACGCCATTTTCGGCCGAAAAATTCTCAGCCGAATAAAGGCCGTACCATCTACCTATCACCAAAAAATGAAGTTTCCCACCAAAAGCGGGTTGGGGGAAGTCCGAGGTAACCAGGCCACGGCTAGAAGGTGCTACAATATCTCGGTGGAAGCCTCAAGGCCGGACGGGAAGGATAAGGGCCCGAGGGGAGTCGAAGGAAGAGCCGTGACCACCGAGCCCGGTGGCGAGTTATTAACGGTATTCCTGAACGATGACCCGGCCCTAGGAGTAAGGATCGGCGCTGACCTACCACCAGAGGAACAGTAGCAATACAAGGAGTTTCTTTCTGAGTATGTTCGGGTCTTTGCTTGGTCCGATGATCAACTCCCTGGTATACCAAAGGAGACTGTGACGCACAAGCTCAACCTCGACACCACCGTGAGACCCGTACAGCAGCGGAGAAGGAAGCATGCGCCCGAGAAACAGGCGATCATCAAGGCGCAGGTCACCGAGGGACAAGAAACTGGTCTTTTCAGACCGGTCCTGTACCCAACGTGGCTAGCCAACGTCGTCCTGGTGCCGAAGACTACAGGCAAGTGGCGAATGTGCGTAGACTTCACCGATCTGAACAAGGCCACCCCCAAGGACTGCTATCCGCTACCGAGCATCGACCAATTGGTTGACTCAACCTCGGGCAACGAGATACTCAGTTTTCTGGATGCCTATTCGGGTTATCATCAGATCCGAATGAGCCCTGAAGATGTCGAGAAGACCGCCTTCATCACCGACTACGGCGTGTACTGCTACACCCGGATGCCCTTCGGATTGAAGAATGCTGGAGCCACATACCAGCGACTGGTCAACCACATGTTCGAGGGACAGTTAGGTCGGAACGTCGAGGCCTACATCGACGACATGCTCGTCAAGACCCCGAGGGCCCAAGACCACTTCACCGACCTCGCCGAGACTTTTGGCACCCTCCTGAAGTACAGCGTGAAGCTCAACCCCGCCAAGTGCGCCTTTGGAGTAAGATCCGGGAAGTTCCTGGGTTTCCTGGTCACTCAGCGAGGGATCGAAGCCAACCCCGACAAGGTCCAGGCCATCCTGGACATGCGCCCGCCCACGTGCATTAAAGACGTCCAGCGTCTGATGGGGCATGTCGCTGCTCTCAGTCGTTTCCTGTCCTGTGCGGCCGAACGGTGCTTGCCCTTCTTCAAGCTGATGAGGGGGCCCAAGATAGCATCTGCTACGTTCGCATGGGATGGGGAATGCCAAACAGCGTTCGCCGAGCTCAAAGAGTTCCTGGCTTCGCCCTGCTTTCCAAGCCCGTCCCGGGCGAGGTCTTGTTGCTCTATCTCTCAGCGACGCCATCAACGGTCAGCTCGGTCCTAGTCAGAAATGACTCGGGAGTCGAGAGGCCGATCTACTACACCAGCAAGGTGCTCGGCGAGGCCGAGCGGAGGTACCCCGCAACCGAGAAACTCGTGCTAGCGTTGGTTACCTCCGCAAAGCGCCTCCGACCCTACTTCTAGGGGCATCCCATCACCGTGCTAACCGGCGAGCCACTGAAGAAGATTCTGGCCCATCCCGAAGCCTCGGGGCGACTCGTCAAATGGGCCATCATGCTCGGGGCCTACGACATCTCGTATCGGCCGCGATCAGCTATCAAAGGACAAGCACTCGCCGACTTCATCGCCGAGAGCACCGTTCCGGTCGAGGACAGGCCTCCGACAGCAACCGGGCCAACCTGGGAGCTGTTCGTCGATGGATCGTCCAACTCGGTTGGTAGCGGCGCAGGGATCCTCTTAAGGTCCCCCGAAGGAATAGAGTTGCACTACGCCCTAAAGTTCAACTTTCTGGCGTCCAACAATGCTTCCGAGTACGAGGCCCTTATCTCGGGAGCCCGCATGGCCCGACGGTTGGGGGCCGAGCGAGTCAGGATCCACACCGACTCCCAGCTAGTTGCAAGCCAGGTCAATGGCGAGTACGAAGCTCGAGAGGTACCTATGATCAAATACCTCCAGTTGGTCCGGAGCCTGGCCCAGCAGTTCGAGGAGTTCGAGGTAGTCCGAATAGCTCGGGAGCAAAACTCTCGGGCGGACGCCCTCTCTCGACTGGCCTCCTCCCTAGACCCGGAAGGTACACGATCGGTCCTCCTAGAAGAGCTAGAGCGCCCGAGCATAGACTCGGAGCTCCTCGCCATTGACTCAGCCACTCCCGGCGACTAGCGCTCCCCCTACCTGTCCTGGCTACGGGACTCCCGGGAGCCCTCCGACCCTCGGGAAGCCCGCCGAATGAAGTACCAAGCCCGGCGCTTCGTCATCCTCGACAACGCTCTCTACCGAAGATCGTTCTCCGGGCCCCTTCTGAAGTGTCTCGGTCCCGACGAAGCAAGCCAAGCTGTTGAAGAGATTTATCAAGGCCTGTGCGGAGCGCATTCAGGAGGTCGGTCGCTGGCCAGAATCCTGCTAAGATAGGGGTACTGGTGGCCGACCCTGCAGCGCGACTGCAGGGCCTACGCACAACATTGCGACCGTTGCCAGCGGTTCGACCATTTGGTCCATCAGCCGGCCACGGAACTTATCACCCTTACCGAGCCCTACCCCTTCGCTCGGTGGGGGATCGACATCCTTGGGCCATTCCCAACGGCTCAATCCCAGAAGAAGTTCATCATCGTCGCCATCGACTACTTCACCAAGTGGATCGAGGCTGAAACAACAGCTAGGATCACCGAGACAGTCGTCTGGGGTTTCGTATGGAAATCGATCATCTGTCGCTTTGGCATCCCCCGAGTGATAGTGAGCGATAACGGGCGGCAATTCGACTCTCGGTACTTCCGAGACAGATGCGCCGACCTAAATATCCGCAACCACTTCACTTCGGTCGCCCACCCTCAGGCCAACGGGCTGGTTGAAAATGCCAACAAGACCATCTTGAAGGGCATAAAAACCAGACTCGGCAAGGCTAAGGGTAGCTGGCTCGAGGAACTGCCTAGCGTACTATGGTCGCACCGAACGACCCCCAGAACGGCAACCGGTGAGACCCCTTTTCAGCTGGTATATGGCACCGAAGCCGTCGTTCCGTTAGAGATCGCCAATCCGTCTCTCCGAGTGATCAGCTTTTAGCCCGAGGCAAACGAGCAGAAGTTGCTCGAGAACCTCGACCTGGCAGACGAACTCCGAGAGATCGCGAACGTCCGAGCTACGGAATACCAGCGTCGCCTCACTCGGTACTACAACACCAAGGTCCGAGGCAGATAATTCCAACCAGGGGACTTCGTCCTCAGGAAGACCGAAGCCTCTCGACCACTGGAGGCGGCGGGCAAGCTATCCCCCAACTGGGAAGGCCCCTACCGAGTGATCGAGGTGCTCGGGAAAGGTGCGTACAGGTTAGCCACAATGGAAGGGGAACCCATTCCCCGGACATGGAACGCAACCACACTACGCAGATTTTATTTCTGAAAACTGTATCGACAAATCGGGTAAAATAAACCCCCTTTTTTTTGCATTCATTCAAGATAACTGTTGGTACATCAGAAAGGTAACTGCCAGTACATTACATAGTGAAAAGCAAAAATCCATCTAGCACCGCGGCAAACGGCCATCGCCCGATCGACCCGGTCTTGACCTTCTCGCATCCAGCCACTGACTCTGCCTCGCGTGGAAACTGGCTCGGACAAGAGATGGTCGACCCAGTTGGCTCGGGTGGACCGTGACAAAGGTGACAGAGGGACAGCAAGGAGAAGGCCACCTTTCACGCGAGGAAGGCTACCTTCCAAGTTGGCAACAACCTGGAAAAAGGAGCGCCGTGAAGGTCTCCTCTCTGCCAAACTACCAACTCTTTGGAGGCGAACAGAAAGTAAGCAGCCCCCGAAGAGTGAAAGAAATGAAGAACAAAAGAGAGAGAAAGAGGCTACGGACAGGGGTGAGGAAGGGACTGGAGCCGCCTCCTCCCCTCCCACGGAGGGGAATGGAGGCCGGCATCCCTAACTCCCCCATCCGCCCTCCATCTCGGCATCTGCCCGGAAGCCTCGCCGGAGCCAAGAGGAGGCAAATGGCGTACCCCCGCACGTCGAAGCCCTCTCCAGATCCGCGCGGCGACCGTCGGACCAGTCTCATGCACGCGCGGCGACCGTGGGACCCGACCGATATTCCAGGACAGCTGGAACCGGCCGCTCCCCGTCGTCTGCGGCGTCATCTTCTGAAGGGTCCTCCATGCTCCGATCGCGGCGGCGCAACGCAGAGCGAAAATGAGGGAACAAGAGCAAACCGCCGGCGAGAGTCCTAAGTGTTAAGAGGGAAGGAGCACCCTTCGGTCCTTTTTATAGGCCAAAGGAGGCCACGCGCCTTAAATGACTCCCCCCTCGAAAACACGCTATAGGACCTCCCTTGGAAGGTCACCTCCAATTCCTCGGCCCCCGCCCTAGCGGGATTCGCGAAGCGCCTCGACTTTCAAAGCATGGTGGAATGAAAGGACGCCCCGCCGGAAGTCTCCCGAATCGGCATGCGAGAACGGTGCAGAAAATATCGGCACCTTCCAACTGTCCCCGATACGCCAGCCAAATCACGGCAAAGATAACGATCAAACGAAGTAAGTCCTTTATTGCCTCCCATAAAGAAATCCTCTTACAAAAGGAAAAACAGACAAAAAGGGGAAGGGGCAAAATAAAGCATAATACATCAGGCCTCGGGCCCACTTTGAAGCTCGGGAACAGCAGTAGGGGACGCGTCACCCCCGGTGCCTTCGGTGACGGCCGGCCCGGACACTGACCTCGCCTGTGCGAGAACTGTCTCGGTCGTGAGCCCTCCTGGAGCCTCCGGAGTTGGTGACCCTGCTGGAGGTGACTCCTCCTGTTCTTCCCCGGCCGAGGATGAGGAGTTGGAAACTGACTCATCCGAGTCATAACTCTGGCCGTAAGGAAAATCACCCCCGGCAAGGTGCTCATTGGCATAGCTCATCGCCCGGCGATAGCCCTGCCTGAATCCCTTTCGGGCACCCCGGCGGAGCGCTACCTCGTAGTAGGGTAGGGCAGCTTCAATCAGGTCGGCCGAGTAAGCTTCCGAGCCTTTGTAGCGCTCG
Source organism: Amorphophallus konjac (assembly GCA_022559845.1). Classification (NCBI taxonomy): domain Eukaryota; kingdom Viridiplantae; phylum Streptophyta; class Magnoliopsida; order Alismatales; family Araceae; genus Amorphophallus; species Amorphophallus konjac. The sequence goes on from CM040120.1 coordinate 246,097,108, forward strand.
ATCGCCTCCGCCTCGACCTGCCCGTCCCGAGCCCGCTCCGCCTCGGCCGCACGCTCTTCCGCCCTCGCCAAATGCTCCTCCAGCTCGGTCATCCTCCGCTCGGCTTCGAACGTCCGACCCTCCGCCCGGGCTCGGTCCGCCTCGGCCTCAACGCGAAGGCGCTCCGCGTCCTCCTCCCGATCCTGCAGCTCACCGCGCTCAAGCTCCCAGAGGCCGTCCAGCTAGATGTGACGTTGACGCTCATCCTCTAGACGTTTGCTCTTCCTCTCGAGCGATTCTCGGGCCCTTGCTAGCTGCTCGGCCAGCGCCTCGGCTTCCCGTCGGCTCGACCGCGCCAACTCCCTGAATGCAAGGAACTCCCGCCGGAGCCCCTCGTGCTCCCCCTCGAGCCGGGCTAGTTTCCCCTCGCATCCACCAAGGGTCCAGGCGAGCCTCGACCGCTCCGCCTCCGTCCGGGCGTGCACCTCTGCCATCACGGCCGCTGTCCGAGCTATGACCAGGCCGCCCTCCATCAGGATATCAAGGACCCCGGTGGGAGTGCTGCGCCTTTCTCCCCCCCTCGTCCTCTCGGCGATCGACCGGCAGAGCCGGTACAAGTCGCCCGAGATACCGAGCCTGACCAGAGGTTCCGGCAAAGGGGACTGCTCTACCCTGGGCACCCCGCCAGAAGACCCTGTTCGGGCAGTGAAGCTGACTGCCCCGCTCGCCACGGTCGGTTGGGGTTGCAACGCCTCCCCGGGCGAACCCCCACCCTCGACCGGCGCCGCGGGATCAACCGCACCAGCAACTGCCGGCACTTGGGGTTGCGACGCCCTCACGGGCGAACCCCCATCCGCACCGCATCGGCCCCCTCTGCCCCCACAGAGGGGAGCGCCGACCCATCACCTCCCTCTGCGGGGCCCCTGGTCTCCTCGGCCCCCTCTCGCCCGGCGGATGGGAGAGCCAGCCCGGAGGGGTCGGCCCCATCCTGCCCCCGAGGGGGGAGCGCCGCCGAGCCAGAATCGCCCCCGACGGCGGTAGGAAAACCGGCTTTCTTGGCCCTTTTCCTGGCCTTCGCGGCCTCCCGCAACTTCCCCGCTAGGGGATCTTTGCGCTTCAGGCCGGTCGATCGAGAAGTCCCCTCGGGGGCCGCCCCCTTGCCCTTATCTCGGGCATGGACGCGACCCGCCGAGACATCGGGCTCATCGGCTGCCGAGTCGTCTCCCAGATCGATGACCTCGGCCGCCTCCTCCAGAGGCTCCCGCCTTACGTCTGCAACAAGAAGAAGCCCCAGTCAAGAGGAGGAAAAGAGCTACCACCCCCGAAAAAGAGCCGCAAGAGCCATACCCGTCGACGTCAGTCGCGAGAGAAGACACCGTTCGATGTTCTCCGGCGTCACCAGCTCCTCAGTCGATTGACGGTTCTCCAGCAGACGGGCAGCCTGCTGCTCCACGTGGGGAGGGAACTCCTCCTGGCGAGGGGGTAGATTCGGGTGAAAGTTGGGCGAGGTCCGGCATCTCCAGATCTCGTCCGTCGCCACCGCCTTCACCCAGAAGAATTGGGTCTTCCACCCCTTGTGCGAGGAGTCCTTCGCCGCAAGCGAGATGCAGCTCCTATTCCTCCGCGCCTGAATGAAGTAGAAGCCTTTCCCCGCCGACGGGTGCGCCTTCAACTCAAAAAAGAAGTGGAAGAGGTCCAAAGAAGGAAAAATGCCGCGCTGACGACAAAGAATCCCGAAGGCCGAAAGAAGAAGATAGGAGTTGGGCACCAACTGAATAGGCGCCAACCGGAAAAAATTAAGAAGCTGCAGCACATAAGGGTCGAAAGGAAGCCGAAATCCACTCTTCCAAGCCAGAAGGAAGGTGCAAATGAGCTCATCGCGATCATCTAGACTCGTCTCGTACGGAGTGGCGGCGATGAAGCTGTATCTGAGAGGCAGGCGGAAACGATGCTCCAGCCTCCGCACCTCCGCTTCCCCCAACTCACTACAGTTGGGGACGGGTTCCCGCCTCACCGGCACAAGCTCCGGACTCTGATCCGCCATCGAGTCGGGAAGAGATCCCTCGTACGAGCTTGAAGACTCCGGAGGAGAAGGAAGTTGCTGGACCGCCTCTGCGGTTATCCTCGCCAACTCCTCGAACGCCGCCGCAAGGCTCCGCGTCTCCGCTGTGCTCTCACGGCGCATCAAGAAGCAAGGAAAGCCTAAAACCCTGGAAGCCTAGAACGATGAACAGCGCCCCCTATAAACCCCTGAGGGTGGCGGCGCGCCGTTCCGTGCTCCGAGAAAAGGGGGGCCCCTTCGTTTCGAATCCGTCAGGATCATCATTACGGGCCTCGGCGACCGCTATAAGCGGCTCCATAACGCCAACGGAATTCCACCCACCTGAGCCACGCCGGTCCAAAGCCTCGAAAAAATACTCATCCGAGCCTCCTTGGCTCGGGAGTAGGAGGGGGACAAGTGGAGAGGGGGATTTCCGCAGCCCACCACAAAGGCAGCCCAACAAGACCCACAAGGTCCAACCGGGCGAGCCCACCCGAGTGATAGCCCATAGGGCCCACTTAGGGAGAAAAGCCCAATAAATAAGACTCGAGGAACTAACTCTCCCCGGCGGCCTTCTAGGCTCGGAGGGCCCGAGACAACGGTCAGGTCCCGAGGAAGGTCCGGCCTAAAGCCCTCTCCCCATCCGAGAGAGATAGGCTCCAGCCGACCTATCCGACCCCACCCTCGCTGGGCCATGCCTATCGCTCGGACATGAGCTAGCATCCCCGAGGCTCGGTAAGGCCGGTTGATTATCTGCAGGTGCAGCCGTTCAGAGTCCTCCGCCAGCGGGAGAGTCAGGGGAGCCGCCAGACTCCAAGGGGATAACGTTCCCACGATCAGGCCATGAAAGCCCCCGTTAAAGACGTAACTCCCGCCGGGAACCCCTCAGCTTACAGGACTCCTGAAGGCGGCGCACTATTTAAGCAAGGGATCCCCTCCGGAAGATGGTAAGATGAACTAAGCATTCACACACCCTAAGCTCCTGAGCACGATTCGCTTCACCCTTTGGTGGAGAGGATTCTCGCGCATCAGCTCTCTCCTCCCCCCATTATTGCTTCCACCATAGCTCTACTGACTTAGCCATCGGAGGGTTTTACCCTAGGGAGATCCCCTGGGCCCTCTGATACGTTTCCCTCTCTTGCAGATTCATCTTCTGGTGATCCATAGCCCGCTCAGGATCCTGCGCGAGATCTCGCCTCTTCAAGTTCATTTTCTTTTTTTTCTCTCAACCAAGTCATCAAGTGGCATAAGGGAGAGTGCACCCCCATTCCAAAGGAAGGGAATATTCCCACTCCACCAAATTACCACATGATGCTTTATATTATTGATTTTTCAAAAGAATTACATTGCTTGAAGGCGTAGCCTTTTGATGTACAATGATAAAGTCCAAAAAAGAAGCCTATACAAGCCTTCTACGAAAGTTAGGGATGCCTCTGGCATCTACTATGGCATATCCTTTTTAAGAATCTAGTAGCAGGCCTCTTATCTACAAGTAAAGTGAGGAAATCTAGAAGCAATGCCTATACATGTTTCACCCTAAAATTGGGTAAGCCTCTAGCATCGGCTATAGCATAACCCCTTGCAAAAGTAGGTAGCTCACGGATGGAATGAAACTCTACATTGCTCCCCACATAGACTGCATGGTTGGATAAAGCGTCACCGAGCTGGTTAGCCTCTCTATATACATGAATGACAGGATATTGAAATGTGTGATGCAGTTGCAGCAGTTGTTGCCACCAAGGGAGTAGAGTCCAAGGCGGGTCTTTCTTGGAATTCAGCAGGCCTGTCAAAGTAAGAGAGTCAGTTTGAATCACTGCTAGAGGGATGTTGTGGAAGTGAGCCAGGCGAAGACCATCTAGCAATGCTCTACATTCAACAACCCTATTTATCCCAAAGCCATAGTGGTATGCAAACCCCAGAATAAGCTGACCATTTTGATCTCTAATGCAACCTCCTCCCCCGGATTGGCCAGGGTTCCCTTTACATGCGCCATCAACATTCAGGGAATACCCTGCTTCAGGAGCAGTCCACCGGACCATGATACAAATAGTATTGGCACAAGAGATTGTTATACCAAAACTTTGCAACAATCTTACAAATTCCCAGCTGGAGCCTTGCTTGAATTTTACCTTTCCAACCGAGCAGGCAATCTCAGCAGAAATAAAATCAGCCATTCTCATTGGACTAGCATGATTTCCTTCATACCTGGCACAACATCTACACTTCCAAATATTCCAAACAATCAGTAACATAAGCATCAGTCGAATGAAATCCTTGTGATGCGGGACAGAAGTGGGGGGTCTTCTTCTTCCTTCTGCCCATGAACGCGCTATATCCTTTACGCGCGTTCTTAAGACAACAGCAGAACGAAGAACCTCGATGTTAGGGCTCCCGTGGATGACTCAGGGGGTTCAAAACACAAGGGGAAACACACAGGACAACGGGGAACACATGGGAAATGCTAAAATTGAAATCAAACCAACCTAATACTAGCTAGGATAACTTTTGGGAAGGTGGATGTGGGGTGAGCGGCATGGGAAGGAGGGTGGACGTAGATGATGTTAGGGCCTTGAAGAAGCTTGGCTGGGGCCTCTCACCCGAATCCTTCGCAGGTACGGTGCAGCCGAGCTCCATCCAGACCTTAACAACATCGTTGGCGGTAGTGGGGAGTGGAATCGTGGTTGGAAGAAGAACGAAGCTCCGAATGGAGCCTCACACTCGACCCCGTCTCAGAGCCGATGCATTCGTGGCTTCGATCGTCCTCCGTTGAAGGGGAAAGGGAGAGGGTTAGGGGAATAGAATTGGGCCTCGCACCCATAGAGGGACGGATGAAGGGGGTTTCCAAAGATTGGGGAAGATAGCCATGGGGCTACACTCAATCGAACTCTCATAGATTCATGCTTCAATTATTTTTTTTTGTAATCAAACGAGATGGGATACATATATAGGGAAAGGGGAAGACAAAACGACGCTAACACGTCGATTTACGGCCATGGAGGATAGCAGACATCGAAGACTTTGAGGAGTTCGGCGCCGGGAAGTTGGACCATCTACAGCCCCATTTCTGTCTGAGATCGCGCTAGGGACACCTAGCGCCTTCTTCAGGTCGCGCTAGGGACACCTAGCACGTTCATCCCTGGGCCAGGTAGTTTCCTCGAGTCGCTTCGGCCTGGCAGCTGGCTTGATTCCCATCAAAACCCCTCCACTTGGAAAGGTTTGTCTTCCAACCTCGTAGCTCAAGATCCCAGTCTGTGAGAACAGCCTGGTTCCCTAAGCTCTGATACCAATTTGATGCAGGACGGAAGTAGGAGGTCTTCTTCTTCCTTCTGCCCATGAACGCGCTATATCCTTTACGCGCATTCTTAAGACAGCAGTAGAACGAAGAACCTTGACGTTGGGGCTCCCGTGGATGACTCAGGGGGTTCAAAACACAAGGGGAAACACACAGGACAACGGGGAACACATGGGAAATGCTAAAATTGAAATCAAACCAACCTAATACTAGCTAGGATAACTTTTGGGAAGGTGGATGTGGGGTGAGCGGCATGGGAAGGAGGGTGGACGTAGATGATGTTAGGGCCTTGAAGAAGCTTGGCTGGGGCCTCTTACCCGAACCCTTCGCAGGTACGGTGCAGCCGAGCTCCATCCAGACCTTAACAACATCGTTGGCGGTGGTGGGGGAATGGAATCGTGGTTGGAAGAAGAACGAAGCTCCGAATGGAGCCTCACACTCGACCCCGTCTCAGAGCCGATGCATTCGTGGCTTCGATCGTCCTCCGTTGAAGGGGAAAGGGAGAGGGTCAGGGGAATAGAATTGGGCCTCGCACCCATAGAGGGACGGATGAAGGGGGTTTCCAAAGATTGGGGAAGATAGCCATGGGGCTACACTCAATCGAACTCTCATAGATTCATGCTTCAATTATTTTTTTTTTGTAATCAAACGAGATGGGATACATATATAGGGAAAGGGGAAGACAAAACGATGCTAACACGTCGATTTACAACCATGGAGGACAGCAGACATCGAAGACTTTGAGGAGTTCGGCGCCGGGAAGTTGGACCATCTGCAGCCCCGTTTCTGTCTAAGATCGCGCTAGGGACACCCAGCGCCTTCTTCAGGTCACGCTAGGGACACCTAGCGTGTTCATCCCTGGGCCAGGTAGTTTCCTCGAGTCGCTTCGGCCTGGCAGCTGGCTTGATTCCCATCACCTTGGGTTTATTTATCACAGTCCTGTTTATGGTGCTTTCCAACCTGCTAATTATGCTTGCATCATTCATACAAGTGTTGCTAAATATCGGGGCAAATCTTCTCCAAAGACAACTAGCAATTTCACTCTTTATGAATAAATGGTCTTCATCCTCTATTTCATAAGAATTGTAGCAGCAGTCACACTTGGAAACCAAACTGATTCCACTCTGTTGAATTCGGCTGTCAACTGGTACAGCATGGTTTAATAGTTTCCAGCAAAATAAAGAGGCCCGAGGAGGGAACTTATTGTGCCATAGCTTCTTGAAATTCAAATAAGGCCTGACTGATTGCCCTTTCAGAAAATTGTAGGTAGATTTAAGACTGAATGTGCCTGTATTGGAATGAGACCAGATTTGAATTTCATCTCCAGCAAAAGTAACAAATCTCTAAATTTGTTCCCTCATCTGTTGGCCTTCTATACTTTCCCAAACAGGGTGTTGAGAATTTGCCAATGCTTCTTTAACAGAACAGTCAACAAGTTCCGAATGGTTCTGTATAGACAGAAGATCAGCTAAGGGCCTTTCCTTATACCAACTATCTTTGAGGAAATTAGTTTTAGCCCCATCACACACCATCATTCTTGAGCCAGTTAATAGAATGGTCCGGGCCTTTTCAAAGTCATGCTTCTTAATCCCTGTAGGGAAAGGAATTTTGCAGTTGAGAATATGCTGGTTATGTAAATATTTGCTCCTGGTGAAACTAGCCCAAGGGGACTTGCTGTGTATGGAATTCCAAATCAATTTGACATAGAAGCATAATTGTATATCAAGAAGGGTGAAACTAGTTCATTTTCCATGCATGAACCTAGCCTTCAAATGAAAAAGATGTAATTCTTATTTAAATTACGTTCTCCTATGCATATTCTTGGCCTACTTTCTTCTGGCATGTTCATTACATGTTTTATATTATTTTTATGCCTTATATTGCCCTAAAATAGGCTTGAACATCGATTTTTAATGTCTGTCTGCTACAGAAGAAGAAACGGTCTTCCTGAAGACCGCTTGGAATCACTAGCGGCCCTACGATAAACCGCTAGCCTCTGTAAAATGGTCCTTGAAGCGATCGCTTTTGTTTCTGAGTTCTGGAATTATGTTAACCCGAAACATAATGCAGAATGGCCCTAATTTACTTATGATAAGCCTAGTTAACTAAGTTTTGACCTAGTTTTAAGCTTTGTTTTCTTATACTTGATTATATTGATGATTTATTCTAGTTGGTTTCATGTTCTTTATGCGTTTAAAATTTATTTTAACTTATGTTAATCTCATGACCAAAATCGTATACTCTTGTATTAAATCCATTTTATTCAAATGATAGATGATTCATGTTTTAAATTGCTTGTTGTTTTACATAATCCTTTCTTATCTATAAGTCATTTTCATAAGTACATGGCATATATCCCGGTATGATGTCATTAGTTACACTTTGCACTTATAGGCACATTTTTCTTGGACTTATGAACCTCTCCGCCGGATATTCCTTCTGTCGGACTAGGGGATTATGTTTCAAGGCCTCCGTAACTCTCCGTGAGCCTGGGATTCCCACTAGGACGTCGAGCTGGTTGTATACTTAAAGCCTAATTGTCTAGAAAGCACTTTATCGAAGTTTTATGTATTCTGGACCTTAACGGCCTCTGGACGACCGCCAGACTCGGTTAGCGGCCATTCACTAGACCGTAAGGCTCCAGAAATCAACTCTATTCATTAAGCGGTCTAGATACTGACCGCTTTTTGTATGAGACGGTCCAATAAACGACCGCATGGTTTCTGAATTAGTCTAACCCAAGGTTTGACCTTTGGGGTTAGTTTTTCTTGAGTTCCTAGATGATCTTAGGATTATCTGAAGTCACAAACTATGTTAAAAAGGTTAATATTAAATTATGAAATTTAATGAATGTATTGTTATGTTGCCGGAATGCCGCTGGAGTATAATGTCCTTTTTAAATCATTCTTTGGAATCATATCAATTTTGGTACGTTCTATGCCTTGATTACTTGCTCATGAAACTTGTTATTGGAATTGAATTATTGGCCTACATTATTGTTATATCTCGTGAAAGTAGCTGGATTTATAACTTGAAGATGTAAGCTCGGGCACAGATTGTGTCCAAACGGCTCTATTCTAGTCCTCACAGTCGATGGTCGGAAACATGCTATAAACCATGGGGTACGATGATACTGGCTTCGCATTGCGTTGGGAGTACTTTCTCTTATAAATGAATGAAATTCACGAGGCTCGTCATGAAAATTTACATGCTTGTTATTGCATAGCCTTTACAAGGTTGTGTAAAGTACTTTCTAGTTACCTGCTCATACATTATTGTTCATGAAAGGTCAAATTTATATCCACATGATTTTTCTTGCTTGTTCAATCATTTCATGATTTTTGATTATCTTGGTTTATATCGCTTGTTTATCACATTCTTATTTTTATCTTAATTCTAGAGCTAAGATGTTAATTACTTAAATATTACCTTCATGTTGATACAAAGATATCTACTGAGCAAGTGTGCTCATACTTATTTTCTTGTCTATTTTCAAGAAGTACTAGTGCATCGGATTCAGATTATGCTAGCAGCGGGTCCGAGAGTGAATGAAGGTTTTCAAGATGAGAGAAGCCTTAGATGACCAAAGTGTCTAGTCTAGTTATATTGTAATTTTTGATTTTCTTGAGTCATAGTGGTGGATGTTGTCATGAAATGATGATCTTATGTAATTGGATTTGATGCAATAAAGTTAGAATTTTGAGAAAAATTACTTGTGCAATTACTTTTATGTGATAGTCTTGCGCTCTGATTTTCTTGCGTGCGAGAGGCTTACCATGCCAGCTGTTCACGTTCTGATATTCCTTCCGTTGTATTAAAAGCTCATGGCGTGGCAGTTAGAGTGGTATCAGAGCACTAGGTCTAAGGATTTTACTTATGCCTAGGAAAACATCAGTCATGACATAGGATTAAGTCCAAGGTTTAAGGACATATGCCTATGAACTAAAGGAAAGAAATATCGACCCATGAGAGAAATTGGATAGGACCAGGGTTGAGATAGTTATTTAGAAATTTTATCTAAGATGAAACCCACCAATTCCATTAGAATTAATAAATTTATTACTCTTCTCAGGTACCTTATTCTTACAATGGCTCATCGTGTCGATTGGAATGGAATGCAACAAACCGTTGCAGGTCTCACACAAGCTTTGCAAACTATGGCCCAAGGTGGCGCGAGGGCAGGAGCTTGTGATTTACACCGTAATTTCCAGAGTTTGAATCCTCCGCGATTTAATGGTTCATCCAATCCAGACGAAGGGGAGAACTGGATTGATGAGATGAATCATATCTTCGAGGTCATGCGATGTGCCGACCAAGAGAAGGTTCGCCTTGCTATCTTCCAACTTAACAAAGATGCGCGTACATGGTGGAAGTCTGTACCTACACCACCTGCAGACGCACCACACACTTGGGAAGGATTTCTCACGCTCTTTCGAGCTAAATATTTCTCCGAGCATGTCAAGGAGAGGAAGGCGACAGAGTTTGCTTCATTGCGTCAAGGTATGATGACGGTGGCCGAGTACGAATTACAATTTTCTCGTCTGGCACCCTATGCTCAGCATCTAGTGAGCACGGATCTCCTTAAAGCAAATCGCTTTATGGACGGGCTGCGACCCATTTTCATCCCGTAACTTGGCTCCCAGAATATTCGGACCTATGCTGAAATGGTCCAACGAGCTCATCTGTGTGAAAGGACCTTGGAAAAGGTCGAGAAACTTAAAGGTAAAGGGGAGGAGTCTAGACGAAGGTCGGATCGGCGAGGAAGAAAAGAGGAAAAGTTCAGTATCACCTACAAGTCTCGGGATAACAACAAGAGATCCCGAAGTGGTAACGAGAGTGGACGCCACAAGAACAAGAAGATAAAGGAAGAAGAAAAGGCTCTTACAACCGCTTGCTCATTCTACGAAAAATTTGATCATTCGGCTGAAGAATGTTAGAAGCACTTAGGTGCATGTCTAAGATGTGGAAGTAGGGAGCACCGCATGCCGGATTGCCCCCTTATGAAAGATTAGTCTTCTAACAGTGGACGAAAGTGACATGCTCGTCTCAACGCTGTTCTAGATGATGAGGAAGCACCCAAGGAAGATGGGCTTATTGAAAGTACTATTCATATTTATTCACATCCCGCATTCGTGTTATTCGATACTGGTGCTACTCATTCCTTTATATCAACTACCTTTGCAAAAACCTTGCTAGTTTCAGCGATTCCTTTACCATCGGACCTAGCTATTACCACACCCTTGGGTCCCGGAACTAAGCTTACAACTTATTACCCCGATAGTGAGGTAATTGTAGAAGGACATAATCTTCCTGCTAATCTCATATGCCTTGATATGGAAGGCTACGATGCCATACTAGGAGTTGATTGGATGGTAGACCATGATGCCTACATAAATTATCGAAATAGGATAATCCTTTTCTGAAAACCAGGTCTCCTGCGATTTTCCTTTCTTGGTATCAAATACCGGAAACATCCCGCCATTATTTCATCCCTTCACGCCTGCAAATTTATTTTGCAAGGATGTGAAACTTTTCTTGCCTCCGTAATGGTTACCGAGTCTAAGGAAATTCAGATAGAAGAAATCCCCGTAGTTAGAGAATTTCCTGATATTTTCCCTTCTGAGTTACTTGGCTTACCGCCCGAAAGGGAGGTTAACTTCACCATTGAACTCACACCCGGAGCAACACCTATGTCAATAGCTCCTTACATGATGTCCCCCACGGAATTGAAGGAGTTAAAGAAGCAACTTCAGGAGCTGCTAGACAAAGGCTTCATTCGACCTAGCACATCCCCTTGGGGTGCGTCGGTCTTATTTGTCAAGAAGAAGGATGGTTCCCTCAGATTATGCATTGACTACCAGCAGTTGAATCAACTCACCATCAAGAATAAATATCCACTGCCACGTATTGATGAACTGTTTGACCAACTTTTCGGTGCGGAGTACTTCTCTGAGATCGATCTCAGATCATGTTATCATCAACTGAGGATCAAGGATGAAGACATTCACAAGACTGCTTTCCGAAACCGATACAGATATTATGAATTTGTAGTTATGCCGTTCCGTTTAACTAATGCACATGCTGCATTCATGCAACTGATGAATAATGTGTTTCGACCGTATCTTGACCAATTTGTGGTCGTATTCATCGATGATATTGTCATCTATTCAAAAACAAAGGAAGAACACGAGGAACATCTAAGGATTGCCTTGCAAACCTTGCGAAAACACCAACTTTATGCGAAATTAAACAAATGTGAATTTTGGCTTAAGGAGGTCTCTTTCCTTGGCCATATCATTTCTAAAGAAGGCATTGCAGTAGATCCTTCTAAGGTTGAAGCTGTTAAGAACTGGAGTCGACCGAACACGGTATCTGAAGTTCGGAGTTTCATTGGCTTGGCCGGTTACTATAGGAGATTTATCAAAGATTTCTCCAAGATTACGGCCCCTTTGACCAGACTTATTAGAAAGGAAAACCCTTTTGAGTGGATGAAGGAATGTGAAGAAAATTTCTTGGCTCTTAAGAAGCATCTCACTACGGCACCTGTATTGGCATTGCCTGTTGAAGGTGGTAGATTTGAAGTATACACTGATGCATCTGGCATTGGTCTAGGGTGCGTGCTCATGCAAAATAATAAGGTCATTTGCTACGCTTCAAGACAATTAAAGAAACATGAGAAAAATTATCCTGTTCATGACCTAGAACTGGCTACTGTAGTATTCGCTTTGAAGATTTGGCGTCATTATCTTTATGGAGAGAAATTTATTGTATATTCAGATCACAAGAGATTGAAATATCTCTTTTCTCAAAAGGAGTTGAATATGAGGCAAAGACGATGGTTGGAGTATCTCAATGACTTTGATTTTGCTATTCAATATCACCCTGGGAAGGCAAATACTGTTGCCGATGCGCTCAGCAGGAAACTAATAGGGAAGCTATATAGTCTGAAAGGTATGTCCAATCTCATTTCTAAATTTACTCAGTTGAATCTAGATGTTGATCTAAAAACAGAAGATTACTTTATAGCTAATATCAGAATATGTAGACACGCCAAAATCGATGCTATATTGAGTAAATCTCATGTCGCTATATGACGCCCCAAAGTGGACTTCAATATTGGCTTAATATGAAGTTTTTCAAATTTCTCCATATTAATTGTAATTTCTTGGCTTTTTCCTTTAAATAATTGAAATTAACGCCTGGATGGAGGCCGTCATTTAATTGACGACTTAATTAAGGGCGTTTTTCTTAAATAGACGACTGTTCAAACGGTCGTTATTTCCTGGATTTAACAAATTCTAAAGAAAATAAAAAAACAAGGTAATTGACGTCCTAATGAGGGGCGTCTATTATTTAACGCCCGTTCACACAGGCGTCATTTAACGATTTTAAATAAGGAAAGTCCTTTATTTCTATAATTAAATTTAGGAATTAACGACTGTGTGAATGTCGTCATTTCAATTGACGCCTTTAGTTGGGTCGTCATTTTCACTTCCGTCTCCCTTCCGCCTGCTTCTTTCCAGTAGTAATCATTTCCCCATTTTACACCTTGTGTTCAATTGGGAAGAGGGTTCCTTATTGAGGATTCATTGCCTTGTTTTAATCCTATTAATACAAGGATGTTTGGCCCTATAAATACCCCTTGAATCCCTCACGCGCGAGAGAGAAGGCAGAAGAGAGAAAAAAAAAGGAAGAAGAACAACAAGAGAGTTTAACAGGCAGAAAGCTTTTTCGCTGAATAGAGAACAGAGAGAGAAGAGAGTTCTTTTAATTTCCTTGCAGGTTCTTCCTCCTAGTGGCGTTCTTCTCCCACGGGCGACAGAGCTTCCTCCAGCATAGTCTTCATCCACTGCCGCAGCCGAAGCTTTTGTTTTCCTCCCTTTACTACTGCACACACAGCAGAAGGGCGTCTCTTCTTTTAGCCTTTTAGTTTGTTTGTTATATTCATTTCATCACACACGCACCCTTTCTCTCTAGTTCTTTGCTGGAGATACTCTTTAGTATAATTGCTTTGCACAATCATATCACTGCATCCATTATTCCTAACCTGGTTACTCCTCTTAAGGGGTTTTAAACCAAAACACACAAGGTGTGTTCATGCTTAATTTGATTGATTTCATATTTTTAGAGCATTGATACTACACACTTTGGCTAATCCATATCTTTGTTCATTTTGTGTTTCTTGCAAGGGTAATCAAACTATAAACCCCCTTCGTCGGTCGGCCGATAGAAGGAGGAAGGAAGAATCACCAATCTCACCCGCTCAACACAAGGTACATGCGATCATCCTTCTTATTTTGAGGTAACCCCTCTGGCGATCACCTTCCATAGAGCATCTCATGCTCATCCCCTTTTCCTTCTTGTTCCACTTATTTTAGCATAATCATTCATCCCTAATCATCATTATATTTCTCTCTTTAAAAATGTCTATGTGACACGTTCACAAATTGGCGATCACGGTGGGACCCTTTTTATTTTTAGTTTGATTACCCCTCCCCTTTGGCGCCCTCGCGTGCCCCTCCTTCGTGCTCCACATAGCACACTCCCATTGTGCACCACGTGCACACCTCCCACTGGATTAGCCAATTTGTGTAGTATCCATATCATCTTTATCAGAGAAAAAATTTCTGTCTGTCATCAGGGTTAACGGTTCTCTGGAACTGAATAACGCCCTTCATACTGCCGTCATTTTCACATACAACGACCATTCAAACATGCGCTGTTTTCATTTTTTTTTACGAGCATTATCATCATTTTATAATTAACGCCCCTCACAGAGGCGTCATTTCCCAATATAACGCCTCACACCAAGGCGTCATTTTCTGATCACTGCATTTTGATGCCCCTTTCAGAGGCGTCTTTCACCGGTACAGCGCCTTACTAAAAGGTGTTTTTTTGATTGTCATTACTTTTATTCATCATGTTAAGTTTGATTACTGCTATCTGACGCCCCTGTGCACAGGCGTCATTTCTATAGACAACGCCTCACTTTAAGGTGCTATTTTATTTTGGTTGCTCTCTGTTTACACTGTTCACAGTGATTATCAACTGACACTCAATCGCTTCTTGTCGATATAGCGACCTTATCCAGGTCGTCATTTTTTGTTCTGTGCCCACAGAACCCCCGTTTACTGCTGTTCATTCATTTGATTGATTTTGATATCATCTGCTTGATATTGCCTGCCTTAGGCTGCATTTAGGGCATTCAGCTTGGGAGACCTCCTCTCCCCACACTTTTAGGAGTCATACCCTCTCTTGGCAAAGGAAGGACCATCCTTTGAGCATTCCATCTCATTGGACCGGAAATTCCTAAACCAAGCCTCCGTAAGTCCCCGCACCCGTGGATTCCCTCACAGACGCTGGGCAGGTTGTACCATTGAAGCACCCGGAGTATAGTTGACCCATACGTTGGTGATGAGAGAGAAAGAACCTAGATACCCGGAGATTATACCCAAACTTTCAACCAGGACCCAGATTCAAAGGAGAGAACTTATAATAAATCCACCTTAATTTTCAAAGAAAATCTTAAAACTTTGGGCTCATTACAACTTGAGTGTTTGTTATTTTTGATAAGGTGATATCTCTTGGGTATACTTGCTTGTTGGAAATTTATTTCTTCTTCCTTAAGCATGAAACTTCGTTCAGGTAAAATCATCAATATGGTCAACTATGGGTATACTTATGATGGTTATGAGGAGGGTCACTCTGACCCGTTTTATGAGGTTCCCTCTCAGGATCCTGTCTACTACGAGGGAAACTACATTCCTTCTCCCACTCAAGTCCACATGGTGGACACCACTTCTCTGGAGGTTGAGCCTTCTTCCCAAGCTCAACCTACCATTCAAAATACTTCAGGGGATGCTTCCCCTTCTTTCAACTTCAACGATGTTCTCAAAGTTCTTGCTCAGCTGGATGACTCCCAGTGCCAGGCGGCCCAAGCCGCTTTAAAAGGAAAGTCTGTCCCGTCATCTTCTAATCCTCCCCAGGCCATGGGTGGTCACTCCGCTAGTTCTCCCAATGACCAGACGGTCGCACCTAGGGTGCCCTCGCGCCCACCAACTTCTGTTATGACTACGCCGGCCCAACCGGCAAGTCACTCTATTGCTAAGCCTCAACAACCTTCTGTTCCTCAATTCTTGAGAAGACCTACACCGAACCAATACTCTTTTCGTCCGGCCCCACCCGAGTCTGATAACCACACTATGCTCCTCCAAAGAATGGCTAGTATGGAGGAGCAGCTCAAGAAGGTCACTGCATCCAAGGCCGCTCTCGAAGTTATGCTTCCCACTCTGCCTGTTTTTCATCTGCCCCCATCAGAAATGCCGAATTTTCGGTGGTACAATGGAACGGGTAATCTGTACATCCACTTGAAACACTTCTTATATGAGGCATCATTCTGGCAAGATAACAAGACTTCTCTGGCTTATCTCTTTAGGCGGTCTTTAGATGGCCCGGCATTAGAATGGTTTTACTCCTTGGAGTCGGCCTATTCCGGTGACTTTGATGCTGTTCAACGGAAGTTTCTGCAGAAGTACAAGGACCGTGTGGGTCCCTCTTTGTCTGTTACTGATCTGGTTGCCGAAAAGATGAAGCCCGAGGAGGACTTCGTCTTATTTGCTGATAGGTGGAGAGCTATGGCCGAAAAATTAAAGGACACACTGTCAGAAACGGAACAAGTGAAGATGATTATATCAAACTCCACTCCACAGTTCTGTCATATTTTAGCCATGAACAAGTTGAGCACTATGGAAGAGCTCTATGAAAGAGCTAGATACATACAAACACAGATGAAGGATTCACCCATTATGGGCATGTTTGAACCAAGGGCAAAGGTTATGAAGAAGAACGTTAATGTTGGTAATACTGGTGCGACCACTGAAGGCACTGTAACTAATGAGCAGGTGAGCGCGTTCGGTAATTCCACACCCTTCCGCCATCCTCCAAACCAAAGGCCGCCACCACAGTAGCCCGCCTTCCAAAACCAAGTCCACCAGCCAAATAATAACCCTCCTAAGACCTTACGACCTCTTCCACCTCCTCAACAACAACCCCACTTTGCTCCACAGAATCAACCCGTACAGTACCACCAAGTGCCCCCGCCAGCCAATTATGCACCACAACAACTGCAACAACCAAGAAGACCATTGGGTCCCCGAAGAGCACAATACCCTCCCTTACCTGAAAGCCTATTAGATATTTTCAATGCCCTCATGGCCGCCAACATGCTCACCTTGCCTAAAGAAAGAACGATATGGCCGCAACACGTGGACACCTCCCGGTATTGCATCTTCCATCGGCAGCCGGGGCACAACATCGATCATTATTTTCACTTCAAGGATTACATACATGATATGAATGATCAAGGTGATATTGATTGGGATGAGATGAGGAGGGTTATTGCTACTTTAAAAGCTCGAAGGCCTCCTCGGCAACCACCGGCTCAACAGCCCCCGCAGCAAGGTCAGCAGCAACAAGTTCCCCAGCAACAGTAGGCTCCTGCACCCCAGCCAAATATGGGGATTGTCAATAATCCACTACCGGAGCACCCGGTTCAAAATCAACAAGTAAACCTTGTCACCTTAATCCATGAAGTGGAGAGAGGGCAAGGCTGGCATAAGGAAAGCGCCTCTATCGGGGCCATTAATCAAAACTCCAGTCAACCACAACCACCACAATTGCTAAGAAGGCTTCAACCTATCCCCCTTTCCCAACCACCACGTCCCCTCATACGTTCCAGCACTCCAGGGCCACTCAACACTAACCCTATTCCTTCACGGCCTCTTCTTTTATGCCAACCCACGAATTCTCCTTCACCCCAAAACCCTCCACCAAATAGACCTCTCCTTATCCACCCCTCGCCGGCAACTGTCACCCATCCTGTTTCGCCACAATCTACCCCAACCACCACCATCATGCTTCCAAGGCCCCTCCTTGTCACTCGACCCCCGTCGCCGTGTTTCGATAACCCCCAGCCGGCGAAGCCTCTTATAAGAACCCCTCCTCCTGCCAATCCTGCACCAGCACCCAACACGCCCTACACCATTCCCTCTGCCTCCTCTACCCCTTCACCCACTCTAGGCCCGACAGAGGCTCCGAAAATAATGGTGCTCCGTAGTGGACAGATGTTCCATCGAGTGTTTCCCCAGCGGGAGCAGGAGCCGATACAAGAACAAGGAGAACAGGAACAAGAGTCTGCACCAGGCACGGAGTATGACTTATTGAAGCATTTGGACAGAACGTCGGCCCGAATTTCTATTCTGGAATTAATCAAAAGATCTACTACACACCAGCTGGCTTTGAGGCAATATCTGCAGAAAGTAATGGTAAACGAAGATATCCCAGTTGAACAGGTCACTACAGTTTTAAGTCTAGCCAGCAATCAACCGGCCATCACTTTCTATGAACATGAATTGGCTCCGCAGCCGGCCAGAAAATATGCACTGTGCATTACTATTGACATTAACAAGGTGGCAGTAAAACAATGTTTAGTAGATACTGGGGCATCCATTAATGTTTTGCCACCAAGTACCTTGAAAATGTGTGGCACTCCGGAGAGTCAAATCCGGCCATCTACAATCACTGTCATAGCCTATGATAACACCAAGAAGCCGCCTTTAGGTATGATCACTTTAAAAGTTGGTTTGGGTCCAGTCTCAGTCATAGCGGATTTCCATATTCTAGACACGGACCCGACATTCAATGGCATTTTGGGTCGCCCTTACATTCAAGAGCGCCCTTACATTCAAGAGCTTGATGCTGTGCCTTCCACGAATCATCAATGCATAAAGTTTCCGCACAAAGGGCGCATTATTAAAGTCACTAGTATGCCCATTTTGCCGACAGAAGATATACATTCCGCAACATCAGTGCCTTCTATGTGGCCTTCCAATAGGCCTTTGCTCTTAGTTTTGGATGTTGCCGATCTGCGGCAAGACTTGGTAAGGCCGTCTCCCTCAACCCCTCCTACCACCCAAATGTCACCACAACCATCCAAAGGCAAGAAGAAAAAGGGTTTGATGAACACACCAGGATGGAACATTCTGATGAAAATGGGGTATAGAACTAGTAAAGGCCTGGGTGTTAATCTTCAGGGGCGAGTCAAGCCCGTCAGGCATCAAAAGATGATTCTCCGAGGTGGCCTAGGGTACAAAGGACCAAGCCAAGACAAAGATGAGCCATGGGCCGTCATGACTTCCACTCTCAAGACAGATCGGCAGCTTCTTACATGGACCCTACAAACACACTTTATGAAAGGAGGCACTCATAATGATGAGCAAACCACACTAGTCACTTCCATGATGGATTGTCAAGATGTACATGCACGGCAGTTTGCCCGCCACCTAGCCCCGTTGGTTACATATAAAGCTATGGAGTCCTTACGGCCAGATAAAAGAAGAAAGATGGATGACCTCGAATGTGACTGGTATAGATGGTTCGACTGTTGGGTTCGGTGCGTTGGATTCAGAGGGGGGGGGGTGAATGAAACCTTCCCTTAAAAATTTCGCTGAATTAAGAATCTAGAACGCTAACTAGACAAAACCAGACAATCTAAAGAACTAATCAAATTCTCTTTTGAACCAATGTGCAAATATGTATAGCGCACCTAAACATTCATCTAGCGGAAGCAGAATTAAATAAATCAAACCACTGCACAGAGGAGTTTTTAGGTGGTTCGATCCTCCAGACCTACATCCACCCCACACTCAAACCCGAGTGTGGATTCTGCTGATACACAGCTTAAACCGCTGGGCCTCACAGCTTGCCTACAACTGCTGAGGAATTACAGCTTAACCTCCGCTGCCTAACAGCTTGCGCTGAGCCTCACAGCTTGCTCCGCTGGGCGATACAGCTTAGCCATCCGCTGACTAACAGCTTGTGCTGAGCCTCACAGCTTGCTCCGCTGGGCAATACAGCTTAGCCGTCCAAGGTATCCACCTCGCCGCTGTGCATCACAGCTTGCACTGCTGGAAAACAGCTTGAAGAAAGGTTTGAAAAGAAAACACAAAACAGGAAACAATCAGCGACTGAAAGCTGTAAATGAAATGCAAAATGTAGCTCTCGCAGGAGCAAGTCTGGTTTGGATCTGATCCAATTTCCAGACAACCAGATTCTTCAATGGATGCTTCAGATTCTCTGCTCGAGCTCTCTATCTCTCTCTTTCTCTTCTTTCTCTTCTGCTTCTTCTCTCTTTCTCTTCTTCACTCTTTTTCTTCTTCTGGATCGTGCAGGCTATCTCTCTGCTTCTGCCCCTTCTGCTTCGATCACGATCTCCTAGCACCATCTGTCTTCTTCTGAGGAAGAAGCTTCGTATTTATAGAGCCTCAGAGATAGGGCGTGTGTAGGGCTTGTGCCCCCTTTATCCAGAGATAAGCTCGGATCACGTGCCAAGTGCCAACTTCGGATCACGTGCCCAAACATCTGCCAGTTTAATGATAGAGTTACTTCAGTCGATCAAGCAGAGATAAAGCATTATGTATGAAACAACCAATGTATAGACATGTCATAAGGAAGTGTATAGACCTGTATGCATTGTTAGGATTGTACAGACTTTGTTGAGAGAGATGGACACATGCACATAGGAAAATATGTACATTGACGATGAGTGCATAGGCAAGCCATCAACGAGTGTACATACTTTGTGATGAAAGATGCACAAATGCATATAGGAGAGTATGCACAATGAATATGGATGCACTGACATGCCATTGAGGAAAGTATACACTTGAGTGCGTGCATGCGACAAGACGATGTACAGACTATGCATAACACTACCCTATGTATGCAGCAGAACATGTAGACTTGAATGCATGGTTGCGAATGTATGGACTTTGAATGCATGATAACGAGTGTATAGACTTCATTTATGAGGTTGCACAAATGCAGATAGGGATGTCTACACATTGAATCATTGATGCTCGGATATGCAGTCAACCACTGTATAGACTTGTGTTCATGCAGCAATGTATAGACTTGATGAGATGATGCATGAACAAGCCACAACGAATGTATATGCTTAATGTATACAGCGATGTACATACATGAAGCGCTATGTGAGACACAACATGAGACGCTGGGTATGTTGAGACACAACATGAGACGCTAAGTGAGATGGATCTTAACATGCACGGACCTTTATAATCCTTAACAAAGACGTTCATGTGCTCGAACCTGGGTATGTTGAGACACAACATGAGACGCTAAGTGAGACGGATCTTAACATGCACTGACTTTTGACTCATAGTGTTTGCTATCATCAAAACTACAGGGGCACAACAATATAAGACGTAGGTAAAACGGTGAATGTAGGTAAAGATAGGAATGTATAGACTTGTGTTCGTGCAACCAGACAATGTATAGACTTGTGTGTGCGGGCAGACGATGTTCTGACTTGACAGATGCAATGTGCATGCGATGCGATGTACAGACTTTGTATGTGTGCGAAACTTATCAATGTGTAGACTTGCACATATGCATGAACAAGTGGCGATGTATAGACTTTAGAGATGATGCATGAACAAACGATGCGATGTACAGACTTGCCACCAGAGAATGTACATACTTTGGAAATGCGTGAAGCACACGATGTATAGACTTGTTAAAGAAGAGATGCATGAACTATGCACATGCATGAAGAGCACTGACGATGTACATATTTTAAATCAAGGGATGCACTGGCTGTACAGACTAGACATATGCATGGAGAGCAGACGATGTACAGACTTCCTATATGCTCAAGCAGGACTCACTACCAGAAAAAGCGGGATTACATACGGAAATTTCAGACGGAAATTTGTGACAGAAATTTCCGTCTGAAATTTGTGACGGATTAATTTCCGTCAGAAATCCCGTCTGAAATATGCAACTACACACCGAATTTCAGACGAAAATTTGCGACGAAAAATATTCCGTCACAAATTTCAGACGGAATTTGTGACGGAATTATTAAACTGTCAGAAATTTGTAACCAAGAATTTGTGACGGCCATATTCGTCTGAAATCCGTCTGACAATCCGTCACAAATAGGGCTTCTCACGGATTTTCAGACGGAAATTAATCCATCACAAAACTATTGTGCCCAAATCCGTCACAAATAGGGCCTTTGCGACGAATTTGGGGCACAATAGTTTTGTGACGGATTAATTTACGTCTGAAAATCCGTGAGAAGACACATTTGTGACGGATTGTCAGACGGATTTCAGACGGATATGGCTGTCACAAATTCTTGGTTACAAATTTCTTACAGTTTAATAATTCCGTCACAAATTCCATTTGAAATTTCACACGGAATATTTTCCGTCACAAATTTCCATCTGAAATTCGGTGTGTAGTTGCATATTTCAGATGGGATTTCCGACGAAAATTAATCCGTGACAAATTTCAGACGGATATTTCCGTCACAAATTTCCGTCTGAAATTTCTATCTGTAATCCCGCTTTTTCTGGTAGTGATTTCATTTAGACAGAGATGTTCATGATATGCAATGCTGACTCATAGTGTTTGCTATCATCAAAATCACAAAGGCACAACATCGACATGAACGATATCACTATTGCTCTGAGCCGACTGTTTATGCCAACCGATCCGGAATGGCCGCCACTGATTCATGAATTAATTGAAAAGCCAGCAGCGATCACGGACAAGAGGCAACTTCTAAGCAATTACATAGATACCGGGGAGCCTGATGTGCCGTTCGAAAAAGGCTTCAACGTGGATAGGCTATGGGCCGGCCTCTTCTCTATTAAATCCATTCATCCAACGATTGCTGTCCATTTGTTTAATCAAATATTTTGCTCAGATGTCCCTAGACCACCCGCGGTCTTGATAACTTTTTCTCCAAATTCACTTCAAGTTTCTCCTCCGATTCCTCCCTCGCTCCTCGAGCAATTCTCTAAACTCTCCATCATACCCCTGCGTGGGTCATCATTTACTCAATCTTTCATCAATCTGTCAATCTTAACACCACCCCCTATTCCTCCCTCTCATTGCCTTCTTCTTGAAAATGAAAACGAAAAAAAAAGCCAAAATCAAACTTTCCAATCTTTCATCTCCATTGAGGAGACCTCCTATCTTCTACCTGAGTGTGTCCCGGCCCAGGGGCCGCTCTTCCAGGATTCATTAGGGAACCTTCTCTACCCCTCCGATGAGGGGTCTTCAACTGTATCTCCTTCTGTACCCGTCTTTTCCTCACCTCCTTCATCTTTGTTGAATTCTAGTGATCAGGCTAGTTGCTCTTACTCTTCTAGTTTTAAGACTCATGGGGTAGCTTCGCATAAGAGATCCAAGGGTAAACAGATTTCCCGTAGATTCTTGTTAGAGTTAGCCATCAGATGCCAAGCTTGTCTAGCCATTCCCGAGTTTGTGGAGAATCCGATTATCCTGCCAGAAACTGAATATGAAGATACTTGTGTTTTTAATGAGGGTTTTGGTGTTTATGAGATAATGAATGATGAAGACCCTATTGAAGAGGGGGATGAAGGTTACGAAGAATATGAGGACGAGGCTGATGCTTTTGCTAGTGGCATGAGAAGATTTGATGAGCCATCAACCTCAGTAGAAGAGCCTACCAAAGAAATAAATCTGGGTACTGAAGAAGACCCTAGGATTGTCCTCATCAGTAAGAACTTGCCGCCCTCCGAAAAGGAGGCGCATATTTTCGTTCTTCAAGAATATAAGGACACGTTCGCATGGAGTTATGAAGATATGCCAGGACTAGACCCTGCACTCGTTGAACATCGACTTACGCTTAAGCCAGGGTCTATTATGGTAAAACAGTGGTTGAGACGTTTCCACCCTAATATGGCATTAAAAATGAAAGAAGAGGTCGATAAGTTTCATAAGGCTAGATTCGTTAGAGTTGTCCTCTATCCCAATTGGGTGGCTAACATCATCCCAGTCATGAAGAAAGATGGAAAGGTGCAGATTTGTATAGACTTTCGGGACCTTAACCGTACGTGTCCTAAAGACGACTTCCCCCTCCCTCATATTGATGTTTTAATCGACAATACGGCAGGATATGAGACTCTCTCCGTTATGGATGACTTTTCAGGTTACAATAAGATTCGCCTGGCGAAAGAAGATCAAGAGAAAACATCGTTCACTACACCATGGGGAACTTATTGCTATGTAGTCATGCCCTTTGGACTTAAGAATGCTGGTGTCACGCCCCGAGCGCGGAAGATACCCGGAGATGCGCGACGTGTCTATATCAATCATGTCAATCAGAGTGGTCGTGTATTCGACTCAAAGATAGAGATGCGCAAAATAGCAAGATAACCCAATCCTTTATTTCATAATGGATAGACTATTACAAATCCAATACTCTGTTTAATAAAAAGGAAAAGAATACATAGTTGACTCAAGAAACTATAGAAAAGACTAGACGACACTTGTAGAAGCTCTATCACTTTCACTCTTGACCATTCCCATCCGATTGACTTCCATCGTCGTCGGACTTACCTGAAAAGTAGAAAGGGACAAACGGAATGAGCGAACGCTCAGTAGGAAATTATATCTCAAGTACTAGCAAGTGGTTTAAGTAATTGCATCTTTCATGAATGCAATAAAGCTATGCATGCTCGCATAAAACGACAAGATAGAGAGAAGGTAATATCAAAGAAATAAGATGAACTTAATCATGAACTTCCAACAAGATAACAAGTGTATTCAAGGTATTCAAGCAAGTACATTTAACAAGTCATGTCAAGAACTTTGGCTATCATGTATCAAGCAAGTAAATTACCCTCTTTCGGGCCACGCATTTCATGTAAAGTCAAGTACGATTCAAGTACAAGATGTGTGTGGAATGTCCAATCAAGCAAGTCAAGTACTCGGTATAATGCCAGATACCTTATCATTTTAACTCCCATGGGCACAAGTACTTTCGGGTGCTCCTCCCAGGACCAGATCGGGCCCTATATGCGCAGGCATTTATCATGTGTTTTGACATCCACTCTTGTTTATATAGCCAATATAGACTTTCAATAATCAAGCTTGTAGACACGTATGACAACTTTGATAGAATAGAGTCCAAAATATGACAAAGGACATAGAATGGCGATAATAACGGTATAATCACGATGTCGATAAAACTAGGTAGAATATGGTTCCCTTAACTTAGGTACCATGACAAATCAATATGGACATTCTTTATATAGAATTGAGGTCCACATGAACATTAGATCAAGCAAGATACCCTCATTCTTATCATAGAATTGGGGTTTACAAGAATGACACGATATGGCATGATATCATCATCCCATCAAGAATTTCTTATGATATACTCTTTGTATAATCATAAGGACCGGTATACCATGTTTCTTTAGATTGACATGGCAATGATCGTGTAATGGGTTTTTAGGGTACAACCAGCTCAGTCGGCCTTGAGGGAATCCAAGGCTACGAGGAGTCTTACGGAGGTCTCTATGACTAACTTGCTAGTCCAAAGGAACGGAATGTCCAATGGAGAGCTTGTATGTCAATGAGAATTGAGTGTGATCGATAAAACACCGGGAAAAGTGGGACTATACTCACGGAGTGGAGAATAGTGCCGATATATATATATATATATGTATAATATATAAACCATCGGTTAGCAAATCATAGGAAAAATCAGTTTACAGTAAAATAACGACTTAGGTCAAGTCGTTTCTCAAGTAATTAACGCCTAACAGAAGGGCGTTTACACATGGTCCGTTTTGTAGAATTTTCAATAATTCAATAATTTATCTAAGACGCGCCTTCGGAAGGGGCGTTTCTTCATAAGTTGACGACTGCAGAGGCAGGCGTCTCATCATTTACATATTCGACAGGATAGAATTATTCTCAGAAATTTATCAAAAACGCGCCCTTGGAAGGGGCGTTACTTTCTAATTCCATTTTACAGAATATGTGAATTTCAGGATTTTAACAGATACGCGCCCTAGTAAGGGGCGTTTATTTTTAATTCACGCCCTGTGATGGGGCGTTACCACATGGAAAACGACCTAGTCTAGGTCGTGAATTCAAGAAATATCAGGAATTTACATGATCAGCAAGAATTGCACGATAATCAAGGATAACAATCATATAGTCATGACAGGAAAATTGGCAGGAATTCAGATGCAGTATATTAGATTTGATGTTTCATGTTTATTGACTTTTAACCGTTAACAATTATTGATTTGATTTCATGTAATTGCATGGATAATCAGTTCTTAAGATTTATATGAAATTAACGCCTGTGTACAGGGCGTCAAATATGAAATTGACGACCTGGACATGGTCGTGTCTTGTAAATTAGCGCCCTGGACAGGGGCGTCTCTTTCAAAAATATTGCAGAAACATAATAAAACCATATTAAACCGTATGCATGTCATGTCAATACGTATATAAGTCTTGTCTTAAATTATTTGGGCTACAGTAACTTGAGAAAACCTACCTTAAGAGTTGATTTGGAGATGACCGTGAGGGATTTGTAAGAATCAATGATGCTGCAGACGTTGGATGAATCCTACAGAGGATAGATTGAAGATATTAGTTTCTTTGAAATCCATGGACTGTAGGTAGAGGAAGGGGTACTTACACGCGGATGAAGAACTCTTGTTCCTCAAACGCCCGAGCCTCTTAACCTGTTAATAAGAGAAGAAGAATAATCAATATTCTTCATGCGACTGTAAACAGAAGAAGAGAAAAAAAAATAGAAGAACATATGTTCTTCACGTACCTGCAGCAGTAGTTCGTCCAAATAGTTTTAGGGTTTGGCCGAACGAGAGTTTTTATAGGATTTTGGGTGTCCTATTAGGGTTAGTGATTGTGTGGAAGCAATACTTCTATGATAGAGTCATTACCACGTTTGAACTCTTTCTAATGCTTATCACTTACCCTGGATAAGTTCTGGGTTCGAACGGTTCACGAACTGAATTAACGCCTTAGGTAAGGGCGTCGATTCTTTAATTAACGACCTAGTTCAGGTCGTTTCTTAAGAAACGTCTTGGATAAGGGCGTTCCTTGTTTTTGAAACACGCCCCATATATGGGCGTTTCTCTTACTTGCCTATTTGGTCGTGAGAGTTGACGACCGCACGTGTGGACGTCCTTTCTTTAGTCACGCCTTTGATAGAGGCGTTTCTTTTTGAATTAACGCCCTAATAAGAGGCGTTATTTTAATTTTGTTTTACTTCATCTAATTAACCCTATTCTTATTATATGTATTACTACTGTAATATATATATGTTTTAATTTATTTCAAATATTCATTTATCAGGGTTGCTACAGCTGGAGCCACCTATCAAAGGGCTATGATGGTAATTTTTCATAATATGATCCACATTTATATAGAGGTGTACATTGACGACTTGGTAGTAAAATCAAGAACAAGGATTGAGCATCCCGGGGTTCTAACCAAAGTCTTGAAAAGAGTGCGGAAGTATCAGCTAAAAATATTCATTTATCAGGGTTGCTACACCCTCCCCCACTTAAAAAG
Organism: Amorphophallus konjac; assembly: GCA_022559845.1. Taxonomy (NCBI): domain Eukaryota; kingdom Viridiplantae; phylum Streptophyta; class Magnoliopsida; order Alismatales; family Araceae; genus Amorphophallus; species Amorphophallus konjac. The sequence goes on from CM040120.1 coordinate 246,123,879, forward strand.
AATTTGGTCCCCAAATTCAATATATATATAATTATACATGTGGAGAGCGTAGAACATATACCTCTTAGAATAACTCGGGAAATCGTTTCTTCATAGATTCTTCGGTCTCCCATGTCGCTTCGCGTTCGGGATTCTTATTCCATTGCACCTTGAGCATGGGAATAACCTTATTCCTTATAGCTCGTATTTCTCGATCCAAGATCTTCATAGGCTTCTGTTCATATGTGAGATCTTTCTGGATCACCAGATCTCCATGTTCAATAATATGAGATGGATCGTGCACGTACTTCTTCAACATGGATATGTGAAATACATTATGTACCTCGGACAATTGAGGAGGTAATGCGATGCGATAAGCAACCTCGCCAACTCTTTCGAGTATCTCAAATGGTCCGATGAATCTTGGCGTAAGCTTGCCCTTAACACCAAATCTTCGTATGCCACGTCCAGGCGATATCTTGAGAAATACATGATCTCCGATTTGGAATTCAAGATCTCTTCTTCTTGTATCTGCATAAGTCTTTTGTCTGGTCTGAGCAACTTGTAATCTTTCCCTGATTACTTGTATCTTCTCGGTTGTATCCCTTACCATGTCTGGACCTAATAGTTGTTTTTCTCCAACTTCGTTCCAACATATGGGAGATCGGCAACTCCTTCCGTATAAGGCTTCGAAAGGTGCCATTTGGATACTAGCTTGGTAGCTATTATTATATGCAAATTCAACTAAAGGTAAGTGGTCATGCCAGCTTCCTCCAAAGTCAATAATGCATGCTCTCAGCATATCTTCAACAACTTGATTAGTTCGTTCGGTCTAACCATCCGTTTGTGGGTGAAAAGCAGTACTAAAGTTGAGCCTTGTCCCCAACGAATGTTGTAATCCCTTCCAAAAATGAGAAGTAAAACGGGGATCTCTATCAGACACGATTGAGACAGGAATTCCATGTATCCTGACTATTTCTTTAATGTATAGTGCAGCTAGCACATCAATTGACCATCGACTTTTGATTGGCAAGAAATGTGCCGATTTAGTTAATCGGTCAATGATAACCCAGATTCCATCATGTCCTCCTTTAGATTTAGACAAACCCATGATGAAGTCCATACCAATATCCTCCCATTTCCACTTAGGAATATCTAGAGGATGTAGTTTTCCCGCAGGCTTTTGGTGTTCCACCTTGACCTGTTGGCATGTGAGACAGCGTGATACATAGTCCGCTATTTCTCTTTTCATATTGGGCCACCAAAAGTTCCTCTTTACATCTTGGTACATTTTAGTTGATCCAGGATGAATAGTGTATCTTGATCTGTGAGCTTCATCTAAGATCTTCTTCTTTAATTCCGGACAATCGGGTATACAAGTTCTATCTTTGAACGATAATCTTCCATCAGAAGTTAGTTGAAAATCAGATTGTCCTTTTAATCTGCCTTTGATTTCTACTAACATAGGATCATCATCCTGAAGTGTTTGTATCTCAGATAACAAATCTGACTGTATGCTTACATGGGATAGTGTGACAAATTTGGATTCCGTGTCCAAGCTTATATTGAGCTCGGAGAATTGTTCAAGTAACCTCCATTCTTGTATCATACAATTGGCTATCCTTGCTCTCGGCTTTCGACTAAGGGCATCAGCCACATAATTACCCTTTCCGGGATGGTATTGTATACTGAAGTCGAAGTCCTTGAGATATTCTAGCCAGCGTCTTTGTCTCATGTTTAGTTCCTTTTGTGAGAATAGATATTTGAGACTTTTGTGATCGGAGTAGACAGTGAACTGTACCCCATAGAGATAGTGTCTCCATATCTTTAGGGCAAATACTACCGCGGCCAGTTCCAAGTCATGGACGGGGTAATTCTCCTCGTGCTTCTTCAGTTGACGTGAAGAGTATGCTATGACCTTTCCTTGTTGCATTAGGACACATCCGAGGCCAATGCCAGAAGCATCAGTGTAGACCTCGAATTTCTCTCCTTCTGTTGGTAGAGCTAATACTGGAGCTGTAGTGAGATGATCTTTGAGAGTTTGGAAACTTCTTTCACATTCCTCACTCCATTCATATCGGATCTCCTTACGAGTTAACCTTGTAAGTGGCACGGCGATTTTTGAGAAGTCTTTGATGAATCGCCGATAATAGCCTGCAAGACCTAAGAAACTTCTGATCTCGCTTGCATTAGTGGGTCTTTCCCAGTTTCTCACAGCTTCAACCTTTGACGGATCTACAGATAAACCATCCTTGGATATGACATGTCCCAGAAAGGCCACTTCTTCAAGCCAGAACTCGCATTTGCTGAGTTTAGCATATAATTGATTTGTCCTCAAGACTTGCAATGCAATCCTCAAATGCTCTTCATGTTCTTCCTTAGTCTTAGAATATATCAATATATCATTAATGAAGACTACTATGAATTGATCCAAGTAAGGCCTGAATATGCTATTCATTAACTGCATAAAGGCAGCAGGGGCATTTGTTAGTCCAAAAGGTATAACAACAAATTCGTAATGGCCATACCTGCTTCTGAATGCAGTCTTGTGAATGTCATCGTCCTTGATTCTTAATTGATGATATCCCGACCTGAGATCAATCTTGGAGAAATATTTGGATCCTGAAATCTGATCAAATAACTCATCGATTCTCGGCAGTGGATACTTGTTCTTGATAGTAAGATGATTCAACTGTCGATAGTCGATACACAATCTCATGGATCCATCCTTCTTCTTTACAAATAAGACTGGTGCTCCCCACGGGGAAGTACTTGGTCTAATAAACCCTTTTCGGATTAGTTCCATCAACTGCTCCTTCAACTCCTTGAGTTCAGCAGGGGACATTCTATATGGTGCCTTTGAAACAGGACCAGCACCAGGGACTAAGTCAATGGTGAAGGCCACTTCTCTTTGAGGGGGTAATCCCGGCAATTCTTCCGGAAATACGTCTGGGAATTCTCGTACTACTTGAACGTCCTCTATCTTGGTTTCTTTAGCTTCTTTAATAGTGACAAAAGCAAGGAAGGATACACTTCCTTTCTTGACGAGCTTGCTTGCTCGAAGAGCCGAGATAAGAGGGGATTTGCTTCGACTCTTAGGACTAGTATAAGTCAGTTCCGGAAATTCCTTGAAACAATCTTGCTATCACGGCAATCAACCGTTGCCTGGTATTTGGATAACCAATCTGCTCCTAGTATAACATCATACTCTTTTAGATCTAAGCAGATAAGATCAATAGGAAAATTCTTTCCTCGAACCAACACCTCACAGTTTTGGTAATGATGCGTGATATCCGTCTCGTTTCCGAGAGGAGTAGACAACACTATTTTCATCCATTCTGGTTCTAGAGGTAGTGGGTCAGCAAATTTCTTGGAAATAATGGAATGCGATGCACCCGTATCAAATAAGACATGTGCATATTTGGAACAAATTTTTAATGTACCTTCCACCAATCCGCCTTCTTCTTCTGGTTCGGTCTCTTGGATTGCATGAAGACGCGCGTTCCTTGTCACTGGGCGTTTATCCTCACCGTCTTGGTCATTCATTAATGGACAATCGGGAATCCGATGTTCACGACTCCCACAACGGAGACATGCTCCTAATTTCCTCCAGCATTCTTCTGTTTTGTGACCAGCCTTGTCACAATGCTTGCATACTACGTTTGAAGGGGTAGTGGTGATAGAGAAAGGCTTGGATTTCTTGTACTTCTGATCTTGAGAGGAAGAACCTCCATTATTGGGCCTCTTCTTAAAGTTGGGTTTAAAAGAACCCGAACTTGTGACTTGCTCCTTTTTATCCTTCCCACGGATCCTATCAGATAGTTCCGTGGCATCTTCAAGCAACTGAGCTCGGCGCACTATTTCAGTATAAACTTGAATATCCATAGGCGCCAGTTGAGTAATGTAGTGGGGCCTAAGCCCATTAAGAAATCTACGGGCTTTCATCTTTTCCGTGCTAATTAAATGCTTAGCATATCTAGACAGTCTAGAGAACTGTGCTTCATAATCAGCCACCGATAAAGATCTTTACTTTAATGCGGCAAATTCGGCGGCCTTCTTTTCCTGGACCCTATCAGAGAAATATTTGGCGTTGAAATATTCAACGAATTCACCCCATGTAACTTGAGTTGGGTCAATAGTAGCTTCAATCGACTCCCACCAGCATCTAGCATCCTTTTCTAACTGGAAAGTAGCTAATAAGACTTTGTCCTGATCCGTGCATTGCATAACACGGAATATACGTTCAATCTCCCGAACCCAATGCTCGGCATCGTCTGGATCGATCGATCCCATGAACTTTGGGGGATTCATATTCTTGAATGCTTGGTGTAAGCTTCCAGCTCGTGGAGCACCACCTTGTGCTACCTGTTGTAGCACTTGGGTCATCCCTTGAAGGGTACGCTGCATGTTGTGCCATTGAGCACGTTCGGCAGCCATTATCCTACAATTACAACAGCTATGTTAGTATTATATCACTATGATCTTATAAAGGACTCATTGATCATTTAACCCTTGGTTCTACCCACTCTCACTTGGTTAAAGGTTTTGAAACCTATCCTTGGACTTGGGTTTCCTAGGAATTGAATACCTTAGGCTCTGATACCACAAAGACTGTCACGCCCCGAGCGCGGAAGATACCCGGAGATGCGCGACGTGTCTATATCAATCATGTCAATCAGAGTGGTCGTGTATTCGACTCAAAGACAGAGATGCGCAAAATAGCAAGATAACTCAATCCTTTATTTCATAATGGATAGACTATTACAAATCCAATACTCTGTTTAATAAAAAGGAAAAGAATACATAGTTGACTCAAGAAACTATAGAAAAGACTAGACGACACTTGTAGAAGCTCTATCACTTTCACTCTTGACCATTCCCATCCGATTGACTTCCATCGTCGTCGGACTTACCTGAAAAGTAGAAAGGGACAAACGGAATGAGCGAACGCTCAGTAGGAAATTATATCTCAAGTACTAGCAAGTGGTTTAAGTAATTACATCTTTCATGAATGCAATAAAGCTATGCATGCTCGCATAAAACGACAAGATAGAGAGAAGGTAATATCAAAGAAATAAGATGAACTTAATCATGAACTTCCAACAAGATAACAAGTGTATTCAAGGTATTCAAGCAAGTACATTTAACAAGTCATGTCAAGAACTTTGGCTATCATGTATCAAGCAAGTAAATTACCCTCTTTCGGGCCACGCATTTCATGTAAAGTCAAGTACGATTCAAGTACAAGATGTGTGTGGAATGTCCAATCAAGCAAGTCAAGTACTCGGTATAATGCCAGATACCTTATCATTTTAACTCCCATGGGCACAAGTACTTTCGGGTGCTCCTCCCAGGACCAGATCGGGCCCTATATGCGCAGGCATTTATCATGTGTTTTGACATCCACTCTTGTTTATATAGCCAATATAGACTTTCAATAATCAAGCTTGTAGACACGTATGACAACTTTGATAGAATAGAGTCCAAAATATGACAAAGGACATAGAATGGCGATAATAACGGTATAATCACGATGTCGATAAAACTAGGTAGAATATGGTTCCCTTAACTTAGGTACCATGACAAATCAATATGGACATTCTTTATATAGAATTGAGGTCCACATGAACATTAGATCAAGCAAGATACCCTCATTCTTATCATAGAATTGGGGTTTACAAGAATGACACGATATGGCATGATATCATCATCCCATCAAGAATTTCTTATGATATACTCTTTGTATAATCATAAGGACCGGTATACCATGTTTCTTTAGATTGACATGGCAATGATCGTGTAATGGGTTTTTAGGGTACAACCAGCTCAGTCGGCCTTGAGGGAATCCAAGGCTACGAGGAGTCTTACGGAGGTCTCTATGACTAACTTGCTAGTCCAAAGGAACGGAATGTCCAATGGAGAGCTTGTATGTCAATGAGAATTGAGTGTGATCGATAAAACACCGGGAAAAGTGGGACTATACTCACGGAGTGGAGAATAGTGCCGATATATATATATATATGTATAATATATAAACCATCGGTTAGCAAATCATAGGAAAAATCAGTTTACAGTAAAATAACGACTTAGGTCAAGTCGTTTCTCAAGTAATTAACGCCTAACAGAAGGGCGTTTACACATGGTCCGTTTTGTAGAATTTTCAATAATTCAATAATTTATCTAAGACGCGCCTTCGGAAGGGGCGTTTCTTCATAAGTTGACGACTGCAGAGGCAGGCGTCTCATCATTTACATATTCGACAGGATAGAATTATTCTCAGAAATTTATCAAAAACGCGCCCTTGGAAGGGGCGTTACTTTCTAATTCCATTTTACAGAATATGTGAATTTCAGGATTTTAACAGATACGCGCCCTAGTAAGGGGCGTTTATTTTTAATTCACGCCCTGTGATGGGGCGTTACCACATGGAAAACGACCTAGTCTAGGTCGTGAATTCAAGAAATATCAGGAATTTACATGATCAGCAAGAATTGCATGATAATCAAGGATAACAATCATATAGTCATGACAGGAAAATTGGCAGGAATTCAGATGCAGTATATTAGATTTGATGTTTCATGTTTATTGACTTTTAACCGTTAACAATTATTGATTTGATTTCATGTAATTGCATGGATAATCAGTTCTTAAGATTTATATGAAATTAACGCCTGTGTACAGGGCGTCAAATATGAAATTGACGACCTGGACATGGTCGTGTCTTGTAAATTAGCGCCCTGGACAGGGGCGTCTCTTTCAAAAATATTGCAGAAACATAATAAAACCATATTAAACCGTATGCATGTCATGGCAATACGTATATAAGTCTTGTCTTAAATTATTTGGGCTACAGTAACTTGAGAAAACCTACCTTAAGAGTTGATTTGGAGATGACCGTGAGGGATTTGTAAGAATCAATGATGCTGCAGATGTTGGATGAATCCTACAGAGGATAGATTGATGATATTAGTTTCCTTGAAATCCATGGACTGTAGGTAGAGGAAGGGGTACTTACACGCGGATGAAGAACTCTTGTTCCTCAAACGCCCGAGCCTCTTAACCTGTTAATAAGAGAAGAAGAATAATCAATATTCTTCATGCGACTGTAAATAGAAGAAGAGAAAAAAAAAATAGAAGAACATATGTTCTTCACGTACCTGCAGCAGTAGTTCGTCCAAATAGTTTTAGGGTTTGGCCGAACGAGAGTTTTTATAGGATTTTGGGTGTCCTATTAGGGTTAGTGATTGTGTGGAAGCAATACTTCTATGATAGAGTCATTACCACGTTTGAACTCTTTCTAATGCTTATCACTTACCCTGGATAAGTTCTGGGTTCGAACGGTTCACGAACTGAATTAACGCCTTAGGTAAGGGCGTCGATTCTTTAATTAACGACCTAGTTCAGGTCGTTTTTTAAGAAACGTCTTGGATAAGGGCGTTCCTTGTTTTTGAAACACGCCCCATATATGGGCGTTTCGCTTACTTGCCTATTTGGTCGTGAGAGTTGACGACCGCACGTGTGGGCGTCCTTTCTTTAGTCACGCCTTTGATAGAGGCGTTTCTTTTTGAATTAACGCCCTAATAAGAGGCGTTATTTTAATTTTGTTTTACTTCATCTAATTAACCCTATTCTTATTATCTGTATTACTACTGTAATATATATATGTTTTAATTTATTTCAAATATTCATTTATCAGGGTTGCTACAGCTGGAGCCACCTATCAAAGGGCTATGATGGTAATTTTTCATAATATGATCCACATTTATATAGAGGTGTACATTGACGACTTGGTAGTAAAATCAAGAACAAGGATTGAGCATCCCGGGGTTCTAACCAAAGTCTTGAAAAGAGTGCGGGAGTATCAGCTAAAAATGAATCCCAAGAAGTGCATGTTTGGTGTTTCATCAGGGAAGTTGCTTGGGTTCATCGTAAGTAAGAGGGGTATCGAGATTGATCCCAACAAGGCAAAGGCCATAAGGGAAATGCCTCCTCCCAAGAATTTGAAAGAAGTCCGAGGGTTGATCGGGAGGTTGCAATTCATTCGCCGATTTATCTCCCAGCATTCACAAAGATGTAGGCCGTTCTACGAGCTTACTAAACCGGGAGTCAAGTTTCTTTGGGATGACAAATGTCAGGCAGCTTTTGACGGATTGAAGGATTATCTCTCAAATCCTCCTGTCCTGAGGTCGCCAGTTCCAGGCAAACCGCTTGTTCTCTACATTTCCATCCTAGATGACTCTGTAGGCGCTGTCCTAGCCCAAGTTGACGAAGAAGGGAAAGAAAGGGCAGCCTACTACTTGATGTGACACACTAAGGGGCATGCAGCAAATGGACAAAGACCCTTGGACCTATTCCGCAAACACAATCACAAAGCAACAAAGTCCTAGATTGGGGCCGAATCGCCGTCGCACACACACGAGCCCGGGGTGACTAAGTGATGCTAAGTGGAGGTGATGGATCAAGACCCTTGCTGGTAGAGTGCCAGCAGGGCTAGGGTTGCCCTCCCGAAGGTACGAGGCCCAGACTTAAGGGGCTGGCCGGGTGCCACTTGGGGCACTAGGTCCCTCTCTCTCTCAGCCCACGGTGACCGCTCGTAAGTGGAACACGCGGGGTCGAGCGCTCTCTCTCTTGCTCAACGGAGCAAATTCCACGGATATTAAATGAACAAACACCAATAGTGGAGCAAAGGTCAGAGCTTACCCTGGTTGGTTTGAAGAAACCAACCCCGTTCGGAGACGAGGGCGAGCGGGGAAGTGTGGGTTCCCCGCACACTGCGGCGATGAAGCTTGACCCTGTTTAATAGTTACAATCACTACGCCTCACACAGGAGGGTGGACTTGGGGTGGGGATTTCAGTATTACAAATCAAACACTACCTCCACGCAGGGAGGGGCGCTAAGCCGGCCAGGCGGGGAGGGTAGATTAGCGTGGATCGCGCCGATGTAGCACCTTGCCGATTCTGTTCCGGTCTGGAACAGCAGAACAGGGGGTCAGAGTGGTCACCGCCGTGCACTTCTCTGAACTCAGAATTCGACGAGACTGGCGCCAAAACATCACTGACAGACCCAGGTATGCTTGTGAATTTTGGTGGGCGGTTCCTGCGTCGCCTCTGGTCTGAGTGGACTCTGGAGCAGGTACCCGGCGTTCTGGTTCAGGCAGGTCCAGATGGTTGCAGCTGCTTGTAGAAGGTACCACGGTCACTCCCAAAGTCTAAATGAGGCGAGACCAAGTCGAGGACGTCCATGGATGAGTATTCTTCGAGCAGCAGCCAAGAAAAGCACTAGAGGATGTCGGGGTGGTGAGGATGAGTCCGTTGAGTAAGGCAGTGTCGGGGCAGGACCCAAATGGACTGTCTGCGCACCCGGGGGAGAAAAATTGGAACAGGCACTTCCTGATGCCGAACGGGACACCGCTTGTTGGTGGTGGTGGATGACTCGTGGTAGCAGCTCTCAGCCAAGTGGCGCCTCCAGAAGTTGAAGGGTGTGGCCGTGGGAACTCCTGCAAGTCACTTCTGGTTGCAGACTGGACTGGATCCGCATAGTTGGCGAAGAACGACTCTCCTAGGCAGCTCCGACCTTGGATTGAGACAAAACCACCTCACCTGCGAAGACGACTGGGAGAGCTTTCCGTCAATGTAGGCCACGCCCCCAGGAGCTCTGGGATGTGGTCGCGGGCGGCACTGCAACAGGGTGTCGATCTGCAGGGCTTCAGCTGCACACTGATTTGAAGAGAAAAGGGTAAGGGGGGGGGTCTCTTTGGTGGAAGGGTAGGGAATATGGTTGCTTTGGTGGTGGGGAATGGTTGGGAGGTGGCAAGGGGAGGTGAGGGAGGAAGGTAGGGGCGGAGCTAGCAGGGGAGGGAGGGTTGGTGCGCAAGTGGCCAAGGGGGTGGAGGTGGGTGCGAAATGGCTTGGGGAAATGGGGGGAATGGCCTTTGAATTGGGTGGAGGATTGAATGATAGTGTTAATGGATGCCTAGGGAAGGGGAGGGGTTTCCTTGGGGAGGGGAAGAGGTGCTTTGGAGAGGGGGATTCTCTCTTGGGAAGATGGAAGGTTGTATGGGGAAGGGGAAGGGTTGCTTGGGGAGTGGTGGGAGCAAATGGGGTTTATGAGTCTTGGGAGGTGAAGGGTTGTGTTTAATGGGGTGGGGCTGATGTGGCAAGTGGGGGAGGTGAAGGGGCAGGTTCGCCCAAGGGAGAGAGAGAGAGGAGGAGAGAGAGAGGGGTTCGCCCCCTTTAGTGTGTGAGAGAGAAGAAAGAGCTAGAGAGAGAGAGAGAGAGCTAGAGAGAGAGGGGGGCACAATTCTTGTGGCAAGTTTTTTACTCAAATATTCATTAACCATCTCAAGTGGAGTTGGGGTCCTATTTATAGGAATCCCAACTTTTACAAAAAGTCCCTGAGAAAAGAACTAATAACAGATAACCAAAAGAGCTGGGGAAAGGGAAAAGGTCGCCCCTGGGCCAGGCCCTTCTAAATGGGCCCAATAGACATACTAGCCCAATATGAAGACACAAACTTAGGTAAATAACATGATAACCTAGGGACATGACTCAAAACAAAGGGGAAATTACATCAAAATGACTCAAGAAAGATATGAAAATTACATAGCTAAACTCAAAAAATCAAGCTGAACATAATGGCGAGCATCCGAACCCTTGGAGAAGTGGGAAGTGGTAAGCGATGTCCCCATCATACTCCCGGGGTGCAGAGAACTCGACTCTATCGAGTAAAGATCCATCGTATCCAGAGGAAGCCACAGCGAGGTTGCTCTCAAGTCTACCAAAGGTAGCTGGTCCTTTCCACCATGCGAGGTAGTGCCCATCCCTTTGCTCCAGATGACAGTGGCCTATTCATACAATATCCGCTCCAATTGCTCACGTTGGCCCCTCTGGGTTGGTGGAACTCTCTCATGGGTGGTGGCTCTCTCAAGGGGTGGAACATGCTCAATTTCCTTACTAGGTGTCACCGTGGGACCCTTATATGGCACCAAGTCAGCCACATTGAATGTGGGACTTACTCCGTACTCCTCGGGGAGGTCCAACACGTAAGCATTTGTGCCGATCCGCCTCGAAACCTGGAAGGGACCTGATCCACGCGACCTCAGTTTGGAGACATTCCCAGGGAATAGTCTCTCGGTTCTCACCATCACAAAGTCACCTACACGAAATTCTCGGTGGCGTCGGTGGGAATCGGCCGATTTCTTATACACCTCATTGCTTTTGTTGACGTGTTTGCGGATGTTACCATGCAGAGTTGTGAATGATCCTCTAGTGATGAAGGGAGGGCCTGGACAACCATATTTAGCCTTATCGAGTGTCATGTTGATTTTGATGGTCCTAGGAGGGCCGGGCATCCATAGATGAAACCATCATGCAAAGGGGTGTTTGGGGGTCCGGGACATCCATGAATGCTTCCTTCATGTTTTGACTTCATACTGATTGACCTAGGGGGGCCTGGACATCCAAATGGGATTCTGACATGTGAGGGTTTCCTAACAAGGTTGACTGCTAAAGGGGGTCCTAGACACCCAGATGTAAACCTATCGTGCCTCGGTCCTAGTGTGTGAGTGACACAAATGACGTGACTAGCCTGACCACATGATGCAAAAGGTTGTGAAAAATGTATTCCTATCAAGATGGTCCCATCTTTGAGATTTGGGGGTTTCCACTCATGGGGGTCGAAGTGGTCCCAAGAGGGGGACAACTTGGATGGGTCACTCCTTTATTTCCAAGGTGGATGTCACCCTTGTCCTTGACTCTCATAGTGTGGGCTGAATTTTGGAATGGGTGAGTTAGGTCTGACATGGTGGGTGAGGGTAGGAGGGAGTGGGTGGTGAGTGAGGAGTTCTTGGAAGCCCATAGGAAGTGGCCAAACAGATCAAGATGGGTTAAGGGGTGAGTGACGTGGAGGTGGATTTCAATCCAAGTGACCGCCCTAGGGTCCCTAGCACACATAGGGAAGTGGAAATCATGATCCTGGTGGGGCCCAACGTAAGGCTCCTTGTAGGAGGGCAAGGGGGTGATGTAAAACTCATTAGGCTCGGGTAGAAACAACAAGAGCTTACTCGTGCAAGGACCCTTGGTGTAAATGGAGGTGATGGTCCCGATAGAGGGGTGTGAGAAACTAAGGTACCCCATGTTGCTTGCTTCTGAGGCCCACATGTTTGTCACCTCTATTTGCCAAAGTACACTCCTAACCAAGTCCCTCATGGCTCCTACAAAGGAGAACGATTGGAAGGTTGTGTGGAATGGAGAGGTGGGCACAATTGGGTAATGATTTTCCATAGGGGGGTGCATGATGTGGAGGAGGAGGTCTTGCTTTAGCCACTCAATGAGGGGTTCCCCTAAAATCACAATTCTCATGGAGGGAGTGGTGGGGGGACTTGGTTGGTCATCTAGCAACTCTAGGGGGATGATGTTCCTAGTTAGGATCGTTGTGGTCTCTTTGGATAAAGATGAGCCTTCTTGACCGAACCCTTGGCATTGGGCTTCATATTCTTCCTCCCAATCTAGGGGAGCCTCATAGTCTTCGGTCACCTCGTAAGTTCCTTTTGGAAATGGGTGGGATGAGGATTTGTGGAAGCTTGTGGGGTGTGGGTTTGATGGGGAATGTTGGGTTGGGTGGTGGCCAATTTGGTTTGAATGGTGGTGGTGATCGGATTGGAATCATTTGGGGTGGTGGAGATTGGACCCTAAGGGAGGTCTTGGGTTGACTGGGAGGGAAAGGGGGAGTGGGAGTGCTCCTCGGGTTATGGTTCTCAAGGTAGGAGTGGGAAGGTCGGGGAGCGTAGTTCTTCCTAAGCTCAAGGTAGGAGTGGGAGGGTCGGGGAGCGTAGATCTTCCTAAGCTCAATCTTCATCTCTTCCCATGATCCTATGGGTTCTTACCTCCAAATCCTTCTTAAGCTCACTATGCGTTCCCACTCCTTCTTGGCTTGTCCCCGAAGCCACCCTGTGGCCCTGCGGACCCTAGCATGTCCAGAGACCCTAGTCCTATCAAAGTGTTTATCCATGGTAGCCTCCCACTTTAGGTAGGCATTAGTACTGGATTCGTCAAAACTAAGGTCTCCTTCTAGGATGATGTCCATGAGGAGGGGGTCAATCGGACTCTTGTGGACGGCCGTGTTGAGGGGACTTAACCAATGTGGAGTGTACATGATGATGCACTGGGTGGCCCGAAAATGACTCTAAATGCGAATGCACCCTAGGACCAACTTGTAGAGAGACAAGTTGTGAACTTGCTCTGATACCACTTGATGTGACACACTAAGGGGCATGCAGCAAATGGACAAAGACCCTTGGACCTATTCCGCAAACACAATCACAAAGCAACAAAGTCCTAGATTGGGGCTGAATCGCCGTCGCACACACACGAGCCCGGGGTGACTAAGTGATGCTAAGTGGAGGTGATGGATCAAGACCCTTGCTGGTAGAGTGCCAGCAGGGCTAGGGTTGCCCTCCCGAAGGTACGAGGCCCAGACTTAAGGGGCTGGCCGGGTGCCACTTGGGGCACTAGGTCCCTCTCTCTCTCAGCCCACGGTGACCGCTCGTAAGTGGAACACGCGGGGTCGGGGGCTCTCTCTCTTGCTCAACGGAGCAAATTCCACGGATATTAAATGAACAAACACCAATAGTGGAGCAAAGGTCAGAGCTTACCCTGGTTGGTTTGAAGAAACCAACCCCGTTCGGATACGAGGGCGAGCGGGGAAGTGTGGGTTCCCCGCACACTGCGGCGATGAAGCTTGATCCCTGTTTAACAATTACAATCACTACACCTCACACAGGAGGGTGGAATTGGGGTGGGGATATTGGTATTACAAGTCAAACACTACCTCCGCACAGGGAGGGGCGCTAAGCCGGCTAGGCGGGGAGGGGAGATAAGCTCGATCGCGCCGACGGAGCACCCGGCCGAATCTGCCCGGGTCTGGGACAGCAAGACAGGGGGTCGATGTAGATGCCGCTGTGAGCTCTCCCGGACTCAGAACTTGATGAGACTTGCGCCAAAATGTCGCTGACGTTCCGAGGTACGACGGTGATTTTTTGTGGGTGGTCCCGAAGTCGTCGCCGGCGGGGATGGGCTCTGGAACAGGTCCCTGGCGTTATGGTTTAGGCAGGTCCAGAGAGTTGCAGCTGCTTGTAGAAGGTACCACGGTCACTCCCGAAGTCTGAATGAGGTGAGACCAAGTCGAGGACGTCCGTGGATGAGTATTCTTCGATCAGCAATTAAGAACAGCACCAGAGAATGTCGTGGTGGTGAGGAGGAGTCCGTTGAGTGAGGCAGTGTCGGGGCAGGACCCAAATGGACTGTCTGCGCACCCGGGGGAGAAAAATTGGAACAGGCACTTCCTGATGCCGAACGGGACACCGCTTGTTGGTGGTGGTGGACGACTCGTGTTAGCAGCTCTCAGCCAAGTGGCGCCTTCATAAGTTGAAGGGTGTGGCCGTGGGAACTCCTGCAAGTCACTTCTGGTTGCAGACTGGACTGGATTCGCACAGTTGGCGAAGAATGACTCTCCCAGGCAGCTCCGACCTCGGATAGAGACGAAACCGCCTCGCCTGCGAAGAAGACTGGGAGAGATTTCCGTCGATGTAGGCCACGCCCCCAGGAGCTCCGGGATGTGGTCGCGGGCGGCACTGCAACAGGGTGTCGATCTGCAGGGCTTCAGCTGCACACTGATTTGAAGAGAAAAGGGTAAGGGGGGGGTCTCTTTGGTGGAAGGGTAGGGAATATGGTTGCTTTGGTGGTGGGGAATGGTTGGGAGGTGGCAAGGGGAGGTGAGGGAGGAAGGTAGGGGCGGAGCTAGTAGGGGAGGGAGGGTTGGTGCGCAAGTGGCCAAGGGGGTGGAGGTGGGTGCGAAATGGCTTGGGGAAATGGGGGGAATGGCCTTTGAATTGGGTGGAGGATTGAATGATAGTGTTAATGGATGCCTAGGGAAGGGGAGGGGTTTCCTTGGGGAGGGGAAGAGGTGCTTGGGAGAGGGGGATTCTCTCTTGGGAAGATGGAAGGTTGTATGGGGAAGGGGAAGGGTTGCTTGGGGAGTGGTGGGAGCAAATGGGGTTTATGAGTCTTGGGAGGTGAAGGGTTGTGTTTAATGGGGTGGGGCTGATGTGGCAAGTGGGGGAGGTGAAGGGGCAGGTTCGCCCAAGGGAGAGAGAGAGAGGAGGAGAGAGAGAGGGGTTTGCCCCCTTTAGTGTGAGAGAGAGAAGAAAGAGCTAGAGAGAGAGAGAGCTAGAGAGAGAGGGGGGGCACAATTCTTGTGGCAAGTTTTTTACTCAAATATTCATTAACCATCTCAAGTGGAGTTGGGGTCCTATTTATAGGAATCCCAACTTTTACAAAAAGTCCCTGAGAAAAGAACTAATAACAGATAACCAAAAGAGCTGGGGAAAGGGAAAAGGGCACCCCTGGGCCAGGCCCTTCTAAATGGGCCCAATAGACATACTAGCCCAATATGAAGACACAAACTTAGGTAAATAACATGATAACCTAGGGACATGACTCAAAACAAAGGGGAAATTACATCAAAATGACTCAAGAAAGATATGAAAATTACATAGCTAAACTCAAAAAATCAAGCTGAACATAATGGCGAGCATCCGAATCCTTGGAGAAGTGGGAAGTGGTAAGCGATGTCCCCATCATACTCCCGGGGTGCAGAGAACTCGACTCTGTCGAGTAAAGATCCATCGTATCCGGAGGAAGCCACAGCGAGGTTGCTCTCAAGTCTACCAAAGGTAGCTGGTCCTTTCCACCAAGCGAGGTAGTGCCCATCCCTTTGCTCCAGATGACAGTGACCTATTCATACAATATCCGCTCCAATTGCTCACGTTGGCCCCTCTGGGTTGGTGGAACTCTCTCATGGGTGATGGCTCTCTCAAGGGGTGGAACATGCTCAATTTCCTTACTAGGTGTCACCGTGGGACCCTTATATGGCACCAAGTCAGCCACATTGAATGTGGGACTTACTCCGTACTCCTCGGGGAGGTCCAACACGTAAGCATTTGTGCCGATCCGCCTCGAAACCTGGAAGGGACCTGATCCACGCGACCTCAGTTTGGAGACATTCCCAGGGAATAGTCTCTTGGTTCTCACCATCACAAAGTCACCTACACGAAATTCTCGGTGGCGTCGGTGGGAATCGGCCGATTTCTTATACACCTCATTGCTTTTGTTGACGGGTTTGCGGATGTTACCATGCAGAGTTGTGAATGATCCTCTAGTGATGAAGGGAGGGCCTGGACAGCCATATTTAGCCTTATCGAGTGTCATGTTGATTTTGATGGTCCTAGGAGGGCCGGGGCATCCATAGATGAAACCATCATGCAAAGGGGTGTTTGGGGGTCCGGGACATCCATGAATGCTTCCTTCATGTTTTGACTTCATACTGATTGACCGAGGGGGGCCTGGACATCCAAATGGGATTCTGACATGTGAGTGTTTCCTAACAAGGTTGACTGCTAAAGGGGGTCCTGGACACCTAGATGTAAACATATCGTGCCTCGGTCCTAGTGTGTGAGTGACACAAATGACGTGACTAGCTTGACCACATGATGCAAAAGGTTGTGAAAAATGTATTCCTATCAAGATGGTCCCATCTTTGAGATTTTGGGGTTTCCACTCATGGGGGTCGAAGTGGTCCCAAGAGGGGGACAACTTGGAATGGGTCACTCCTTTATTTCCAAGGTGGATGTCACCCTTGTCCTTGACTCTCATAGTGTGGGCTGAATTTTGGAATGGGTGAGTTAGGTCTGACATGGTGGGTGAGGGTAGGAGGGAGTGGGTGGTGAGTGAGGAGTTCTTGGAAGCCCATAGGAAGTGGCCAAACAGATCAAGATGGGTTAAGGGGTGAGTGACGTGGAGGTGGATTTCAATCCAAGTGACCGCCCTAGGGTCCCTAGCACACATAGGGAAGTGGAAATCATGATCCTGGTGGGGCCCAAAGTAAGGCTCCTTGTAGGAGGGCAAGGGGGTGATGTAAAACTCATTAGGCTCGGGTAGAAATAACAAGAGCTTACTCGTGCAAGGACCCTTGGTGTAAATGGAGGTGATGGTCCCGATAGAGGGGTGTGAGAAACTAAGGTACCCCATGTTGCTTGCTTCTGAGGCCCACATGTTTGTCACCTCTATTTGCCAAAGTACACTCCTAACCAAGTCCCTCATGGCTCCTACAAAGGAGAACGATTGGAAGGTTGTGTGGAATGGAGAGGTGGGCACAATTGGGTAATGATTTTCCATAGGGGGATGCATGATGTGGAGGAGGAGGTCTTGCTTTAGCCACTCAATGAGGGGTTCCCCTAAAATCACAATTCTCATGGAGGGAGTGGTGGGGGGACTTGGTTGGTCATCTAGCAACTCTAGGGGGATGATGTTCCTAGTTAGGATCGTTGTGATCTCTTTGGATAAAGATGAGCCTTCTTGACCCAACCCTTGGCATTGGGCTTCATATTCTTCCTCCCAATCTAGGGGAGCCTCATAGTTTTCGGTCACCTCTGTAAGTTCCTTTTGGAAATGGGTGGGATGAGGACTTGTGGAAGCTTGTGGGGTGTGGGTTTGATGGGGAATGTTGGGTTGGGTGGTGGCCAATTTGGTTTTAATGGTGGTGGTGATCGGGATTGGAATCATTTGGGGTGGTGGAGATTGGACCCTAAGGGAGGTCTTGGGTTGACTGGGAGGGAAAGGGGGAGTGGGAGTGCTCCTCGGGTTATGGTTCTCAAGGTAGGAGTGGGAAGGTCGGGGAGCGTAGTTCTTCCTAAGCTCAAGGTAGGAGTGGGAGGGTCGGGGAGCGTAGATCTTCCTAAGCTCAATCTTCATCTCTTCCCATGATCCTATGGGTTCTTACCTCCAAATCCTTCTTAAGCTCACTATGCGTTCCCACTCCTTCTTGGCTTGTCCCCGAAGCCACCCTGTGGCCCTGCGGACCATAGCATGTCCATAGACCCTAGTCCTATCAAAGTGTTTATCCATGGTAGCCTCCCACTTTAGGTAGGCATTAGTACTGGATCCGTCAAAACTAAGGTCTCCTTCTAGGATGATGTCCATGAGGAGGGGGTCAATCGGACTCTTGTGGACGGCCGTGTTGAGGGGACTTAACCAATGTGGAGTGTACATGATGATGCACTGGGTGGCCCGAAAATGACTCTAAATGTGAATGCGCCCTAGGACCAACTTGTAGAGAGATAAGTTGTGAACTTGCTCTGATACCACTTGATGTGACACACTAAGGGGCATGCAGCAAATGGACAAAGACCCTTGGACCTATTCCGCAAACACAATCACAAAGCAACAAAGTCCTAGATTGGGGCCGAATCGCCGTCGCACACACACGAGCCCGGGGTGACTAAGTGATGCTAAGTGGAGGTGATGGATCAAGACCCTTGCTGGTAGAGTGCCAGCAGGGCTAGGGTTGCCCTCCTAAAGGTACGAGGCCCAGACTTAAGGGGCTGGCCGGGTGCCACTTGGGGCACTAGGTCCCTCTCTCTCTCAGCCCACGGTGACCGCTCGTAAGTGGAACACGCGGGGTCGGGCGCTCTCTCTCTTGCTCAACGGAGCAAATTCCACGGATATTAAATGAACAAACACCAATAGTGGAGCAAAGGTCAGAGCTTACCCTGGTTGGTTTGAAGAAACCAACCCCGTTCGGATACGAGGGCGAGCGGGGAAGTGTGGGTTCCCCGCACACTGCGGCGATGAAGCTTGACCCTGTTTAATAGTTACAATCACTATGCCTCACACAGGAGGGTGGACTTGGGGTGGAGATTTCAGTATTACAAATCAAACACTACCTCCACGCAGGGAGGGGCGCTAAGCCGGCCAGGCGGGGAGGGGAGATTAGCGTGGATCGCGCCGATGTAGCACCTTGCCGATTCTGTTTCGGTCTGGAACAGCAGAACAGGGGGTCAGAGTGGTCACCGCCGTGCACTTCTCTGAACTCAGAATTCGACGAGACTGGGCCAAAACGTCACTGACAGACCCAGGAACGCTTGTGAATTTTGGTGGGCGGTTCCTGCGTCGCCTCTGGTCTGAGTGGACTCTGGAGCAGGTACCCGGCGTTCTGGTTCAGGCAGGTCCAGAGGGTTGCAGCTGCTTGTAGAAGGTACCACGGTCACTCCCGAAGTCTGAATGAGGCGAGACCAAGTCGAGGACGTCCGTGGATGAGTATTCTTCGAGCAGCAACCAAGAAAAGCACCAGAGGATGTCGGGGTGGTGAGGAGGAGTCCGTTGAGTGAGGTAGTGTCGGGGCAGGACCCAAATGGACTGTCTACGCACCCGGGGGAGAAAAATTGGAACAGGCACTTCCTGATGCCGAACGGGACACCGCTTGTTGGTGGTGGTGGATGACTCATGGTAGCAGCTCTCACCCAAGTGGCGCCTCCAGAAGTTGATGGGTGTGGCCGTGGGAACTCATGCAAGTCACTTTTGGTTGCAGACTGGACTGGATTCGCACAGTTGGCGAAGAATGACTCTCCCAGGCAGCTCCGACCTCGGATAGAGACAAAACCACCTCGCCTGCGAAGAAGACTGGGAGAGCTTTCCGTCGATGTAGACCACGCCCCCAGGAGCTCTGGGATGTGGTCGCGGGCGGCACTGCAACAGGGTGTCGATCTGCAGGGCTTCAGCTGCACACTGATTTGAAGAGAAAAGGGTAAGGGGGGGGGTCTCTTTGGTGGAAGGGTAGGGAATATGGTTGCTTTGGTGGTGGGGAATGGTTGGGAGGTGGCAAGGGGAGGTGAGGGAGGAAGGTAGGGGCGGAGCTAGCAGGGGAGGGAGGGTTGGTGCGCAAGTGGCCAAGGGGGTGGAGGTGGGTGCGAAATGGCTTGGGGAAATGGGGGGAATGGCCTTTGAATTGTGTGGAGGATTGAATGATAGTGTTAATGGATGCCTAGGGAAGGGGAGGGGTTTCCTTGGGGAGGGGAAGAGGTGCTTGGGAGAGGGGGATTCTCTCTTGGGAAGATGGAAGGTTGTATGGGGAAGGGGAAGGGTTGCTTGGGGAGTGGTGGGAGCAAATGGGGTTTATGAGTCTTGGGAGGTGAAGGGTTGTGTTTAATGGGGTGGGGCTGATGTGGCAAGTGGGGGAGGTGAAGGGGCAGGTTCGCCCAAGGGAGAGAGAGAGAGGAGGAGAGAGAGAGGGGTTTGCCCCCTTTAGTGTGAGAGAGAGAAGAAAGAGCTAGAGAGAGAGAGAGCTAGAGAGAGAGGGGGGGCACAATTCTTGTGGCAAGTTTTTTACTCTAATATTCATTAACCATCTCAAGTGGAGTTGGGGTCCTATTTATAGGAATCTCAACTTTTACAAAAAGTCCCTGAGAAAAGAACTAATAACAGATAACCAAAAGAGCTGGGGAAAGGGAAAAGGGCGCCCCTGGGCCAGGCCCTTCTAAATGGGCCCAATAGACATACTAGCCCAATATGAAGACACAAACTTAGGTAAATAACATGATAACCTAGGGACATGACTCAAAACAAAGGGGAAATTACATCAAAATGACTCAAGAAAGATATGAAAATTACATAGCTAAACTCAGAAAATCAAGCTGAACATAATGGCGAGCATCCGAACCCTTGGAGAAGTGGGAAGTGGTAAGCGATGTCCCCATCACTACTTGTCAAAGATTCTCAAACCCTGTGAGCAGAGTTACTCAGCCATAGAAAAGACTTGTGCTGCTTTAGTCTGAGTAGTTTAGAAACTCAAGCATTATTTGTTAGCTCACGAAATTCATCTCATTGCTCGTATGAATCCAATCAAGTTTCTTCTTGAAAAATCTGTTCTCACCGACCGATTAGCACGATGGCAAAGCTTCCTTTCTCAATTCGATATTATCTACATTCAGCAAAAAGTGATTAAAGGCTATGCCATAGCAGAACATCTTGCTCATCACCCTCTCCCTAGATTTGACCCTGTTCGCTCAGAGTTTCCAGATGAGGAACTAATATCCGTCAATCAAACCGATTCGATGTGGACGTTACATTTTGATGGAGCTTTGAATTCAAACGGAAAAGGGATTGGCATTGTTCTTCTATCACCAGAGGGTATCACTATTCCGCTTGCCTCTCAGCTTGCATTTCCAGTTACAAATAATATACCTGAGTATGAGGCCCTTCTGGCCGGGCTGGAGGCCGCTCATCAATTCAGTGTTACCCAATTGCAGATTGTAGGTGATAGTCAGCTTATTCTTCGCCAAGTGCTCACCAAGTGCCGTACACTCAATCCTAAGCTCAAACCCTATCAGGAATTGACTTCTGCTTATACCAAGCTTTTCACCAAATTAATCTTCGTTCACATTCCTCATGATCATAACATTTTAGCTGATGCTCTCGCTTCTCTTGCATCTTCTTTAGTTTTCCTTCCCGAAAGGGATTCCCATTCTATCATTATTCACAAGCGGCTCACTCCAGCTATTAAGGATCCAACTTTCCTTAGTGTTAAGGAGGAGGTGCTTAGGAAGGTTAAGCAAGGTGGAATCATTGAGAATAAGGAGGTCATGCTGTTGGATTTAGAGGAAGAATTGGACGATGAAGAAAAGCCATGGTATTACGAGATTGCTAAGTATTGCCAGGATCAATCCTATCTTGAGGAGGCCACGGCTGAAGAAAAGAAAGCCATTCGAAGAGTTGCTCAGCGATACACCCTGGTTGGAGGTGTGCTCTACAGAAGAGGTCTCACCGGAGTTTTATTAAGGTGCCTGGATGATGATGAATCTTGGAAAGTCATGGAAGAGGCGCATTCAGGAGTGTGTGGTGGTCATGTCAATAGCCAGATGCTTGCTAAAAAGATTCTTAGGCTAGGCTTCTATTGGAAGGATTGTTCCATCTATGTTCGAAGGTGTGTTAAGTGCCAACTACACGCCAATAAAATTCACTGTCCTGCTTCTTCACTCCATCCTATGTCCTCCCCATGGCCTTTCTCCATGTGGGCTTTCGATATCATTGGACCCCTTGGTGATCTGAACCTCCTCACAAAACCAAAATCATTTATACTCACGGCCACAGAGTACTTCACCATGTGGGCGGAAGCGGAAGCTTATGTGGAGATAAAAGCGTCAACTGTCTGCAAATTTATAATGAAGAACATCATCACAAGGTTCGGCATCCCGAGTACCATCATCACCGACAATGGGCCACAATTCATCTCTCAGGAGCTTCAGGACCTCTGCAATAGGTATACTATTGCATTACATCATTCATCTTCTTATTATCCGCAGGGCAATGGCCAGGCAGAGGCCACTAACAAAACTTTGATCAAGATTATTAAGAAAACATGTGAGGCTAATAAATTTGTGGATTGGCCAGAAAAGCTGGTTGAAGCTCTTTGGGCCTATCGCACTTCTATTCGTACCCCTACTGGGCAAACCCCTTTCGCCCTTACTTATGGAATGGAGGCAGTGGTCCCTTACGAGATTCTTATCCCTTCTCTACGAGTACAATTAGACAAAGAGCTCCCCATTGATGAGTGTCGCGAATCTCTCCTTGCTCAGTTGGAACTCCTAGACGAGAAGTGTTTGGCCGCCGTCGAGCATGCGCGTATTTATCAAAATAGGCTTTCACGTTTTTATCAAAAGAAAGTAATTGAGAGAAAATTCAAAATCAGTGAAATGGTAATTAAAAGAATCTTCGTAAAACCCGGAGGGCCTCGTTCAAAACTTCAACCTAACTGAGAAGGGCCCTTCGTCATAAAAGATGTTTATCCTGGCAACGCTTACAAATTAGTTAATGCTGAAGGTGAAGAGCTAGCTCACCCCTGGAATGGTCTTTACTTGAAGAAATATTATCCCTAAAAAAAAGAAAAAAAGAGAGAAAAAAAAGGAGAAAAGAAAAGAAAAAAAGAAAAAAAATAAAAATCAAAAGAAAAAAGAAAGAAAAAATCAAAAATTTTACAGACTAGTACGGTACATAGGCCGCGAGCCCAAAAAATCAAAATCCTTAATTCATTCTTCAGTCTTGATGGTTTAACTTTGAGGTCAACTCCCGCACACACTACACGCTTTGCTTTTAAACTCGAGCGGCCCGGAATTCGAGGAAAGTCAGACCCAAACTAAGAGTGTACGAACCTTACCTATTCTCTCCTCTTCGGCTCACGAGAGGGAGTACGAGTCAAGGAATACTAACCAAACCTGTCCGCCGCCCTAGTAGGTGGAAGTCAGGGCCCAAAAGGGAACAAAATGCTTAAAGCCCAAGTACAATTAGGTTTCTATCTGTTAAAGAAGAAAAGAAAAAAAGAAAAGGAAAAAGAAAGTTACAAAAAAAGCATGTCAAGAGGGCAAAGTCCCCGCAGGGAAAACCCTGGTCGTAAGCATGTATGAATAAGGGCAAAAAGAGCAACAAAATTTCTCTAAGCTGAAGACCGAATCCCAACGGGCATTAGGGCAGGGAAGGAAAGTTTCCCCGTTCCCGAAAACCTCCCATGAGCTTCCTCAACTTATTCTTCGCTTCTTCCTCCATGGTGGGTTACAAGCTCAAAGCATGGCGAAGACCGACTAAGAAGGATGGGCCGCGAGAGAACATGAGCAAAAGCATAAGTATTTGAGCACGTTGACCCTTTGTTAAATCTTCTAAGAAAGATTAATGAATTCAAGACGGTGATTGTGTAAGGTTTAAGGCCTGCCCAGTCCCATCAAAAGAAACAAAAAATTATTTTCCTTAAAAATAACGCCCTCTTGGCAGGTGTCATTTTCATGAGCCGCGACTCCTCTAGGGTCGTCATTTCTAAAAAATAAAAAAAAAATAAACATCAATAAAATTTATCTTTTAATTCACGCCCTTTATGAGGGCGTCATTTAATTCACGACTTTTTGTCAATGTCGTCTTTTTTCATGATAAAAATAAAAAAATAATTTTATAAATAAACGCCTCCCACTTCAGCGTCAATTCCACAATTAGTGCATGTTTGCGAGGGCGTCATTTTTAAATATAATAAAAAAAATAAAAAAATGATTTTCTAAATAAACGCCTCCCACTTCGGCGTCAATTCCACAATCAGCGCCCGTTTGCGGGGGCGTCATTTTTTTTAAAACTATAAAATAAATAATAAAATAAAAAAAGGAAAATCAAGCATGCTGCTGCTCATCTCATATGCTTGATTGCATCTTTGTGTGGACATCTTTTATTTTAAATTGACATCTGCTTGCTTGCATGCTGCATTTCCCTATATATTTTTATTATCCGCCTTTATTAATTAGAGGCTTGGCCCCTTGACCCGTCAACAAGGTCAAAGAAGAGGCAACCCCTTGCTTATTGAGCAAGGGGCCAAGCCGGACAGATGGATTAATCTGTTTGTTTAAGTATGAACTACAGGCGCAGGACAAGAACGGACAAGAACGAAAAGCAACAAAGAAAAGTGAAAGCAAAGGCAAGTACATAAGTCCACAAGTGCTCAAAGTAACTCAGGTAACAAAAATTTCAATTTCATATATATATCAATGTATATCTGAGTACAGGTGTGAGGGTGGAGGGGTACAAGTAAGTCTCTCTCAACTCTCACCTCCACCCTCCTCTCTCCTACTCTCTACCTCACTGTCGTCGTCCCGACGAGCCGCTCGTGGAGGGGGCATGGACCCCCGGGAAGTAGCTGGAGCTCGAGCCTGCTCCTCTGCCTCGCTCCTCTGCCGAAGAGAGGAACCCACTACAAAGATAGAACTGGTGAACGCATACCCCGCAGCTCTCGCTTGGTCCCGACCCCGCTGTAACCGCTCCTCGGTCGACCGTAGCCGCTCCTGAGTAACGGCTAGCTGGATCCTCAAGTCTGCAAGCTCCCGCTCGCGTGCTGCGTCCTGCTCACGGTGCTCCTCTCACTCCCGGGCACGCTCCCTGCGCTCCATCTCCAGGGTGACTCTCAGCTCTGCCACGTCCTGAGGTAGCTCCTCTCGCCGCCTCAAGGCCCTCTCGAGCTCCGTGACTAGCTGCTCACGGATGGTCAGCTCCGTCCCAGCTAGTGTAGCCTAGGTAAGTGCCGCCTGTAACTCGAAAGTCTGCAACCAGTTAAACTATCCATCAGTTACACATTTAATAATTCATGAAGTAAGCAACTGAAATAAAATCCTTGTTAACTCACCCGGGTAGCCATCGCGCGCTGTCCTCCCTCGATGCAGGTGAGCGAGGCTCGGAGCTCCTCAGTCTGTAAAACACAAATTTTCATCAACACATAATAACATGTAATTAAATGCAAAGCTAAGTTTGAGTTTAAGTTTACCCGTGTGTCGAGGTCGCGCTCTGCTGCCTCGGCCGGTGCCACCGCTCCCGCCAACTACTCTGCTAGTGCAGTCGTCTCTGCACTAGGCCCTCTCGAGCTGGAGGCTCCTCCCATCTCTCTCATCGCCGCTCCCTGCTGGGCACGCTGCATTCATTGAGATTGTCAGTGGCTAATCATTAATAATTCAAGAAATCATTTGCATATAGATAATTTAAACACTCACTCGGGTCTGTAGGTCTGCCCGTGTGGTAGCCAGCTGGGCCTCTAAGCCGTGGAGATTGTCTTGCATGTCCATCGCCGCTATGTCCCGTGCATCCTACATTCATCATACACATCAATCACATAATAGATTTATAACATTTGTAATTAATTAGAAAGAAAGTGCATTCATACGTACCCCTAAGACCCTCATCTGGGGTCGGCCGGCGTAAACCTCCCAGTAGCGTCGGAGGTACTCGGAGCTGTCTGTCGCTTGTGAGGTAACTCGGGTCCTGCCACACTGTCAGTCGGCATACTGGTCAGGATACCGGTCTCTCCAGTCGATCGCCTTCGTGCGACTGCGTGTCTTCTTGCCTATCCCCCGGGGCTCTCCCACCTTGACCCACTCCTGGTGTAGGCCGAGGGTCCTCATCACCAGCCTAAGCCGTAATGGCTCAATCTCGTTCTGGCAATGAACCCAAAGCTCATGCCCAAAGCGAGGTCGGCCCGCTATGACCCAGGGCTGGCCCTCATCGGTCATCCCCTCATAGGGTCTCCACACCACTTGCATTCACAAACATGCATCATCATATCCCATCATCATCATCATTGCATACATTTCATAAGACAAAAATTTTGCATCATATTTTGCATGCATACCAGTGAGGTAGGGTAGTCACAGAACTCCCTCCGTAGAACTCGCAACTCGTAGGCGAGTGGCGCTCCTGTCACGACAGTCAGCCAACGCCGTGCTAGAGGGAAGGATCCCTCATCTCCGGGTCGAGGGTCGACACGCCGCATCGGCATGTATAGGTGGCTCCATATCTGCATCCATGCATTGCATTAGTAAACCATTCACATACATTAAAAAAGAAAAAAAAAGAAAGAAAAGAAAGAAAAATGCATACCTGAAGAAAAGGTGAAAAGTAGCTAATAGTCGTCTCTCGACCTGTCCCTGTGGACAAGTCGGCCATCAAGTGTGCCAACAACGCTGCTCCCCAGGCGTATCTGCCGACGCCCTCTAAGTCCTCAAGAATCCCTAGGAATCGGCAGTTGATTATGTCGCCCTTCGTGCCAAGTAATAACCTCCCGAGCATCAGGAATAGAAACCTCCTCAAATCTCGATCTGCTCTCTCTCTCTCTCTCTGCTGGGTCCTGGCAATAGGCAGCCCTAGCCCCATCAATCAACCTCTGTGAGAACTGCTCTAGAGACTCCCTCGACCTCTGCCTAGAGTCACCCAACCCCATAGCAATGGTAAGATCGGTGCGGTAGATGGTCCTACACTCACTCGGCGTCTCGTAGACTATCTCTAACCCTAGCAGCCTCTGTGTTAACTCGCTATAATAAGGTAGGGTGATCCCGCTCACAGCCTCGTCGTCCACCCTCAGTCCGGTGATCCTAGCAACATCCTCTAGGCTAGAAACCATGTGACCCCATGGCATCAGGAATGCCCGGCTAGTTCTATCCCATCTCTCCCTAAGCACCTGGATCAGGGGTAGGTCAGGTCTCATGGGCTCTATGCGAAGGAAGGGTCCGAACCCCATGGCATCTACCCTATCCCGCTGAAAGTCTGGAAGCCCGTAGTAAGCTGCTCGAACTTGGACCCAGGAAATCCGAGTCCTCATCAATCCCTGCAAATAGAAGAACATTTTCACTTAAGTTTTATATGGGTTTATCATGTGTATATTCATCAGCTGTTTCAATTTACCTTCTGTTTGAATTGACGACCTATCCTAGGTCGTGACTTATTCAATTGACGCCCTGGAAGGAGGCGTAGTTTCAGAATGTGTTTTTGGTCATTTTATGCGTAATTTGAATTGACGACCACCCATGGGTCGTTATTTGTTTAAGTGACGCCCCTATGGAGGGCGCTGTTTTGAAGGTAATTTTCTGCACTATAAGAAAAACAATTCTGATTTTTTTTTATTGACGACCACCCCTTGGTCGTTGTTTAATGAATTAACGCCCCGATAGGGGGCGTTGTTTTTCAGGGTATTAAAAAAAATATACATATAATAGTGCATGAAATAGAAATAAAACAGAAACATAAAAAAATATATAAAAGAAATGGCATGGACATTAAAGGAAAATGATAAATAAGCATGATAAAATTTTAAATGACGACACGCTGTAGGGCGCGGTTTCATGAATTAATCATTTTCAGAAAATAAAAACAATTTTAATTTACGACCCAGGGAGGGTCGTTGTTTCAATTGAGGGCACCCACTGGGGCGTCATTTGACTGTGTGTCACTGGTTTTCCCTTCACCGAGGGCTATGGAAATTGATGGAAATAAAAATAAAATTAAAATTAAAAAAAATGAAGGCTTGGAGGGTAGGGCACCTACCTTGCTTCATTCGGGCGTTAGAAGCCCTCCCCGGAGTGGTTGCCGTGGTTGTCGTGGCCACCGTGGTTGGCGAGGAGGTGCCACTGCCACCATCTCTTGTTCTTCTCCATATCCTCCTCCTCCTCCTTATTCTTCTTCACCCTCGTCGTCTTCCTCGTCATCTTCTTCATCCTCGCCGTCGTCTTCTTCTTCTTCTTCTACATCATCTCCTCCTTCTTCCTCTGTTGCGCTGCCTTGCTCTACTGCCGGAGCTTCGTCGGCCGGTGGTACATCTTCGGCCGCCGCGGGAGCTCCCTCCTCGACGTGTCCATCGTCGCCCAAGTCCACCACCTCAGGGGCGCTAACCCTCTGCCGCTTGTGTGCACCGCCCGCCATGGGTTCAGAAGAGAGAGAATAGAGAGAGAGATGGGAGAGACGGAGATGGGGGAGGCTCGGTTAGGGTTTGAGAAAGGGGGGAAAGGAAAGAAAGGAGACAAAGGAAGGAGAAAAGAGGAGGCAAATGGGGGTTAACGGTCGAAAAGAATTGACGCCCTGAGGGCTGTCGTCGCTATATTAATTGACGGCCTGCGCTGAGGCGTGGTTTAAGTATTTGACGACCTGAGACTAGGCGTCATTTATGTTTGCATGGGAACTCGTAACTGTCGTCAGGCGCATTAATGGGAAATTGATTGACGTGATCGATCGTCATGATTACTGTTTGGAATTGACGACATCGAGTGTAGGCGTCAGTTTGTTAAGGCACGACATAAATGAAGGCGTCATTTCTATGAAATTGAGGAATAATTTTGAAAATATTTTAAGGAATTTAAAGCGATTAACGTCTTGCCTTGAGGCGTGAATTAATAGACGCCTGTTTGAATAAGCGTCAATTATGGTTTTATCTTTTTTTTAGAAAATTGATTAAAGGAAATGGACGACATGTGGTAAGGCGCGGGTTGAGGAATTGACGCCATTAGTGGAGGCGCGTCTCAGAACAGAGAACCCCGAGATGTTATTTTGTCAGACAGAATCACTGAATTAGAAGATAAGATCATATAACATGTTATTTTGGCTCAATTAAAGGAAAAATCCTTTTATTTCATTTGATGAAAATCATTGTTACATTCACTGAGCCACCGTGGGCCTTATTTTCCTCAGTGCTATTACATAAGATTTGCATTGGTTCTCTTCTTCTTCAACATATGTCTTGGACCTATGGAGAAGTCCAACCTTCCATTGAGCCATGATTGTTTTGACTTCTTCTTGATCTCCACTTGAGCCTAGTTCCCTCCTCTTAAGTGGTGGAAGATGAGAAGGTTCTTCAAAAGTGTGCCAAGGTAATCCAAGTTGTGGGAGGCACCGATGAGCATTGTAGAGGACGAAGTCGTTCCCGCCGATCAATCGAAGCTCTATGTCGGAGGAGAGTCTTGAGCGAAGCTCTTGGGTCTTGAGAAACCCCGGTGTGCAAGCGAAGCCGCTCTTGGGCATTGTCTTGAAGTAGTTCCTCCATTCACTCCTTTTCTTGAGCTTTGGCACCCGATTAGTCACCCTCTCACATAGGCCTAGAGAATCCATCATATATAGAAGAGGGCTTTTAGAGAATATTTTTGAGGCCGGTTGAGTTTCTTGGCATGGGTAAAATTTTAGGTGAAGGTCCACCCAACAAGAAAGGAGTAGCATTGACCCATAGAGAGGCCGCCCCAAGGAAGCTGATGTGAGGCCATTATATAGGTTGGCTAGTACCGCCGGTCCTATTCTTTTGCCTTCCCATATGCTAGCTATGGTGCTTAAGTGGCATTCTTCTAGGTGGTCTTCTATTGAAGGGAAGAGGAGAGCTCCTACCATGCATACAACAAAGCCTTTCATCACTCTCTCCAACAAGTCTTCTTCCTCTTGGGCTTTGTCCATGTTTTTGTATACCCATGAAGCTAATTTCAGAAGATTGATTCCTTTGTGGGCTTTGATTTGGTTCACTAGATTTGGGTTTGGTATGAGGCTAGTAAGCATGTCATGGGCATTTATTGGTTTGGTCATACTAGCCATCTTTGACTCTTCTCCTTGCTTCATCTTTCTTAATCCAAGGAGCATATCTACTTCCTCTAAGAGAATGGTGGCTTCAAAGGTAGGAAAGAGGAAAGTATGTGTGTTTGGATGCCATAATTCTATTAGTGCTCCTATGGAGGCCCAATCTAGGTGGATATCATCATAGTGGGTAGCATGGGTTATAAGGCCAAGAAGGTGCCATCTACTAAGAAAAGATCTCATGTCTAAAGAGAGTTTAGAGAGGAGTAAGGGGAGCCATTTAATTCTTAAGAACCTCCTTGGTCCCGGTACATTTGGGTAGTCCTGAAAAGCATAAAAAGAAGAGAAAAAGAGAAGGGAATGCAATCAGAGTTTTTGAAAAAGAGAAGAGGAAGAATGAAATAGAAGCTTGAAATTAAGGGAGTAACTTACTTGGCCTTTGGCTATCCTCCCGCTAATGTGACTTTCAACTTCAGTGATCCTAAGAAATCCCATCCTAGGCTTCTTAGAAGGCCTCTGCATCACCATCATCTTGTCCATCCCTTCTTTCGGTTTGAAGAAATACATGCGGTTCCCCTGTTTACTATTCTTTAGTTCTGTTGTATCGAGTGTTTGGCTGATGCAGTTCTCAAGCATTTGATGTATGCAGTAGAGGATGTGTGCTTCCTTTTATAATGATTCGGAGCTTTGGCTAGCCGTTTAGATCATCAGTTTGAGTTCGAGTTCGAATCAATCGCTGGAGGTTTGATTCTGAGCAGGGAACGGAGTGCCAGTAAGACAGTTAATTGACGACATATAGATTGGCGTAATTTATTTGATTAACGACATTCTCAATGTCATCATTTATCCAGCGCCTCTCTTGCGGGCGTCAGTTTCAGTCCGATTCCAAGTCTAATGGTGATTTTAATTAACGCCCCAATAACCGTCGCCATTCATGATTTTGACGCCACTGCATAGGGTCGTCATTTCCTGGGTTTATATCTTTTGAATGGCTTTACCATGATGATTGTTGATGAACTTAAGTGCTTTATTTCTTGATTAGATCATTTATGACACGCACTTATGATCATAGTTTGAGCTTTATTGAGCTGAGCTAATAATTTTTGAGCATAGAAAAGTGCAGGTTATGCAGGTCTTGAGACGATTGGATTTCTTCCACTAGTAACAGCGTTCCATCTTTGTATTTTTTCTGTATGTATTTTTACTATATGATATCTACGCTATTATAGCATATCAAGGACCTTGTAGTTCTGATGAACCTGGAATTTGAGTTCCCCTCCATCAAAAACAGTGATAATTCCAGGGGAGTCTTGATTACACGGATAGGCCGTTGAGTCATCTAAGGTTTGGGACGACGGTTCCACTTTCTGAGTTGATACGTGGATAAACGGGCTTCGGCTTAGTGTCAGCTTAGAGCTCTGGATTCCTGACCAAATCTCGATGGTTTAGCAATATTATCCTTGATTATCTTCTATCCTTAAGTTTGTTTTAATTTTTCTTTTAGCCCAGCATGCATCATGTAGGACTTTGAGCTCTAATGAATGAAAATCCTCAGATTACGCCAATAATGAAGGCCACCCGCTCTTAATGGAGTTGACATGAGATATTCCATTCAAAATCAAGTACTTTATTCTCCTTGAAGCCGCTCAGGCTGGTCCATTGAAAAGCATTCATTCGCTGATTCTTTATCTCAATTCATTTTATTTTTCTGCAAATCCACCTTGGTTGTAGCACGTCCACATTGACTGGTAACCGCTCTCCAATGATGTCTTTCCTTCCGTGCCCTCGCGCACATTCATTTCGTTTAGTTTAGCTCCTTCATCTAGCTAATCATTGCTTTCTTGTAATCATCCAAAGTTGTTTCATTTAGAATCTTGGAAAGATTTCCAACGCTTAGTGTCGGAGGCATGTCACATCACACCTTGGCATCTACTTATCAGTTCGTTCTCACTTCATTCCGCTCGTTACACTTTCTCTTCATTTCGTTTCACTCCCTTGCAAAGCAGACGCCAAGACGGGACAGCTGTAGACACGCCAAAATCGATGCTATATTGAGTAAATCTCATGTCGCCATATGACGCCCCAAAGTGGACTTCAATATTGGCTTAATATGAAGTTTTTCTAAATTCTCCATATTAATTGTAATTTCTTGGCTTTTTCCTTTAAATAATTGAAATTAACGCCTGGATGGAGGCCGTCATTTAATTGACGACTTAATTAAGGGCATTTTTCTTAAATAGACGACTGTTCAAACGGTCGTTATTTCCTGGATTTAACAAATTCTAAAGAAAATAAAAAAAAATAAGGTAATTGACGTCCTAATGAGGGGCGTCTATTATTTAACGCCCGTTCACACATGCGTCATTTAACGATTTTAAATAAGGAAAGTCCTTTATTTCTATAATTAAATTCAGGAATTAACGACTGTGTAAATGTCGTCATTTCAATTGACGCCTTTAGTTGGGTCGTCATTTTCACTTCCGTCTCCCTTCCGCCTGCTTCTTTCCAATAGTAATCCTTTCCCCATTTTACACCTTGTGTTCAATTGGGAAGATGGTTCCTTATTAAGGATTCATTGCCTTGTTTTAATCCTATTAATACAAGGATGTTTGGCCCTATAAATACCCCTTGAATCCCTCACGTGCGAGAGAGAAGGCAGAAGAGAGAGAGAAAAAGGAAGAAGAACAACAAGAGAGTTTAACAGGCAGAAAGCTTTTTCGCTGAATAGACAACAGAGAGAGAAGAGAGTTCTTTTAATTTCCTTGCAGGTTCTTCCTCCTAGTGGCGTTCTTCTCCCACGGGCGACAGAGCTTCCTCCAGCATAGTCTTCATCCACTGCCGCAGCCGAAGCTTTTGTTTTCCTCCCTTTACTGCTGCACACACAGCAGAAGGGCGTCTCTTCTTTTAGCCTTTTAGTTTGTTAGTTATATTCATTTCATCACACACGCACCCTTTCTCTCTAGTTCTTTGCTAGAGATACTCTTTAGTATAATTACTTTGCACAATCATATCACTGCATCCATTATTCCTAACTTGGTTACTCCTCTTAAGGGGTTTTAAACCAAAACACATAAGGTGTGTTCATGCTTAATTTGATTGATTTCATATTTTTAGAGCATTGATACTACACACTTTGGCTAATCCATATCTTTGTTCATTTTGTGTTTCTTGCAAGGGTAATAAAACTATAAACCCCCTTCGTCGGCCGGCTGATAAAAGGAGGAAGGAAGAATCACCAATCTCACCCGCTCAACACAAGGTACATGCGATCATCCTTCTTATTTTGAGGTAACCCCTCTGGCGATCACCTTCCATAGAGCATCTCATGCTCATCCCCTTTTCCTTCTTGTTCCACTTATTTTAGCATAATCATTCATCCCTAATCATCATTATATTTGTCTCTCTTTAAAAATGTCTATGTGACACGTTCACAGAATACAACCAACAATGATTGAAGATCTAGTGAAGTTACAAGAAAGTGATCCAGTATTGTCGGAGATTAAGGCTGATATGGAACATCGACCAGATTTCTCTATTGCCAATGATGGAAGATTATTGTTTCGAGGTCGTATTTGTATCCCAGATCATGTTGATACTAAGAAGATGGTCTTAGATGAAGCTCATAAATCTAAGTATACCGTTCATCCTGGTGCTACCAAGATGTACCAAGATCTTAAAAGGAATTATTGGTGGCCCAATATGAAGAGAGAGATAGCAGACTATGTGTCTCGTTGCCTTACTTGTCAGCAAATTAAGGCAGAACATCAAAAGTATGTTGGAAAGCTACATCCCTGGAAATTCCGGAATGGAAATGGGAGAGTATAGGAATGGATTTTATCATGGGACTACCTAAATCAAGAGGTGGACATGATGGAATATGGGTAATTATAGACCGTTTAAGAAAATCGACTCATTTCCTTTCTATTAAAAGCCGATGGTCTGTAGATATCCTAGCTGCTTTATATGTGAAGGAGATTGTTAAACTACATGGTGTCCCAGTCACCATCATTTCTGATCGAGATCCTCGATTTACTTCACAATTCTGGAAAGGGTTACAACATTCACTAGGAACCCGATTGAATTTCAGCACTACTTTTCATCCACAAATTGATGGCCAGACAGACAGAACCAATCAAGTAGTAGAAGATATGCTCAGGACTTGTGCTCTTGATTTTGGAGGAAATTGGCATGACCACTTGTCTGTAGTGGAATTTGCATACAACAATAGCTATCAAGTCAGTATACAGATGGCACCATTCGAGGCACTGTATTGAAGAAGCTGTCGTTCACCTATATGTTGGAATGAAGTAGGAGAAAGGCAATTTCTCGGGCTAGATATTATAAAAGATACCACCGAGAAGATAAAGCTTATTCGGGAGAGACTCCAGATGGCACAAGATAGGCAGAAATCATATGTTGATAGCAGAAGGCGCGACCTGGAATTCCAAGTGGGAGATTATGTGTTTCTCAAGGTTTCTCCGGGTCGAGCTATTCGAAGATTTGGTATTAAAGGTAAGCTCACTCCAAGATTCATTGGCCCCTTTGAAATTCTTGAAAGGGTCGGTGAAGTTGCATATCGAATAGCTTTGCCCCCTCAACTAGCTGGAGTTCATGATGTGTTTCACGTATCAATGCTTAAAAAGTATGTCTCCGATCCATTTCATGTCATAACTTATGACAACGTAGAGATTAAGAAGGATTTGACGTATGAGCAAAAGCCAATCAAAATACTTGAACGGAAAGTACGTCAACTTCGGAATAAGACTATTCCAATGGTCAAAGTCCAATGGACCAAATTATGGCCACATGAAGCAACATGGGAAATTGAAGAAGCTATGTGCAATAGATTTCCCGAGCTATTCAACTGTAAGTACACTCTCTGTAAAATCCATATATTGAATTTGGGGACCAAATTCTCTTAAGTAGGGGAGGGTGTAATATTTTGAATTTTCTAGAAATATAATCAGATTTTCTTGAATTTTTCTAGAATTAATTCAAGGTTAATGAGCTATTAAATGAATTATAGATAAGTAAATCTAATTATTAAAGCCCAATATTTATTTAAATGAATCTAATCTTTTAGATAGGCCCAAAATGACCCAAAACCAAGCCCATAAGGTTTGGCCCATAATCTAGAAGCCTAAATTAGTGTATTTACAGAATTTAAGGGGATAATTACTCCTTAAATAGATAAATAAATGGATAATAACCGGAGATAAAGTCAAAAGAGTTTGAAACTGTTCAAATTCGGCGCAAATAGAAGAAACGGTCTATCGGGCGACCGCATGGGAAGAAGAAACAATCTAGACCTAGATCGCTAAGCACTGCAGATTTCGTGAATAGAAGAAGACGTGAAAAGATGGAAACTTTGGCATCCTAATCACTTGGGATCGATGCAATCCATTAGCTAAAAAGTTCAAAGATAGATTTAGATCAAATTGGTGACCTAATTAGGACTCTAAGTTCGTGCAAATCTTTAAAACCCTAGCTAACCCTATAAATAGGCCGGAGAACCAACCTACGCGACCCTTACTTTTGACTCGTATGGAACTGAGGTAAGGAGGACGAATTAGAGGTCTGTTCTTAAGAATATTTCGTTCATGATACTAAGGACTAACTACTCTCAAAATTTCGTTCTCGGAGATCAAGCCTATAGGAAGTTAGAGGCATCTAAAGTCGCTGGTTCAACATAAGAATCTCAGGAACCTGTGCGACCAGATCAGATTGATTAGCAAAATAGAAGCCGTAAACGAGGTAATTAGATAGAGGTTCTTTAGAGTTATTTGTACCTTATAGTACCCTCTTTCTACTCTCCAAATTTCGTGGTCATAAGTAAAGAGAATCAAGAGATAGAAGGCCACGAAGTTACTGGTTCGATTCAGGAATAGAAGGAACTAGGGTTAACTTTCAGCCCTAAATTTGAAGTTTAAGGACAAGACCAGAGGTAGGTTATCTCATGAACGGCTTAAACATGATTTTAGGAGTAAAAGCCCTCAATTTCCAGCTGATTTCATGAATTGTACATGGAGTATTTATGTTTTATCAACTAGTTCATTTTCCATGCATGAACCTAGCCTTTAAATGAAAAAGATATAATTCTTATTTAAATTACATTCTCCTATACATATTCTTGGCCTACTTTCTTCTGGCATGTTCATTACATGTTTTATATCATTTTTATGCCTTATATTGCCCTCAAATAGGATTGAACATCGATTTTTAATGTCTGCCTGCTACAGAGGAAAAAACGGTCTTCCTGAAGATCGCTTGGAATCACTAGCGGCCCTACGATAGACCGCTAGCATCTGTAAAATGGTCCTTGAAGCAATCGCTTTTGTTTCTGAGTTCTGGAATTATGTTAACCCGAAACATAATGCAGAATGGCCCTAATTTACTTATGATAAGCCTAGTTAACTAAGTTTTGACCTAGTTTTAAGCTTTGTTTCCCTATACTTGGTTATATTGATGATTTATTCTAGTTGGTTTCATGTTCTTTATGCGTTTAAAATTTATTTTAACTTATGTTAATTTCATGACCAAAATCGTATACTCTTGTATTAAATCCATTTTATTCAAATGATAGGTGGTTCATGTTTTAAATTGATTGATGTTTTACATAATCCTTTCTTATCTATGAGTTATTTTCATAAGTACATGGCACATATCTCGGTATGATGTCATTAGTTACACTTTGCACTTATAGGCACATTTTTCTTGGACTTATAAACCTCTCCGCCATATATTCCTTCTGTCGGACTAGAGGAATATGTTTCAAGGCCTCCGTAAGTCTCCGCGAGCCTGGGATTCCCACTAGGACGCCGAGCTGGTTGTATACTTAAAGTCCAATTGTCTAGAAAGCACTTTACCGAAGTTTTATGTATTCTGGACCTTAGCGGCCTCTGGACGGCCGCCAAACTCGGTTAACGGCCATTCACTAGACCGCAAGGCTCCAGAAATCGACTCTATTCATTAAACGGTCTAGATACTGACCACTTTCTGTATGAGACGATCCAATAAACGACCGCATGGTTTCTAAATTAGTCTAACCCAAGGTTTGACCTTTGGGGTTAGTTTTTCTTGAGTTCCTAGATGATCTTAGGATTATCTGGAGTCACAAACTATGTTAAAAAGGTTAATATTAAATTATGGAATTTAATGAATGTATCGTTATGCTGCCGGAATGCCGCCAGACTATAATGTCCTTTTTAAATCATTCTTTGGAATCATATCAATTTTGGTACGTTCTATGCCTTGATTACTTGCTCATGAAACTTGTTATTGGGATTGAATTATTGGCCAACATTATTGTTATATCTCGTGAAAGTAGTTGGATTTATAACTTCAAGATACAAGATCGGGCACGGATTGTGTCCAATCTATGCTAGTCCTCACGGCCGGTGGTCGGAAACGTCCTATAAACCATGGGGTACGATGATACTGGAGTCGCATTGCGTTGGGAGTACTTTCTCTTATAAATGAATGAAATTCATGAGGCTCGTGATGAAAATTTACATGCTTGTTATTGCATAGCCTTTACAAGGTTGTGTGAAGTACTTTCTAGTTACCTGCTCATACATTCTTGTTCATGAAAGGCCTAATTTATATCCACATGATTTTTCTTGCTTGTTCAGTCATTTCATGATTTTTGATTATCTTGGTTTATATCGCTTGTGTAACGACCCGAGAATCCGATTACCGGGAAGGCCCGATAACCCGAGACTCGAACCGCCGCCCACGAGCCGGGAGGGCTCGGAAGGGCTAAAAGGAGTGTGGAGGCACAAAGAAATAGAAAATAAAGTAGGATAATTCAACAATTAACAGAAATAAATAAACAACTACAGCTACAATAGAGTCCAGCCAACAGAAAGTACAGTCTAAAGCAGTAAAAACGTACCACATGCCAAGTGAACACTCGGCCCGGCGAGCTGGCAACTGAGAACCTCTGCACCGCGCCCTCGAACCTCGAGGAAGAATCACCACACCTGAAAAATAGGGAATGAGTCTCCAAAAAAGAGACACATCAGGGATCCCGCGGAACCCCAACCGGAAACAACGGCGGTAGCGGAAAGGAAAGCTACAACTACAGCAGGAATAGTGAACCGGTGGCCGGTCAAAACTCGGCACTACAGCTACTCCTACTGTACCAGAAAACACACCCCGATCTCACGGTCGGGGGCTACCGAACCACACTAGTACCATCTACCGAAGTAAAAACCCACGGCAACCGCGCCGTAGAGGCCTGTCTCCCAGGACACGGCCAACCTGGACACTCTATCCAAGGTGCAATCCCGACCACCCGGTCACGGACACCGCACCGACAAGATGCAACCTCGGTAAAGCTACTAGTACCAGTCTCACGGCGTGAAAACCGACACACACACCCCTATGAAACAACCGAAACTCAATGGTCAACACGATCAAAAACCCGAAGGTCGAAGTGACGGAAACTGACAGTCTGTCACTCTCTGTCCAGAACATGAGTACCTCCCACTAGAAGCATAATCGGTAGCGTCCCCTGACATCTTACACCGCACCGCAGGTGAACTACCTAACGTGCTAGAGCATACCAGAGGCACGGGCACTGAACAAGTAACCACAAAGTAAGTGACTAGCTGGGGTCACGCCTGTCAGCGTGGGTCCAACTGCCCCCAACCACGTGTGCACACACAGACCGTGCGTCCCTGGTCTGGCCCTCTGATCGAATTTCCCCTCTGCCGGACTCTGGCTACAAGACGTGGGACCCGACGGAAATCGGTCCACAAACCGTCTCTAAGGGTAGCCTCTCCACCACTCCCTGGTGGGACCACACGCGTGTAATCAGGCTACGACTAGTGGAGGGTCACTGAGAGAGTAGACTCTCAAGTCAACGAAAAACCACGTCCGAACCCGACGAAGTACGGGGACCGTCCCATGTACCAGCACCGTCGCATGGTGACCACAGTTGGAGAAGAAACGAGACTCACAGTCCACAAGGAAACGCAGAAGTGCGGTTCCCAAGGTAGCTCACAGGCCGCCAAACCAAATCCCACTCTCAGGGAAAGGCGGGAACCCTCCAGCCCCAGGTTGGCAACTGGACTCGCAGTTCAAGGCCACACACATGGCCCACGCGGAAAGCACAGAAGCATGATTCCCTGGGCAACGCACAAGCTGCCACGCCGATAACTGGACTCGCAGTCCAAGGCCAAACACATGGCCCACTCGGGAATCATCTTCCAGGAAAACTCACGGCATACGGGGGAGACCCCACCGCACCCCCACCGATACGCGGTGACTCGGTCTAGCGTAACACGAAAGCCCGACACACGAGAAGTCACCTAGACTCTCAAACCCATGGGCACGCTAAACGAGGTAGCACGGTCCTCCCAACACCCTCAAAACACAGACACATAATCCCACGGGTGTCTGGGGTATTCACGAGACCGCAAGTCGACCACTGTGTCACGACCGGGTCGACTAGGGACCTACACAGCATGAAACGAACGCGGAGAAAACGAAAACTCACCCCGGTGCAAGACAGAGCCTGACGGTCTAACCTTGGGCCGTCACAGTCTGTAACGGTCCAAGCCTCGACCGTCACAACAACTCTGACGCACCAACACAGGGCCGTCAGACGTTCGGTGCAAACCGGTTGTGACGCGCCGACCCTGGTGCGTCACAGTCTGTGACGCGCCTGCCTTCATGCGTCACAAGACAAAATGAAACCAACTGTGACGCGTCCCGCTCGGTGCGTCACAGGCTATAACGGACCAACTCTGGTGCGTTACAAGGTGGGAACGCGTCCGCTCTGACGCACCCACACAGGGGCGTTACAAGGCTGTGACGCACCAACCTTGGTGCGTCATAGGCCTTGACCCCGAACGGTCAAAACCAACGATCGAAAGCCACCGGTCAGATCGTCCCTGACGGTCCAACCCAGGCGCGTCACAGTGCCGTGGCGGTCTATCGTGGGACCGTCACACACATAGACCACCAAAAGGCTAAACGGGCCCTTTGACGCACCCACCCTGGGGCGTCACAGTCTGTGACGGTCTCTGGAAGGACCGTCACACCCGTCTGAGAACGCTACGGTGGGAAACGACCCAAAACTCGTCCCAGCCCCCATACCTCCACGGGAGAGGGGGAAAACAAGGGGGAAGCCCCAAAATAGCCCCTAGCATGCATCTACGGCCTCGGATCGGCCAAAAACGCAATGAAACGAGAGATCGGCTCACAACCCCAAAATATGGAGTTTTTCCCCAAATTGCCCCGATTAGCCCGCTCGGCTCACCACGGCCTACAAAACTCGCGAGAAAGGAAGAGCATGAGCTGGGGGTCCATCTCCCTACCTCTACCGAAGATTTCGCGCCCCGAGCTCGCCGATCCGTGAAGAAAACACCGTTGAAGCCTCGCCGTTCCACGAACCCACGGCCGAGCTTCATCGCGCCTCCACCGCCTCTATCCTCATCCATCCTCGCCCGTGCCTCGCCCGCGCCATCCCTACCTCGCCCGCGCTCCACCCCATCAGCCGCTGGAGAGAGAGGGAGAGAGGAGAGAGCGTGAGAAGAGAGAGGGAGAGAAGAGAGAAATGAGAGGTGGGGAGAGAGAAAAAGGGAGGGGGCTTATATAGAAAATCCAAAAATTTTAGAAAATGCCAAAAAATAGAAAAAATACCCCCCCCCCCGCGATCCTCGGAACACGCTGATCACCGTGGTAACGTCCCGGCGTCGGAGAACGCAACGGTTCACCCTATATAGGGTTCCGAAGGTCTGATAGACGGAAAACACGCGTAAAACTCACGACGCAATCCGGGACCCACAAAGGTGCTCTGAAAATTACAAAAAATTACCGGCGTGCTCCTCACAACACCACGGACCCAAGGAAACTCACGGGCACACCACCAGTGGGTCCGATAATCCAGTAAAATAGTCCGAAGCTCGATCGGATACAATCCGAAATCCAAGGAAAGATGATCCGAAGCCCACGAATCCAGATCCGAAAAACCCGGGGCATTACAGCCCTCCCCCCTTAAAAGAATTTCGTACTTGAAATTCAGGACCTAGCACGAAGTCACAGGCGAAGAACCCTGAACCAACTGACGACGCTGTCAGAGGCCCAGCACAGAAAACCTCGATTCTCATGAAAACACCGATCCTGAGGGACACAGCCAGACTTACAATCACAAACAACACCTTGCTCCGCGCGCCGTGCACACCGGCCATCAGAGCAGGCACACATAAAGAACATAGTCCAGCATCACCTCAAACACCACGAAAACCAATCATGGCACCGCTGCCACCATCTCGCTCACCGAGGAGACACACCCTCGACACGAGAAACAGCTACCGATCCATCCTATGGTCGGCAGACAAATCACACATTAGCTTCACAACCAGCTGACAGGTCGCACACCCTTCTCAAGGAACAACCAATACAGAGCCTCCACCAGCTCAAGCAGCCATCTCGACAGACCGCAATCAGCTCATCGGCTTAGCGCCCAGAATCACCTCACGTCGGACAAGCCGAAAGCCAAACAACAGCATGGGACCAACTCTGTCAAAACTTAGAAGACAACCTTCGATAGAGCCCAGACCCCATCCGGAACGCACATCACAGAAACAACCACCAAAGTTCTCGCTGGCACACGGCTCTTGCCATGCTCGAGCTCTGACAACCAGCATCTTCTATCTGTGAAAAGACCATCCACTGGTCGCCAGCCGCTCGACAACGGGAAACCTCCACTTGCTCAGTTTCTTCCTTCTTTCCTGGTCCCCCACCAGATCCGAAGGGAACATTCCAAACCTCGGCAAGCCATCCGTCGACTCCCACACAGACCGATGCCACATCTCGAGTTGCACTCCTCTCGGACACCACCTTCGAACTTGATCATCGCGCCAACTTGACCCTCTCAGGAAGCACGATGAAACCAGATGACAAGATCCAGGTGTCTTCGGTCATCACCTCACTCGACTAAGACTTACAGGGGGACCATCCCGTGCTGGTCACAGACTAATGATAACCATTGCGACACCAACGTCCCGTCAAGGACCACCATCCGACGCCAATCTCACTAAAAGGCCACCGCCCACAGGCGTCACTCTTCCATCTGGTCTCATCACATCCCTCGACCTCCGTCAGGTGACATCCTCAACAACCCCATCTGGGTCCAACACCGACGCCTGACACGGCTTCCATCTCAGAAATAGGATACTCATGCGACGCACTAGCCAACACTTTTCCCAACACTCCATCCTGCCGGTGCCAAGAATCACGATACCTCAAGCAACGGCACGGCAACAACACGTTTCACACAGATGAACCAATCCTCCAATGCTCAACGCAAACTCAGGAATCCGCCCGTAGCAACCAACGCTACGATCCTGAACCAGTGGGTCACAAGCCCACCAGGCTTCCACTGTACACTCTGATCCACGTGCACAGCCACAAATTCTCAAAAACACCGCCCAACCGGCACTCATCCTTCCGGAAAAGCGCCAACACACCCTCGCACGACAAGTGAATGGGCACAACTTCTCACAGGCAACCACCTAGCCAAGATAAGGAGCACGTCTCGCACGGACTTCATGGCACACAAGGCCAACCAATCCGAACACATAATGCAAGATGAAGAACCTTAGCCAAAACACAGTCTCTCCAACCAAAGGAGAAACCAGCGCACTTTCGACCAACGGAAGAACTCCACGCTCGACCTGACCTCAAATGTCGCGCACGTTGGAAACAACACCATCCAGCACCAAGGAAAACCATCACTTCCATCAGGTCAGCACCTCCGACACAATCGATGAGTGTCATGTCAGACCACGATCACAGCATCTCTCGATGCACCACAACTGCAATTCCTTGAACTGCAGCACACCGCGTCAAGAGCCGCTACACGAGCCATAACGGTAACTGCCGACGCTCATCCTTGAGTCTCGAACTCACCGTGGAGCCTTCACATCTCAAGCCAACTCCAGGGCGAACACAACCCATCCACTGATAGAAGCGCAGGAGCAAAGACTTACTGGGACACCACAGCCCAATCCTGCCTCGAAATCTGTAAAATAATCGGGACCGACACGTCATTTCTGACGCCACAGAGCATGACAGGAACATCAGGCTCGACGAAACAGCAGCTCACCGAGAAGATATTCCACTCACCCGAGCACACTTCTCGACCAGAACACCTCAGGAGCTGGACAAACCTCAAGATGGAGTGGCCAGAACCGACAGCAGCTCCCTCGAAGCACGCTCACGGCCACTTAACCATGAACAATCCTCTCCAGCCACCTGACCACGCTGCAGATTCCTCGAACGCAGCACCGCGAGTTCATGCCTACCAGCAACCTCTGCCCAACGCAGCACAACCAGGGCCACCACCGATGAGGGAGAAGGCTCTCGACCTCGATCCTTAGGCCCCATGCTAACACGAAAGCCGCGGACAGTAACCACCTTTACAGCGCCACGCAGCGCACTCAAGCTCTCGAGCTAGAAACTAGGCGAAAAATGAACACAAAACCCTATTCCAACTGCTGACTGTACTGGACCTTATGGACTATGATCATTGTAATATTTTGAATTCCTATGTACGTCCACAACCATTGTTCCGATACCAGCTGTAATGACCCGAGAATCTGATTACCGGGAAGGACCGATAACCCGAGACTCGAACTGCCGCCCACGAGTCGGGAGGGCTCGGAAGGGCTAAAAGGCGTGTGGAGGTACAAAGAAATAGGAAATAAAGTAGGATAATTCAACAATTAACAGAAATAAATAAACAACTACAGCTACAACAGAGTCTAGTCTAACAGAAAGTACAGTCTAAAATAGTAAAAACGTACCACATGCGAAGTGAACACTCGGCCCGGCGAGCTGGCAACTGAGAACCTCCGCACCGTGCCCTCAAACCTCGAGGAAGAACCGCCACACCTGAAAAGTAGGGAATGAGTCTCCAAAATAGAGACTCAGCAGGGACCCCGCGGAATCTCAATTGGAAACAACGGCGGTAGTGGAAAGGAAAGCTACAACTATAGCAGGAACAGTGAACCGGTGGCCGGTCAAAACTCGGCACTACAGCTACTCCTACTGTACCAGAAAACACACCCCGATCTCACGGTCGGGGGCTACTGAACCACACTAGTACCATCTACCGAAGTAAAAACCCACGGTAACCGCGTCGTAGCGGCCTGTCTCCCAAGACACGGCCAACCTGGACACGCTATCCAAGGTGTAATCTCGACCACCTGGTCGCGGACACCGCACCGACAAGATGTAACCTCAATAAAGCTACTAGTACCAGTCTCACGGCGTGAAAATCGACACACGCGCCATTGCGAAACAACCGAAACTCAACG
This sequence comes from Amorphophallus konjac, assembly GCA_022559845.1. Classification (NCBI taxonomy): domain Eukaryota; kingdom Viridiplantae; phylum Streptophyta; class Magnoliopsida; order Alismatales; family Araceae; genus Amorphophallus; species Amorphophallus konjac. The sequence continues at coordinate 246,167,912 of CM040120.1, forward strand.
GTCAACACGACCGGAAACCCGAAGGTCGAAGTCACGAAAACTGACATTCTGTCACTCTCTGTCCAGAACATGAGTACCTCCCACTAGAAGCACAGTCGGTAGCATCCTCTGACGTCTTACACCGCACCGCAGGTGAACTGCCTAACGTGGTAGCGCCTACCAGAGGTACGAACACCGAACAAGTAACCATAAAGCAAGTGACTAGCTGGGGTCACGCCCGTCAGCGTGGGTCCAACCGCCCCCAACCACGTGTGCACACACAGACCGCGCATCCCTGGTCTGGCCCTCTGACCGGTTTTCCCCTCTGCCGGACTCTGGCTGCAAGACGTGGGGCCCGACGGAAACCGGTCCACAAACCGTCTCTAAGGGTAGCCTCTCCACCACTCCCTGGTGGGACCACACACGTGTAAGCATGCTATGACTAGTGGAGGGTCACTGAGAGAGTTGACTCTCAAGTCAACGGAAAACCACGTCCGAACCCAACGAAGTACGGGGACCGTCCCACGTACCAGCACCATCGCACGATGACCATAGTCGGAGAAGAAATGAGACTCACAGTCCACAAGGAAACACAGAAGTGCGGTTCCCAAGGTAGCTCACAGGCTGCCAAACCAAATCCCACTCTCAGGGAAAGGTGGGAACCCTCCAGCCCCAGGCTGACAGCTAGACTCGTAGTCCAAGGCCAAACACATGGCCCACGCGGAAAGTAAAGAAGCATGATTCCCTGGGCAACTCACAAGCTGCCACGTCGATAACTGGACTTGTAGTCCAAGGCCAAACACATGGCCCACTCGGAATCATCTTCCAGAAAAACTCACGGCATGCGGGGGAGACCCTACCGCACCCCCACCGATACACGGTGACTCGGTCTAACGTAACATGAAAGCCCGACACGCGAGAAGTCACCCGGACTCTCAAACCCCTGGGCATGCTAAACGAGGTAGCATGGTCCTCCCAACACCCTCAAAGAACGGACACAGAATCCCACGGGTGTCTGGGGCATTCACGAGACCGCAAGTCGACCACTGGGTCACGACCGGGTCGACTAGGGACCTATACAGCGCGAAACGAACACGGAGAACACGAAAACTCAGCTCGGCGCAACACAGAGCCTGACGATCTAACCTTGGGCCGTCACAGTCTGTAACGGTCCAACCCTCGACCGTCACAACAACTCTGACGCACCAACACAGGGCCATCAGAAGTTCGGTGCAAACTGGTTGTGACGCGCCGACCCTGGTGCGTCACAGTCTCTAATGCGCCAGCCCTAGTGCGTCACAGTCTGTGACACGCCATCCCTGATGCGTCACAAGACAAACGAGTCCCGCTCGGTGCGTCATAGGCTGTAACGGACCAACTCTGGTGCATTACAAGGTGGGAACGCGTCCGCTCTGACGCACCCACACAGGGGCGTTACAAGGCTGTGACACGCCAGCCTTGGTGCATCACAGGCCTTGACCCTGAACGGTCAAAACCAACGACCGAAAGCCAACGGTCAGATCATCCCTGATGGTCCAACCTAGGCGTGTCACAGCGCCGTGGCGGTCTATCGTGGGACCGTCACACACACAGACCACCAAAAGGCTAAACGGGCCCTTTGACGCACCCACCCTGGGGCGTCACAGTCTGTGACGGTCTCTGGAAGGACCGTCACACCCGTCCGAGAACGCTATGACGGGAAACGACCCAAAACTCATCCCACGCCCCCATACCTCCATGGGAGAGGGGGAAAACAAAATGGAAGCCTCCAAATAGCCCCTAGCATGCATCTACGGCCTCAGATCGGCCAAAAACGCAATGAAACGAGAGATCGGCTCACAACCCCAAAACATGGAGTTTTTCCCCAAATCGCCCCGATTAGCCCGCTCGGCTCACCACGGCCTACAAAACTCGTGAGAAAGGAAGAGCACGAGCTGGGGGTCCATCTCCCTACCTCCACCGAAGATTTCACGCCCCGAGCTTGCCGATCCGCGAAGAAAACGCCGTTGAAGCCTCGCCGTTCCACGAACCCGTGACCGAGCTTCACCGTGCCTCCACCGCCTTTATCCTCATCCATCCTCGCCCGTGTCTTGCCCGCGCCGTCCGCACCTTGCGCGCGCTCCACCCCGTCGGCCGTCGGAGAGAGAGGGAGAGAGGAGAGAGCGTGAGAAGAGAGAGGGAGAGAAGAGAGAAATGAGAGGTGGGGAGAGAGAAAAAGGGAGGGGGTTTATATAGAAAATCCGGAAATTCTAGAAAATACTGAAAAATAGAAAAAATATACCCCCGCGATCCTCGAAACACGCTGATCATCGTGGTAACGTCCCGGCATCGGAGAACGTAACGGTTCACCCTATACGTGTTGTGACACCACCTATGGACCTATTTTGCAAGCATTCAAGTTTGAGCAGCGGACTCACACTAGCGAGCTCACCCGTATGGCACACACTAGTGCCCGATGGCGACTAGGCGATGTTGGAGAGGGTCCGAGGCGGGACCTTGAGGCTCCAATGGTTGGCTAGCTTGGGGAGAACCCCAAATGGGCCTAGGATGCCCAAATCATGGGCGGCCAACACACCAAGGGTGTGGGTTAAGTGGATGCTTTCACAACTCGCCCGCGGTGGTCACTCAATTTGGGTAGCAATTTAAAATCGGACACTCTCTTACCGCCGACGGAGTAACTATAGCAATACTAAGCTAAGCAAGTCCATTACAGCAATGAGAGATGTTCAGGAGCTCACCTAGCCGGCGTGAAGACGCCGACTCCGACCAGAGACGGGGGCGAGCGGGGAGGCGAGGGTATGCACCCGCACGCCGCGTCGGTGTCGCTTCAACCTGAAATGGAAAGATTACACCACTACACCTCTCGCAGGAGGGGTGATCTTGGGGTGGGGATTAATCTTATTACATCCAATACTACCTCCACCCAGGGAGGGGCCTTCAGCCGGCCAAGAGGGGTGGGGACTTATGCTAAGGAAACCCGATTTGCCGATCCCCGCCGGTTCTGCCAACCTTCAGAATTGTTGGACAGGGGGCCGGTGATGTCACTGGCACAAATTCCACAGAGCTCATATCTTGACGAAACCTGCGCCAAAAGTTTCCCAACTGACAGAGGATGATGCCTGAATTTTTTGGGAAGCTCTGGACCTCGGGGCTGATCGGACCGGTGACTGGAGCAGGACAGTAACACTCTGCTTTGGACTGATGCAGAACTGATGCAGTGGATTGAAGAAGGTGCTGCGGTCGCTACCGAACTTCAAATTGAACGAAACTAGCGGTGACGCGATCTTGGTCGGAGTAGCTTCGAGCAGAAGTTGACGGGGCCACAATCCGAGGTCAGAGATGAGAATGGTAGCCAGATAAATGAAGATAGGTCAAACCTGAGTCCACTGGTGGCAGACTGCACACTCTGAAGAAATAATTCATAAAAAATAGCTCGGGCAAGCGATTGGCGTCGTTCTTTTTGCTACTGATGGAGGACTAGACGAAGAAGAATTTTTTAGAAGGAAGTGTGCTCGAATTCCTCCAAGGTTGACAGCAGAACAGCTTCCAAGATCGCTCTGGTCTTCAGTCTGGGACAGATTGCGCAGTCATTGAAGATGACGCTCCTCCGTACAGCTCCGAACTCGGAAGCCGACGAGACCACCACCGTTGGAAAGCTATCTCGATGATGATTCCAGAAATGTAGGCTTTTCTACCTGAATCTTTGAGAGACGGTCGTGGCTGCCTCTGCAAGTCGCTGCAACTCTGCTGCCTGAAACAGAGGCTGAATGAGAAGAAGATGAGGGGGTGGGGAAGGGGATGGCCAAGAGAGTAAGAGGTGGAGGGTGAACTTGGCTGGTATGGGGAAGGGGGGCTGCGACTTTGGGTGGTTTGAGAGGTGGGGAGATGGAAGGGCACTGCCCTAGGGAGAGGGAAATTTGAATTTGGGCTTAGGGAAGAGCCCCTTCAACCTTGGGGAGAGGAAGGGGTGCTTAGGAAGTGGTGTTGGGTAGTTGGGGGTTGGGAGGTGGGGTGTGGATTGGAGGATGCCACCTTGGGTTGGGGGGGGAGTTAAATGGGTGTATGGGGAAGGGGAGAGGTCTTAATGAGGGGTGAATGGGGAGGAGAGAGAAAATTCCGAAAATTGGGGTGGAGGGAGAGAGAGAGAGAGAGGGGGGACCCCTTAGAGAGAGAGAGAGTGAGAGAGGGAGAGAGATCTAGTGGGATTTGGAAGTGGATTTCAATTTTCATTCAATTGTTCATTTCTTCAAAATGAGGGGAATGGGGTCCTATATATAGGCAACCCACATTTCTACAAAAGTCCCTGACATTTGACTCAATGACAAATAACCGAAGGGATAGGGGTGCCCTTGGGCCAAGCCCAATGAATTGGGCCCACTAGCCTAACAAACCAACCTAATGACACAATACTTAGGAAAATGACTCACTAACCTAGGTACATGACTCAAATAAAGGGAAAATTACATGATATTGACTCAAATAAAATGTGAAGATTACATGACTAGACTCAAAAATACATGACTAACATAATGGCGCTTGTCGACGAACAATCCGAGTCCGGAGAAAATGTGGAGGGGCAAGGGATGCCCTCATCATACCCCCGGGGTGGGGAAAACTCGACCCCGTCGAGTATGGGTCCACCAGGGAAGTAGTACATCGAACTGCGGCTCTGGGTGATCCACGATCTCCATACTCAACCCGCGACCATAGTCGGGGAACGGCGCTTCAGCTCGACAAAGTGGCTTGGTCATACCCTCATGCTGGCGATGGTATCTTGCTTGCCTAGTATTGCCGCTGTGTGCTCACGTCGGGCTCTCAGGCTATTTGTGGTGGCACTCCGAGGGTGTCTCTCACAAGGGTAGGTGTAAGTTCGAGACACTCACTAGGATCCACCGCGGTGCCCTTAGAGCGTGCTGGATCCGCCACATGAGAAATGGGGAGAATCCCAAAACCCTTTTGAAAGTTCAACCCATAAGCTTGGTTGCCAAAGCCACTCGGAACTTGGCAAGGTCCAAGTCCTCGTGCCCTCAGATTGGAGGTGACCCTAAAGTAGAGCCACTCCAAAGCCATCATCGCCAAGTTGTCAACTTGGAACTCAAAGTGGTGCTTAGGAGTTTGTGCTCGTTTCTTGTGAATCCCACCGCTTGTTGCTTGATACTTGCTTGAATGCATATGCCATGTACTATGATGCGGTGTGAGTTGACAATGTATGGTATGCAAAGGGGGTCCAAGACAACCACATATAGACCTATCATGCATTGATGTTATGAAGACTTTGAAGGATTTGGGAGGACCGGGGCATCCATAGGTGTCCCTCTTGTGAGTGAGTGTGATGAATGTTGGAGGACCCGGACATCCATGAATGCTCCTAACATGCTTGAGATTTATGATGAATGATGGTGGACCATTACAACCAAATATTGACCACTCATGTTTTCTTCTTGACATGTGGGTGATATGGATGAATGTACCCGACGGACTAATCATGTCAAGCGGTGTGATGTGCCAAGACATATGAATTCCTTTCCCAAAGATGACTTCCTCATGTGGGATGGTGGGGTGGTCTTTGAGCTTCCACTCAAAAGGGTCGAAGGGATCTAGGTAGGTGGATATAGGGTGGGGCACCTTCTTTATCTCTAGGCGGGTGTTGCCTAAGGTCATGATTCCTATGGTGTAACCTGGGTCATGGATGAGGTGGGCTTGGCCCAACATGGTGGGTGGGGGTAGGAAAGGGTGGGTGGTGAATAAGGTGAGTGGGTTACATGGAGATCTAGGCTCCCATAGAAAAGAGTTAAAGGGATCATGGTAAGGGTCACCTTGGTAGGGGTACTCTATGCTCTCAAGGTCCTCGAATGGTGAGTCCTCCTCCTCAATAATTGGGCCAAAGTTGCTAATGGGTTGGCCGATCAAAGCACTTGGGATCTCTATGGTTGGGGAGTGGAATAGGATAGGTTCTTCCTCCATGGGAAGAAGGAGGATGATCTCACTAGTAACTTGGCCATTAGTGTAGATGGAAGTGATGGAGCCAATGGTGGGATATGCTAGGCTAATGGTGTTAGTTTCGGACGGTCTCATGGCTAGCATATTGGTCAAGTGAATTTGCCAATGTAGGTAGTTCACTAAGTCTCCCAAATCTTCCACACAATAGGAAGTTTGATAAGTGACATGTGGCTGAATGGGAATGATTTGGGATTGATATCCCATGGGTAGGTGGCATGGTTGTGAACTAGGAATGGTGAAACCTTTCTTGAGCCATTGGACTATGGACTTACCTATGGTGAGGTTGGGTGTCTCTAGAGGAGCTAGGCTAGAGGTGTGTGAGTTGTTTGGCCTTTGGATTTCCTCTATGTTGGGAGGTGGATCCGGATGGGCATCCTTCTCCACTTGGGTGGGTGTGTGGGTTGCAACTTCTATTGCTAATGGAGTAGGGGGATCTATGGGGGGTGGTTTGGTGATAGCTAGCGTATGACACACCCGGGGTGGTGAACAAGCATGGGCTTGGGTTGGGATAGGAAGGAGAAGTAGAGGAGGCCTAGGTTGGGGAAAGATTGGTGTAGGAAGCGGGAGGTGGGTTGGGTGAGGGATTTTGGGTTGATTTGTTTTGGGAGATGTGTCCCTTTTTGGGGATGATGGTGGGTTTGTGGTGGTGGTCAAGGGGGCTTGTGGGGTATGGGTTTGGTGATGGGTTTTGGATTTGGGGGTGGTGGCCATTATGGGCCTCGGTGGATGGGTGGACACGGGGTCCAATTGGGTTTGTGGACATATGGTTGTGGTGGGAGTTTGTAGGTAGGGTGCTGGTGTGGTGGTTGGGGTATGATAGGTGGGAAGTGATGTGGAATGGGGAATTAGGGTCATGGGTTGGCTAGGTGGGGATGAAGGAGTTGAAGTGCTCCTTAGGTCTTGGTGATTTGAGTATGAGGGGGAAACATATCTAGCCCTAAGTTGCTCCTTCATGTCCTTCCAAGTGGTGATGGGAGTTTCCCTTCTAAGTACCTTTAGCCCGACAATTTGCATCCAATAAGTTTCTGCCCGTTTGGTAAGTTGCATTTTGGCAACCAATGCCTTTTCATCCTCGGACATATGATACCAAGTGAAGTATTGGTCCATTGTAGCTTCCCAATCTAAATATTCTCTAGGAGAGGTTCCATCAAAGGTGGGAAGTGGGAAAGGGACCATCCTATCGTCCGTCCTTGGGGCGGGCCTATTTTCTCCAAGTTGGTTGAGTCGGCCCGATATGTTATCAAGCCGCTCATTGGCATAGGTCAAGGCTTTCATGAAGTAGTTGACATGGCCAGGGAAGTTATGGGTGTTAGTGGTAGGCATCTCTTGGTGGCTTGGACTTATGGAGTGGGCCGATTGGTAAGGTCGATATGAGGTGGCCATACTAGGGGACAAGAGTGATGCACTTGAAGACTCTAAATGCATAGACATGCCCTAGGACCAACTTGATAGAGACAAGTTGTGAACTTGCTCTGATACCACTTGATGTGACACCACCTATGGACCTATTTTGCAAGCATTCAAGTTTGAGCAGCGGACTCACACTAGTGAGCTCACCCGTATGGTGCACACTAGTGCCCGATGGCGACTAGGCGATGTTGGAGAGGGTCCGAGGCGGGACCTTGAGGCTCCAATGGTTGGCTAGCTTGGGGAGAACCCCAAATGGGCCTAGGATGCCCAAATCATGGGCGGCCAACACACCAAGGGTGTGGGTTAAGTGGATGCTCTCACAACTCGCCCGCGGTGGTCACTCAATTTGGGTAGTAATTTAAAATCGGACACTCTCTTACCGCCGACGGAGTAACTATAGCAATACTAAGCTAAGCAAGTCCATTACAGTAATGAGAGATGTTCAGGAGCTCACCTAGCCGGCGTGAAGACGCCGACTCCGGCCGGAGACGGGGGCGAGCGGGGAGGCGAGGGTATGCACCCGCACGCCTCGTCGGTGTCGCTTCAACCTGAAATGGAAAGATTACACCACTACACCTCTCGCAGGAGGGGTGATCTTGGGGTGGGGATTAATCTTATTACATCCAATACTACCTCCATGCAGGGAGGGGCCTTCAGCCGGCCAAGCGGGGTGGGGACTTATGCTAAGGAAACCCGATTTGTCGATCCCCGCCGGTTCTGCCAACCTTCAGAATTGTTGGACAGGGGGCCGGTGATGTCACTGCCACAAATTCCACAGAGCTCATATCTTGACGAAACCTATGCCAAAAGTTTCCCAACTGATAGAGGATGATGCCTGAATTTTTTGGGAAGCTCTGGACCTCGGGGCTGATCGGACCGGCGACTGGAGCAGGACAGCAACACTCTGCTTTGGACTGATGAAGAACTGATGCAGTGGATTGCAGAAGGTGCTGCGGTCGCTCCTGAACTTCAAATTGAACGAAACTAGCGGTGACGCGATCGTGGTCAGAGTAGCTTCGAGCAGAAGTTGACGGGGCCACAATCCGAGGTCAGAGATGAGAATGGTGGCCAGATAAATGAAGACAGGTCAAACCTGAGTCCACTGGTGGCAGACTGCACACTCCGACGAAATAATTCATAACAAATAGCTCGGGCAAGCGATTGGTGTCGTTCTTTCTGCTACTGATGGAGGACTAGACGAAGAAGAATTTTGTAGAAGGAAGTGTGCTCTAATTCCTCCAAGGTTGACCGCAGAACAGCTTCCAAGATCGCTCTGGTCTTCAGTCTGGGACAGATTGCGCAGTCGTTGAAGATGACACTCCTCCGGACAGCTCCGAACTCGGAAGCCGGCGAGACCACCACCGTTGGAAAGCTATCTCGATGACTATTCCAGAAATGTAGGCCTTGACACCTGAATTTTTGAGAGACAGTCATGGCTGCCTCTGCAAGTCGCTACAACTCTGCTGCCTGAAACAGAGGCTGAATGAGAAGAAGATGAGGGGGTGGGGAAGGGGATGGCCAAGAGAGTAAGAGGTGGAGGGTGAACTTGGCTGGTATGAGGAAGGGGGGCTGCGACTTTGGGTGGTTTGGGAGGTGGGGAGATGGAAGGGCACTGCCCTAGGGAGAGGGAAATTTGAATTTGGGCTTAGGGAAGAGCCCCTTCAACCTTGGGGAGAGGAAGGGGTGCTTAGGAAGTGGTGTTGGGTAGTTGGGGGTTGGGAGGTGGGGTGTGGATTGGAGGATGCCACCTTGGGTTGGGGGGGAGTTAAATGGGTGTATGGGGAAGGGGAGAGGTCTTAATGAGGGGTGAATGGGGAAGAGAGAGAAAATTCCGAAAATTGGGGTGGAGGGAGAGAGAGAGAGAGGGGGGGGGACCCCTTAGAGAGAGAGAGAGTGAGAGAGAGAGAGATCTAGTGGGATTTGGAAGTGGATTTCAATTTTCATTCAATTGTTCATTTCTTCAAAATGAGGGGAATGGGGTCCTATATATAGGCAACCCACATTTCTACAAAAGTCCCTGACATTTGACTCAATGACAAATAACCGAAGGGATAGGGGTGCCCTTGGGCCAAGCCCAATGAATTGGGCCCACTAGCCTAACAAACCAACCTAATGACACAATACTTAGGAAAATGACTCACTAACCTAGGTACATGACTCAAATAAAGGGAAAATTACATGATATTGACTCAAATAAAATGTGAAGATTACATGACTAGACTCAAAAATACATGACTAACATAATGGCGCTTGTCGACGAACAATCCGAGTCCGGAGAAAATGTGGAGGGGCAAGGGATGCCCTCATCAATACGGGGTTCCGAAGGTCTGACAGATGAAAAACACGCGTAAAACCCATAACGCAACCCGGGACCCACAAAGGTGCTCCGAAAATTATAGAAAATTACCGACGTGCTCCTCACAACACCACGAACCCAAGGAAACTCACGGGCACACCACCAGTGGGTCCGACAATCCGGTAAAATCATCGGAAGCTTGATCGAACACAATCCGAAATCCATGGAAAGACGATCCGAAACCCACGGATCAAGATCTGAAAAACCCGGGGCATTACAGCTTGTTTATCGCATTCTTATTTTTATCTTAATTCTAGAGCTAAGATGTTAATTACTTAAATATTATATTCATGTTGATACAAAGATACCTAGTGGGCAAGTGTGCTCATACCTATTTTCTTATCTATTTTCAGGAAGTACTAGTGCATCGGATTCGGATTATGCTTGCAGCGGGTCCGAGAGTGAATGAAGGTTTTCAAGATGAGAGAAGCCTTAGATGACCAAAGTGTCTAGTCGAGTTATATTGTAATTTTTGATTTTCTTGAGTCGTAGTGGTGGATGTTGTCATGAAATGATGATTTTATGCAATTGGATTTGATGCAATAAAGTTAGAATTTTGAGAAAAATTACTTGTGCAATTATTTTTATGTGATGGTCTTGCGCTCTGATTTTTTTACGTGTGAGAGGCTTACCATGCCGGCTGTTTATGTTCCGATATTCCTTCCACTGTATTAAAAGCTCAGGGCGTGGCACCACCAGCAAGGGGCAACGACAAACCAGAATGTAAACATTATGGCAAACGACATGGCGGGGAGGTATGCTGGATCGCCACCGACAGGTGTCTCAGTTGTGGCGAGAAGGACCACATGATCTGAGATTGTCCGAAGATGATACAACCTGTAGCAGCTCAGCCAGTAGCAGCTTCAGTAGTAGCCATACCAACAGTAGCGAGACCCGCAGGGAGACCCTGAGCGCCAGCTCGGGTGTTTGCACTAGCCAGAGAGGATGTTGAGCAGGCGGAGGACCTCACAGAATGTACTATTTTTGTTAATGGTATTCATGCTAGAGTATTGTTTGACACCGGTGCGACACATACTTTTATTTCTGAGAGGTTTGCTAGTCAATTGCATGAGGAATTCAGGGTTGAGTCATTAGACCTAGACGTGCCCTTGTTGGTACACACACCTGCAGGAGCGGTGTATACCAAGAGGCATATACCCTCACTGTCAGTTAATATAAAAGAAAGAGCTCTGCCTGGTTGTTTTTCCTGTTTAGCTATGCAAGACTTTGATGCTATCTTAGGACTGGATTGGTTAGAAGAGCATTACGCTCTGATAGATTGTCGAAGGAAGAGATTTATTTTTCGCATCCCTACAGAGAATAAGTTTTCTCATCCCTTATTGAAGCATATGGCTGGAATGAAGTTGGTGGTTTCAGCAATGAAGACTGTGCAAATGTTGAGAAAGGGGTGTGATGCATTCTTAGCAAGCGTATTCACGAAATCTGATACTGACCAGGCACCGACCGTAGCAGAGATCGAGGTTGTTCGGGAATTCCTTGATGTGTTTCCAAAGGATTTTCCTGGGTTACCACCTACAAGGGCGTTAGATTTGCCATCGACTTGTTACCCGGCATTGCACCTGTCTCTAAGGCACCCTACCGAATGGCCCTAGCAGAATTGGCAGAGCTGAAAAAGCAACTTCAAGATTTGCTAGACAAAGGGTTTATCCGTCCAAGTGTGTCAGCATGGGGAGCTCGAGTCCTATTTGTGAAGAAGAGGGATAGTTCTCTCAGGTTATGCGTTGACTATCACAAACTTAATGAGGTGACCATTAAGAATAAGTACCCTTTACCCCGCATTGATGACCTATTTGACCAGCTACAAGGAGCCACGGTGTTCTCAAAGATTGATCTGCATTCAGGGTACCATCAATTTAGGATAAAGGAAGAAGACACATCCAAGATGGCATTCCGAACTAGATATGGCCACTATACATTCTTGGTGCTACCTTTTGGTTTGACAAATGGCCCTGCAGCATTTATGGACTTGATGAATCGGGTGTTTAGACCTTATCTTGACGCCTTTGTGGTTGTCTTCATTGATGATGTGCTAATATATTCCCCTGATGAAGCTTCACACCGAGAACACTTGAGAATTATCCTCGAGACGCTAAGAGTACATAAGCTGTATGCTAAGTTCAGCAAATGTGATTTTTGGCTGAAGGAGGTCCATTTCCTCGGGCATGTAATCTCAGGCAATGGTGTTGCCGTTGACCCCGCAAAGGTTCAAGTGGTATTAGAATGGAAGACTCCTAAATCTCCCACGGAGATTCAGAGTTTCTTAGGGTTAGTCGGTTATTATCGCCGCTTTATTGAGGGATTCGCATCCCTACCGGCGCCACTAACCAAGTTGACCCAAAAGGGAGTCAGATATATATGGTCTGAGAGTTGTGAGAAGAGTTTCCAAGAGATGGAGGCTAGGCTGACGTCGACACCAGTTCTCATTTTGCCTAACAATGCAGATGACTTCGCCATCTACTCTGATGCATCGAAGGTTGGGTTAGGCAGTGTATTAATGCAAAATGGAAGGGTGGTCGCTTATGCTTCTCGCCAACTAAAGGAGCACAAGCGAAACTACCCGACTCATGATTTGGAATTGCCTACAATGGTTTATGCTTTGAAGATCTGGCGTCATTATCTTTATGGCGTCAAGTTCGAGGTGTTCGCTGATTACAAGAGTATGAAGTACCTATTTTCTTAGAAGGAGTTGAATCTAAGACAAAGAAGATGGGTCAAATTCTTGAAAGATTATGACTTCGAGCTGCGATACCATCCAGGAAAGGCGAATGTAGTAGCCGATGCTCTCAGCAGAAAAAGGGTTATGATGCAGCAGGACTGGAAGATGATTAAAGACACAGCGCAACTCATGGCTGTGATCGAGCCTCAGTTATGTCAGGCATTTGTAGCTCAACTGACCATTAGGTCAACAATGCTTGACAAGATAATAGAGGTGCAAAAAGATGATCCCCAGCTGCAAGAATTGATTGGAAAGACCGGCTTTGCTCGTGATGAAGATGGAGTGATTCGGTTTCAGCACCGGGTCTATGTACCTGATTTGGCCGATCTTAAAAGGTAGATTCTGGAGGAAACTCACCGATCAGTGTTCTCTATTCATCTAGGAGGTGGTAAAATGTATCAATACTTGAAACGGTCTTTCTGGTGCCAAGGAATGAAGAAGGACGTAGCCGACTATGTTGCTAGATGCTTGGTTTGTCAACATGTAAAGGCAGAGCACCAAAAGCCATCAGGATTAATGTAGAAAATGAAAATTCCTCAGTGAAAATGGGAAGCAATCACTATGGATTTTGTGACCGGGTTACCCAGATCATCAAAGGGCAATGACTCTATATGGGTGATCGTGGATCGATTTTCAAAGTCTGCACATTTCCTTCCTATGAAGGTGAAGCAATCAGTGGAAAGTTTGATAAGACTATATGTAGATAACATCGTCAGACTTCACGGGATTCCAAAGTCGATCATCTCCGACATGGATCCCCAGTTCACATCCAGACTGTGGCAAGGGTTGCAGGAAGCTTTTGGTTCGCGGCTCAAGCTCAGTTTAGCTTTTCACCCGCAAACTGACGGTCAGTCCGAGAGGACGATTCAGACACTGGAGGACATGCTTAGGGCTTGTGTTCTGGATTGGAAGGGCGATTAGGAGCGACATCTACCTCTTGTGGAATTTTCTTATACCAATAGCTTCCACGTAAGTATAGGCATGGCTCCATTCGAGGCACTATATGGTAGACCTTGTAGATCTCCGTTGTGCTGAGATGAAATAGGGGACAGGCAGCTTGTGGGACTAGAAGTTGTACAAGAAACCTCTGAAAAGATCAGGTTGATCAAGCAGAGATTGGTGACAGCACAAGACAGACAGAAGAGCTATGCTGATAGCCGAAGGAAGGAGTAGGCATTCGAAATTGGTGATCACATTTTCCTCAAGGTGTCTCCCACAAAAGGAATCGTTCAGTTCGGCAAACGTGGGAAGCTAAATCCACGGTTCATCAGACCGTTCAAGATTCTGGAGAGATTAGGGAACGTGGCATATCGGTTGGCTTTACCTCCGTCTCTCGAGGGAGTACATCCGGTGTTCCACGTGTCCATGCTCAAAAGGTACGTGCATGATCCCACACACGTGATCAGTTCCAAGCAGATGCAGTTTTAGCAGAACCTATCTTATGAGGAACAACCTATTCGAATTCTAGACCACAAAGAGCAGGTGTTGAGGACTAAAGTCATTCCATTGGTGAAGGTACTATGGAGGAACTTATCGCATGAGGAGGCCACGTGGGAACCAGAGGAAGAGATGAAGAAGAAGTACCCTCGTTTATTCGGTATGTGATCTAAACTCCAAACTTCGAGGATGAAGTTTTCTTTAAGGGGGGGAGGGTGTGATGCCCTACGAATTTATAGTTTAGTATTTTATTTGATTAATAAAAATATAATTGTTTATGCCTAAATGATTAAATTTCTTATTATAATTATTTCAGTCTTGGTAAAAAAAAAGAAAGAAAGAGATTCAAAACTTAAGAAGAATAGATGAAAAAAACAAACAAAATAAATACAATTTTCGAAGGGGGTTTTTTGAAAAAAAAAGAATGCGCGTCGGCAGGGACGGCCGCCCACGCGCCCGCGCGTGCGAGCGCGCATGTGGGGGTAGGCGGGCGGGCGCCGACCCCGCCCCCTCCTGGCCTCGTTACGGCTTATATATATATATATATAAATCTTTTTTTTTGTTACTAGCCTTTCACATCAGTTTAAACCTATTTCCTTCATTTAGTCAAATCCCCATGTGCCTTTGATAATTATAAAAAAAGAAAAATATGAGATAGTCAAAAGAAAAGGGCTGAGTGGGTTGGTGAGACTTTGAATGTCAAATTCTCAATTAAATAACATTAAATTAAAGGTTTAATCTCTACCCTTGATTAAAATCAATGACTAAGATTGATTAAAGGAAATCCCCTATAAATAGCTATGAAGGGGGCCTCATATGCTCTCTTTGGGGCTGGCTGATAGGATTGGTGATCCTCTCTGATTCCAAACGTCAGAATCAGAGTGGGCACGATTGAGATCCAGAGGGGGGTAAACTAGTGAAAACTTTTGCGGAATTGAAAACTTTAAAACTACTTTCACTGAATTAAAGTGGTGGTGAGAGATGCTGTGATTGTGGTCCGACGTGAGACTCGCCGAGCGTGTCGGAGGCGCTGACCTGATGGAAGCAAAGGTTTTTCTTGGTGCTGGAAGGTGCTGTTCCCAGCATGCGCGAGGTTTGAGGTCAGGTCAAGCGTGGAGATTTTTCATTGGTCGGAGGTGTGTTGGTTTCTCCCTTGGTTGGAGAGATTATGTTTGGCTAAGGTTTGTTGTCTTGCATTGTGTGTCCGGATTGGTTGGCCTATGCGTGCCATGGAGTCCGTGTGAGACATGTTCCGTGCTTTGGCAAGGTGGTTGCCGGTGAGAAGTCGTGCCCAATTCCCTTGTTGCGTGAGGGTGTGTTGGCATTGCTCCAGAAGGACGAGTGCCTGTTGGGTGGTGTCCGCGAGGATTCTTGGCTGGTGCTGGAACTTTCTAATGTGTGGTAGTTGGAGCCTGTAGAGTTGCAGAGGGTTGCCAGATTTGGGAGTGAATCTGTGCTTGGGGTTCAAGGTAAGGGAGCTTTCCTCACCCTATTTTCTGAGGTTAGCCTGCCGAGTTGTAGATTGTCGGGATGGCGAGTTTCGAGTTGCTGTGTTTGGCTGTGCGCGTGGATCAGAGTGCGCAGCGGAAGCCGGTGGGCTCACAACCCACAGATTCAGGATCATAGCATTGGATGTTACGAGCGGATTCCTAAGGTTGCGTTGAGCATGGGAGGATTGGTTCCTCTGTGTGAGACGTGTTGTTGCCGTGCCGTTGCTCGGGGTATTATGGTTCTTGTCACTGGCAGGATGGAGTGTTGGTGGAAAAATGTTGGCAAGTGTGCCGCATGAGTACCCTGTTCATGTGATGAAAGCCATGTCAGGCGTTGGTATTAGACCCGGATGGGATTGTTGAGGATGTCACCTGATGCAGGTGGAGGACGTGTTGGTCAGAGTCGGTGGTTTGGTGCCCGACTTGTGTTGCAAGCTGTGTCCTCGGATGAGATCGTGTTTTGAGGAAGTGATCTCTGACAGATTATGGGTCCTGGTTGGTAGCTGTGAGTGGCTAGTGATCCTAACAGCGTGATCGACCGACTACATCTGTAGGTTATGGTCGTGTTGGATTATGATGGATGGGACCCAACTGTGATGAAAATTTGTGTCATTTGAAGACATGTGTGCGTTGGTCGTGGTGTTGGTGACAGGGTTATTGTGAGATTGGGTGGCACTTTCCTCCCCTAGAGACGTGTGCCATGAATTTTTCCGGTGGTGTCCCGTGGCTCTATGGTGAGGGAAAAATCGAGATAGGCAGGTGTCCACTTGGATTAATTGAGACGAAGGTTTCGATGAGACAAGACGAAAGAGTGACGCCTGTGGGTTGAGACCTTTGGATATAGATTGGCATCGGAATGGTGGTCCTTGGTTTGTGACCAGCACGGGAGGATTACCCTGTAAGTCTGAGTCGAGTGAGGTAATGACTGAAGACTCCTGAGTCTTGTCGTTGGTTTTGTCGTGCTCCCTTGAGAGGGTTGGTTTTGCACAATGCTCGAGATCGGATGCGGTGTCCAAGAGAAGTTCAGCTTGAGATATGGTAATTGTCTGTGTGAGTCAGCGGATGGCTTGTTATGAGATGGATCGTGCCTGTTGGGCCGGTGAAGGTTTCCCGTTGATGTGTATCTGGCGACCAGTGGATGGTCTTCTCACAGATAGAAGATGCTGTTAGTTGTGCATCATGAACGGTGAGAGCCGTGTATCGGTGAGGCCTTTGGAGGTCGTTTCCATGATGTGCTTTCAGGATGGGATCTGGGCTTTGTCGAAGTTTGAGTTCTGGCAGAGTTGGTCCCATGCTGTTGTGAGCGCTTGGCTTGCCAGGTGTGAGCTAATGGAGACTCTGTATTGGTTGTTCCCTTGAATAGGGTGTGTGACTAGTCAGCATGTTGTGAAGCTGACATGTGTTTTGTCTGCTGACCATAGGGTGGATTGGTAGCTGTTTCTCGCGACGAGGACTGTCTCCTCAGTGAGCAAGAGGGTGGCAGCGGTGCCATGATTGGTTCTCACGTTATCTGAGGTGATGCCGGACTGTGTCCTTTGGTGTGTGCCTACTCTGACGGTCGGTGTGCGTGGCGTGCAGAGCGAGGTGTTGTTCGTGATTGTAGTCTAGCGGTGTCCCTCAGGATCGGTGCTTTCGTGAGAATCGAGATTTTCTGTGCTGGGGCCCTGGCAGCGTTGTCAGTTGGTTAAGGTGTTCTTCCCCTGTGGCTTGATGCTAGTCCTTAATTTCGAGGATGGAATTTCTTTAAGGGGGGAGGGCTGTAATGCCCCGGATTTTTTATATATTTTTCGGATCATTTTCGTGGGTCTCGGAGTGTATTTTATACTTTACATGTGTTTTTCCCTGATGTGCCTTCGGAACTCTGTGCAGGGCGAACCGTGGCGTTCTCCGACTCCGGGACAGTACCGACGTGTTGTGCTCCTCCCGAGGATCGTGGAGGTAATTTTTCGTATTTTTCTAAAATTTTGAAATTTTTGGGTTTTTCTATAAATAACCCCTTAACACCTCTCTCACTCTCCACATTCTCTCTTTCTCACTCTCTCTCATCTCTTTCTCTCCCCCTCTCCCCAGGCGGCCGACGGTGGCAGAGGAGGGCGAGGCGGTGATGGCATGAGGCGAGGAACGAGGAATGGGTTGAGGATCGAGGGCCGGTGGCGCGTGGAAGCTCAGTGGTACGCTCGTGAACCGGCGGAGGTTTAAACGTCATTTCTTCGCGGATCGGCGTCCTTGGGGCGCGGAATCTTTGGTGGAGGTAGGGAGATGGACCCCCAACTCACGTACTTCATTTCCCGTGAGTTTGGTAGGCCGTGGCGAGCCGAGCGTGGGTTTATTGTCGTTTTGGGGAAAACATGATTTTGGGGTGTGAGCCCGATCTAGAGTTTTGATCCCATTTTTGAGGTTTAAATGGGTCCTCTTAGTGCTAAAGAGGTAGGGGACTAGTTTTCTCTTGTTTTCCCCTTTGCGTGGGCGCGAACGGGGCGTGGAATGGATTTTCCCGTGATTTCTGCCATTTTTGGGCTCGGGACGATTTAGCGGTCGTTCCAGAGACCGCTAGGGGCTCCAAGCGGTCATGTAGAGACCGCTAGGGGTCCCCCTATGTCGGTTTAAGGCTGACGGTCATGCGATAGATCGCCAGAGATTTTAGCGGCCCAAAGGTAGATCGCTAGCCAGTGCCTCGTGGTCCATGGGTCGAACACCAAGCTCGTGGTAGCGGTCAGGGCAAGACCGTTTTCTAGTTTTTGAGTTGTCCGAGGTCGGTCGGGTAGCGGTCTCGCGACAGACCGCTAGGCATCGCCTAGGGATCAGGCAAAAGATCGCCACCTGCCTAGCGGTCGGAGAGGTGACCGCTAGGGGTTATGAGTTCCTTAGGCTTAGCGGTCCAAGGGTAGACCGCTAGGCGATTCTTCGTGCTCGTCGTGCCGTTTAGTGTTGTGTTGGTCTCCGGTCGACCCGGCTGTGACCTAGTGGTCGACCTTCGGTCTCGTGAGTGTCCCGGACATCCCCTGAGTTCTGTGATAGTGTTTCTGGGGTGTATAGAGGTACTGTGTTACCTAGATTAGCGTGCCTATAGAGTTAGAGGGTCCGGGTGGCCCCGCGTGCATTCCGGGCTTTCGTGTTACGCTTGATCGAGTCACCATGTGTCGGTGTGTGTGCGGTGGGATTTTCCCCGCATGTCGTGAGTTTCTCCGGAAGATGGTTCCCGAGTGGGCCAATTGTATGGCCTTGGACTGCGAGTCCAGTCATCCAGCCTGGGGCTGGAGGTTTCCCGCTTTTCCCTGGGATAAGGGAATCAACGTGGTGGCTTGTGAGCTGCCTTGGGAACCATGCTTCGGTGCTTTCTGCGTGGGCCGTGTGTGTGGCCTGTGGACTGTGAGTCCAATTACCCAGCCTGGGGCTGGAGGGTTTCAGAGTTCCCTTTTGAAGGGATGGTCTAGGCAACTCGTGAGCTACCTCGGTATTCGTGCTACCGTGGTTTTAGATCTAGGGATTAGGCTAGATTAACGGCATTGTGCCATTGCATACGGCGGTCTTGACCCCGAGTCTTGTGACTCAAGGACCGTTGGATTTAGTGAGTCTAGAGGACTGTCCAGGGTCCAATGGCTCGGCGCCACTTGGTTCTTCTCGACTTTCACGTAGGGTGCGTGTGTGGTTCTCAGAGCTTCTCCTCGGAGAGTGGTCACATCAGTGACTCCCCACTAGTCATAGCCTTTCGAAAAGGGAGGTCCCACCAGGGAGTGGTGGCGAGGCTACCCCGAGAGATGATTTTTATACTGGTTACCGTCGGGCCCCACGTCTTGACGCCAGAGTCCGACTGGGGGGAAAGCCAGTCAGAGAGCCAGACCTAGGATGCATGGTCTGTATGTGCACACGTGGTTAGGGGCAGTTGGACCCGCGCTGATGAGCGCGACCCCAACTAGTTCTTGTTCTGTGGTTACTAGTACGGTGTCCCCGTTCCACCAAGGGTCGAGGGGGACACCTGAGGCGCGGTCTAAGATGTCAGTGGACACATCCGGCATTGCTTCTAGTGGGCAGGTACTCATGTCATGTGAGACGTGACTCTCCTGTTCGGGTTTCATTTCCCGTCTGTGAGATGTTGTTTTCTGGACCGTTCGGTGTTTCCGAGGTAGTGGCCAGGGGTGCTCGGTAGGGATTGCCGAGGCTTCGCTGTGCCAGTGTAGGACTGTGCGGTCCCGGTTGGTCGTGCCTGTGTAGGCAGACTTCTGCGGCAGGGTTGCCGCGAGTGTTTCCTCGGTAGGTCTAGTGCTAGAGTGGTCCGGTTCCTGATTGTGAGATCATGATTTCCTCTTTCTGTTGCGAGTGGAGTAGTTGTAGTGCCGAGTTTTGACCGACCACCGGTTCGCTGTTCCTGCTGTAGTTGTAACTATTTTTCCTTTCAGTTACCGTCGTTATTCTCGGTTGGGGTTCCGCGGGATCCCTACTGAGCCAGCGACAGGAGGCTCACCCCTGCGTTTCAGGTGCGGCGGATCTTCCTCGAGGTTCGAGGGTGCTGTTCGGAGGTTCTTAGTTGTCAGCTCGCCAGGCCGAGTGTTCACTTGGCATGTGGTACGTTTTACTACTTTAGACTGTACTTTTTGTTAGACTGGACTCTGTTGTGGTGGTAGTTTATTTATTTATGTTAATTATTGAATTGTCCTGCTTTATTTTCTATTTCTTTGTACCTCTACACTCCTTTTAGCCCTTCCGAGCCCTCCCGGCTCGTGGGCGGCGGGCCAGGATTCGAATGGTATCGGGCTCTCCTCGGTATCCAGATCTTGGGTTGTTACATGAGCTCTCCACTACATGAAACCAAGGAAGTCTTTTCAATTTCCAATACGGGACTAAACATTAATGAGGGAATTTGAATCAACACAATGGCTTCATTTCCAACATTTACCCACTTGATTCAAATTCCAAAATTAACAAAGTAAACAAAATAAATAAAGTTCTGGGCAGAACTACTATGTCATGGGTGAAGGTGTCTTCCGGACTTGAACTTTCACTTAGTGAAATTGAGTCATCATCTGAAAGTGACTGTATAGTGGACTAGGCCTTGAACTAATCTCTTTTACTCAGACTATTACTTAATGCACAACATAGTACATTAGTGATCAGATTCTTTATATGGTAGTGCTATAGGCTATGCACTGATATCTCATCTCATGGGTGCTCAAGAGGATACCCAATTCCCATAGATCGCGGCCCCATGATCACACTCACGTAGGTGGGTCTCCAAGGGTACTTGCCACGGTCCATACCCCGCCTTATAAGGTATTGATCCCATTAAGAGCATAGCTCATCCTGGTGCCGTTACAGCAGAGCACTAATCATCATTCACGGGAATAGGTATACAAAGAAAGTAGTACTCTCCAGTTACCCAATAGCTCGTATTCCACATTGAACCTACTTTATGGGATCTCCAATCACATAGGTTGGGTATCTGCTATGGTAACTGGCTGTGGGATTTCAACCCCATCCCCCTCGATGAATCAAGTACTAGCCTCCTCGCTAGACATTTTGTGAAAGGATTTGCTAGATTATCCAACGATTTTATGAATTCCAGTGAGATCACACCTTGTGATATTTTCTCTCTCACAGAGTTCCATCTAATACTCAGATGTCTTTACTTTTCATTAATTGTAGTTTGTTTTACTTTATCTATCACAGAACGACTATCACAATGCATAGAAATTACAGGTAAAGGTTTGCTCACAATAGGAATATCAGACAAAAGATTCTTAAGCCGCTCAGCTTCAGCACATGCAATATCTAATGCAATTAATTTAGCTTCCATAGTAGATATAGCAATTATAGTTTGTTTTACATATTTCTATGCCACAGCTGCCTCTCCTAGGGTGAACACATAACCACTTGTAGAAATAGTATCATAAGAATTATTGATCTAATTTGCATCACAATACCCTTCTAGGACAGTAGGAAAGCCTGAAAAGGTTAATGCTAGATCCATTGTTCCTTTAAGATATTTAAATATTCTTTCTAAAATAGACCAATGTTCTTGACTAGGGTTACTAGTGAATCTGCTAAGTACCCCCACATCATAAGTGAAGTCAGGTCTAGTGCTATTTGTTAAATACATGAGACTACCTATGATTTGTGCATATTTTTCTTGAGAAACATGATTATTTAAATTTTTAGTTAAGTTTGTACCAGGAGTAAAGGGTGTAGAAACAAGATTACAATCTAAATAATTGAACCTTTCTAAAATTTTATGCACATAATGTGATTGAGACATAGAGATGCCATTAGATGTTCTATTGAGTTTAATTCCTAATATCACATCAACAAGACCTAAATCTTTCATGTCAAATTTAGAAAATAAAAATGACTTTGTTTCATTAATAATTTCCATGTTGGTTCCAAATATCAAAATATCATCAATATAAAGACATAATATCACACAAGAAAGACCAACAATTTTACTGTAAACACATTTATCAGAATCATTTATAATAAAACCATTTCCTAAAGCAACCTTGTTGAATTTTTCATTCCATTGTTTAGGTGCTTGTTTCAAACCATAAAGTGACTTAATTAATTTGTAAACATTATTCTCCTTTCCATACATCACAAAACCTTCTAGCTGATCCATATAGATCTCCTCTTCTAAATCTCCATTAAGGAAAGTAGTTTTAACGTCCATTTGATGGACCTCGAGTCTATATATGGCAGCTAAAGTAATTAGCACACGTATGGTGGCAAATCTAGAAATAGGAGAGTATGTGTCAAAACAATCCATGCCTTTCTTTTGTGTGTAACCTTTTGCTACTAATCTTACCTTAAATTTATCAATAGAACCATCAAGTTTAAGTTTCCTTTTAAAGATCTATTTACATCCAATTGGTTTACATCCAGGGGGTAAATCACATAAAATTCATGAATGATTATTCATGATTGAATCTATTTCGCTATTAATGGCTTCTTTCCAAAAGCTTGAGTCAACAGAAGCCATTGCATCTTGAAAGGTCTGAGGATCATCCTCAACCAAATAAATTAGAAAATCATCACCAAAGTACTTTTATTTTCTTACTCTTTTAGGTCTTTCTACAACAAGTTCAGGTTCTATAATAGAAGTGTCATATTGAGAGGGATTGTGAGATGGTGTTCCTTCTTCAATATGTCTTGTAACATTATTTTTCATAAGAAAAATATTTTCATAATAAATAACATCAGATGCTCTTATTTCGATAATAGTGTTGACACTTATTTCGCTAATATCAGATTTTATAACAAAGAATCTGTTAGTATCACTATTTTCAGCATATCCAAAAAATATAGCATCTACAGTTTTAGGACCTATTTTCCTCTTCTTATTTTTAGGGATTTTAACTTTTGCCAAACAACCCCAAACTTTTAGACTATTTAAGTTGAGTTTTCTTTTACACCATGATTCATAGGGTGTAGTTTCAATATTCTTATGAGGTATCATATTTAAAATATAACATGCAGTTAATAAAGCTTTCCTCCACATATTGTTGGGTAAACCAGAATAGGTTAACATTGAATTTACTGCATCTAATAAAGTTCTATTTTTTCTTTCACCAATACCATTAGATTGAGCAGAATAAGGGACAGTTGTTTCATGTACGATACCACATTCATCACAAAATTGAGCAAAGTCATTAGAAGTATATTCTCCTCCTCTGTCAGACCTAACCCTTTTGATAGTTTTCCCTATTTAATTTTTTGCCATGTTTTTATAGATTTTAAATTTTTCTAAAGCTTCATCTTTGGATCTTAAGAGATAGATATAACAAAATCTAGAGTGATCATCTATGAAAGTTATAAAATATATCTTGCCATTTCTAGTTAATACACCATTTGAATCACATATATCAGTATGAAGTAAGTTTAAAAGATCACTACTCCTTTCAACAGATTTAAAGGGATGTCTAGGGAGTTTTGCTTCAACATATGTTTCACATCTAGACTTATCATTTATATTCGTTCTAGGAATTAGATTTAAACCCATCATCCTTCTCATAGTCTTATGGTTTACATGACATAGTCTAGAGTGCCATAAATCACTAGATTCCGTATTGATGACAGAAGTTGAGGAATCAAAACAAAGGTTGATATTATTGATAACATTGAGACAAAGCACATTTAATTTAAACAATCCTTCACTTACATAACCCTTTCTAATAAAATTTCTAAATTTAGTAATTACAACTTTTCCAGACTTAAACACTAACTTATAATTATTCTTATTCAACAAGAATCCACTAATTAGGTTCCTCCAAATTGTAGGCACGTGCTGCACTCCTTGGAGAGATAGGACCTTCCCTTAAGTTAACTTCAAGTCGACTTGTCCTTTCCCCACAACTCGAGCAGCATTAGAGTTCCCCAAAGTCACGCTCTTGTTGGTGGCCTGATAGGTGGCAAAAATATGTCGATCAAAACAAACATGAGTGTTAGCCCCCGTATATATCCACCAATCATTGGAGAAATAAATTAAATTTATCTCAGGGAATAATGTTACAAACCCATTGGAAGGCTCAGAAGAAGAAGCTCCAGAGGTTATTATGTTGACTTGAGGATTTGGAGTATGGTTGTGATCATGGCGTTGGAACCTAGGACGAGGTCTGCCATTATCTTTTCTGTCATAGCAATTCTTGGCAAAATGCCCTGATTTTCCACACACATAGCAACACTTTTGATTAGATTGATTCTTGAAAATTTTCCCTTTAGCCTTATAGTTTTGATTCCTTTGATAATTGGTCTTCTTTTGGTTATGGAATCTAGGATTAAGATTTTGGAACCTAGGATTATTGCCATTTCTATTTCGGTTGATGTTTTCAGTTAGGTTGACATTAGAGGAGTTTTTGGATTTAGTAAGTTTTCTTTTTTCTTCCTCAATTTGAATGGAACATTGAAGTTCATCCAGTGAGATCTTAGAATGTTTGTGTTGAAGGGATCAAGCAAAGTTATGCCAAGACGGTGGGAGTTTATCTATCAAGCATGACACTATTAAATTTTCATCCATATTTTGACCCCTTGTTTTCATTTCACATACAATATTGAGAAATTCATGAGTTTGCGAAACTACAGACATGGCATCAGACATGGTAAAATGCCGAAACTTAGATGCAATAAAATGTTCAATTCCAACATCTTCTTTACCATATTTATCTTCTAATATTTTCCATAATTCACGTGCAGTAGGAATGGAACAATAAATGTCATACAGTGTATCATGCAGGTTACTAAGAATTTGACCATGGCATAAATATTCCATTTCATCAGGGGTGTATGCAGGCTCGACAGAAATAGACCCGACTACAGAAGATGTATTGTTGGCAGGAATGGATGACTCATGAGTGTGGTCCGTGTCAGAAGAGGATGGCACATCCTTTGATTCGCTGATAGTAGAGAATAGACCAAGAGATGCCAGAAGAAATTTCATCTTCTGTTGCCATCTCTTAAAGTTGGTACCCAAAATTTTTTCAAGCCTCAGGTTCTCCATACTAGACAGCGAATATCCAGACATAGCAAAAGTCTTCCGTTTCAAAATTGTTGGAAATATTTGGGCAATATGCTAGTTCGGATAGAAACAAACCAATTATCAAACTAATCTACTATAACAGCAAAAGAGAAACGAGTTTAGAATCGCCTGATTGGGAGAGAAACGTGTCTTAGATGACACTATCTTTGAAACGGAAGACGCCCCCTCCTTGTAGCACAGGGTTCACCGACTTTCCGTCCTCGAGATATGACTCAACCCCTCGATTCCACCGGCTTCTCTAGGTGCAAGGCTAGAGTAGCCCCGAATTTGATCACTTGGTGATGAAGAACTGCCAAGAACAAATCAGAAAACCAGAACCGAGCCCAAATCAAATTCAAACTTGGTAAACGAAGCGGTGTGGCCGGGCCGCTGCACTGCACGGCGCGACGCGACGCGGCTCACTTATATTCGATCAAACCATTTAATCTGAAACATAATTTGAGCCTACATCTTTTGTCCCTTGGGTCGTGAGCTCTCCAATACATAAAACCAAGGAAATCTTTTCAACTTCCAATACGGGACTAAACATTAATGAGGGAATTTGAATCAACACAATGACTTCATTTCCAACAACTTTCACACTAGATAATTGTTGGATCCCCTAGTCGATTTTGGTAGTTAAGTTTCAATGATGACAAATCTTGTGTGTATGTGTCTTTAAGAAAGTTCACTGAAGAATGCTAACCAAGGAGTTCATATCTTGATCATCTTGTTTTGCAGAATCAAATTACATGGTGAATATCTTACTGAAGTCAAAGGCATGCTTGGACAAGTACCTTGTCATCCACAACTCAAAATAGAATCAAATTACATGGTGAATATCTTATTGAAGTCAAAGGAATGCTTGGACAAGTACCTTATCATCCACATCTCAAAACAGGTTGAAAATCTCATACATGTTCATCAAAAAGACTGGTAAGGCTTAAGTTTTGCAAAGTCTTTCATTGGGCTTGTAATGGTAACTATGTGCTCAAATCCTTCTTATCACTCATGTGAATTTGGTTTCATGATGTCTATATATTGTGTGGATACATGGTGAGCATATTTCAATTTTTGGCTAAGAAAGATTTGAGTTTTAAAAGGGCCTACATGCATATCATTCATGGGTTTCTAATGGGTTGTCATGTAAGTTAAACACATGGTTAATTGATCCTAATTTTTGGTTGGCAAAAATGAAGGTTTGAATGGGTTACATACTGTTTAAATGTTCCTAGTTAAATTGGGGTTTCATGTATTCACATCATGCTATTTAACTTATGGGGTTAATGCTTCAATTGTTATACAATACTGGGAGTTCTGAACTTCGGTCGATCGACCCCTCTATATTGGTTGACCTCTGGAAACAGACACTGTAAAAGTTCGGTCGACCGAACTATGTACATTGGTCGACCGAAAATTCCAGTGCTGCCTGTCATGAACCCTATAAAAGTTTGGTCGACCGACCCCATTTTTTGGTCGACCAAAAACGGCGGCCGGCCCATTTTGTCTGAGTTCGAAACCCATTAAGCCAAGTCCATTTAAGTTCATATTTGACCACCTTACCCCTAGGGCATTCATACACATGTTAGATATATATTGAAGGGGTTTTAGTATGGGGTTTAATGCCTTTTGCTCATTCTCTTGTGGGGGTATATATAAGCTACGAATTTGGAAAGATATATCTAAGTGCTTACATTCTATCTATCTTGCAGGAGAAGGAAGGGAAGAAGGAGAGGAGTTGAGGAAGATCTGTTGATATCATCTACATCCATGCGTTTCTGGAGATCATGATAGAAGATAAAAAGGAGCGGATTGAAGAGAGGAACGCGTTGACGTTCAAATCGGTGGCATCTGGCTTCCCTCCGACCTGAGCATAAAATAAGATTATCTACAGCCCTTTCAACATATGGGGATCTATTTCTTCGCCTCTTTTACATATATTCCAATGATTTGCATTCGGTCTATGAGCATGTATTGATCATATCTTTATTTTCCGAACTCCGACTCTGTGTGTGTGTCGAACTGTTTGCGTACGGTTGTGGGTCTATTGTGCTTTGGTGTTACAGCTTGTGTGTGTGTGTGTTTTGATCCATGGTCGGATCGTGTAGGAGACGACGTCTCCGTGTCTTTGGAGCGAAAGCTTCGTGTGCTTCAGTTCGAAGCGAGTGGATCCTCACCGTTTTGGTGAGGGGTGGACATAGGGAGCCCATCGTGGTCCCGAACCACCTAAAAAATCTGTCTTGCATCTTGTATGTTTGTGGTTTGCTTGTTCATGTTGTTTATTTTGATAGTGTGAGAGCGGTAAGCTTGAGAGAACCGAATTCTTCATAGCGTAAATTTCGTTTGATCATTCTCCGTGTTGGTAGTTATTTTATTCTACTACGTTAAAATTAAAAACTACCATTGCGCTCGGTGGGGACAATTCAACCCCCCTTCTTGTCCATACGTGCATCTAGGGACAACAATCTGGTATCAGAGCGGGTCTCTGATTTTTAGGACAACCTCACAGTTGTAGAGCAAAGATCCTTTGCTATGGCCAATAAGGGAATGCTCCCCGAGGGACATTCAATACATCGACCACCATTCTTTGATGGTACGAACTATCCCTATTGAAAAAATAGAATGATTGTGTTCATGCGAGCGCATGATTATGATACCTGGAGAGTCATAAGTAAAGGTCCTTATGTTTTACCTCCGGATGAAGATGAATGGGAAGATGAACACATTAAGAAGTCCTGTGCAAATTTCAGAGCTATGAATATTGTTCAATGTGCAGTACATCCGAATGAATATTCACGTACATCTGTGTTCATTTACATAGGAAATGTGGAACAAGTTGAAGGTCATTTATGAAGGTACTTCAGAAGTACGGGAGACAAAGGCAAATCTGCTAGTTCAGGAATTCGAGCTATTTGCAATGAAGCCCGAGGAGAATATAAGCGAAATGTATGCAAAGCTAAGTGAGATCATGAATAGTTTAAAAGCCTTGGAAAAAGAGTATTCAAACCAAGATCTGGTTAGGAAGGTGTTGCGGTCACTCACACCACCGTGTCACACAAAAGTAATCGTCATTGAGGATTCGAAGGATCTCACCACACTCATGGTGGATCAATTGATCGGGTCATTGGTGGCTTACGAAATCAACATCATGAAGCCAGTTGAGGAGGAAAGCAAGAAGAAGAAAATGATTGCACTAAATGCCTATCCAAGATTGTCTGAGGAAAGTGATGAAAGGTCATCTATGGACAGTGATGAAGAAGAACTAATGGCTCTCATCACAAGGAGAGTTAGAAAATATTTCAGAAAAGCAAGAAAAGATGGAAATTTTTTGAGAAGATTCTTGAGAAGAAATGCTAACAAGAAAGGGGAGCCGAGCAAGAAAGAAGAAATCATATGCTACGAGTGTAAGAAGGCTGGTCACATGAGGGGTCAATGCCCCGAGCTCCAGAAGAAGCTGAAAAAGAACAAGCCAAAGAAAGGGAAAGCGATGAAGGCAACGTGGAGCGATGAGGATTCAGATAGCTCAAGATCCGAAGGCGAGAAGGATGAACTGGACGAGCTGGTCCAGAATTTATGCTTGATGGTGGATAAAGAAAATTCTGAGGTAAATTCTGATTTTGAAAACCTTGCTGCTGAACATTGACAGTTAGCATACGCTGACATTTATCAGAAGTATAAAAGGTCTAAAAATGATGTCAAGAAGTTGAAAAAAAAGTTTCATGATTTGATTAATTCTACAAATCCATGTGATAGATGTAGTTTCTTTAAAATGCAAGTTGAAAAATTCAAAGAAGAAAAAGAAGATTTTCAATCTAAAATGACTTTGTATGAAGATGAATTGGCATGCTTGGAAGTTAAAAAATAGAATGCTTATGAAAACATGGAAAACTTGAAAATTGAGAATGATAAATTGGTAAGGGAGTTGGATGAACTCAAATAAGATTGAATGAGTGTGAGAAATGAAAGAGAGAATTAGAAACTAAGTTCAATACCATACATGATGAGCTAAGAAAATTGAAAGATGTTGTTCAAAAAGAATTGAAAGGAAATAAAAAAACATTTGAATATGGTGAAACTAGCAATGAAAATGCTAGGAATGAGAAGAAAGATGTGAGACACTCACCCACAAAGAAAAACTTATTTGTGAGAAATCAATTTCAAAAATCTTATGATTCATATTGTTATTCTCTTGTTGACTCATGCATGAACTCATATGTTGATAGATCATATATGCATAGGAGTCATTTTAGAAAGCCAAATGTCACTTGTTTTTACTATGGAATGTTCGGCCACTCCATGTATGTATGTGATTTAGTGAGAGCCGATGATGAATGGTTTGAAAGGAAAAATCGAATGTATTTTGCTCAAGATAGAACTAACAATTCGGGAC
The DNA here is from genome assembly GCA_022559845.1 of Amorphophallus konjac. Taxonomy (NCBI): domain Eukaryota; kingdom Viridiplantae; phylum Streptophyta; class Magnoliopsida; order Alismatales; family Araceae; genus Amorphophallus; species Amorphophallus konjac. Next base: position 246,197,210 of record CM040120.1, read on the forward strand.
CCAAGCTTGCTTGGATACCTAAATCCATTTGAGATTTATTTTGATTGTGCAGGTCTATTTAAGAGCCAAGTGGAACAAGTGGTACTTGGACAGTGGATGCTCCAGACACATGACAGAAAATAAGAAACTCTTTTTAGACCTGAAGGAAAAAGATGGTGGACTGGTCACCTTTGGCGGGAACGACAAAGGTAAAATTGTGGGAATTGGACGGATAGGTAAGGAATCCAACCAGTCTATTGAAGATGTTTTGCTTGTATATGGTTTAAATCATAGTTTGCTTAGCATTAGTCAACTCTGTGACAAAGGTCACAAAGTCATTTTTGAAACACACATTGCTCAATTGTAGATGGAGATTCAAATGAAATAAAATTCATTCGGCTTAGAGATGGAAACATTTACTTAGTTGATTTTGAAAGTTCTCAAAATAAAAATCTCTGTTTAGTTGCTAATAAGTCGGATGATGCATGGTTATGGCATCGACGACTCGGTCATGCTAGCTTTAGTATTCTTTCTAAATTGTACAGAAAAGATTTGGTTAGAGGTTTGCCAAAGTTGAATTTTCATGTAAATAAAATTTATGATGCATGTGCTATGGGGAAACAGACTAGAGTATCTTTTAAATCAAAAAATATTGTCACCACTTCTAGACCCCTAGAACTCCTTCATTTGGACTTATTTGGTCCCACTAGGACACACAGTCTTGGAGGGAAACTTTATGGGTTTGTTATTGTAGATGATTACTCAAGATTCACTTGGGTGTTATTTTTAACACATAAGAATGATGTTTTACTGGAGTTCGAAGATCTTTGCAGGAACTTACAAAATGATAAGGGGGATCAAATCAAGGAAATTCAGAGTGACCATGGAAGAGAGTTTGATAACAATGACTTTGATGATTTTTGCAGGAAACAGGGGTTCACGCATAATTTTTGAGCACCTCGAACCCCACGATAAAATAGAGTCGTGGAACGGAAGAATAGGACGCTCGTGGAGATGGCGAGAACGATGCTTGCTGAAAATGACTTATCAAGGTATTTTTGGGCCGAGACGGTTAGCACAGCCTGTCACATCATCAATCGAGCCATGGTAAGACCAATACTCAAGAAAACTCTATATGAGCTATATAAAGGTAAGAAGTCGAATATTGCATATCTTAAACCTTTTGGTTCTCCATGTTATATTCTAAACAATTCTAAAGAAAATTTGGAGAAGTTTTTCACAAAGAGTGATAAGGGTATATTTCTTGGATATTCTTCATCATCTAGAGCATATCATGTATATAACCTACGTACTCTTATAGTAGAAGAAAGCGCACATCTGATCATTGATGAATACACTTTAAGGTTGTCTGATAAAGATAATCATTTTCTGGATGTAGGGCATGAAGATGGAGAAGAAAAGAAAGACAAGGAAAAATAAGACGTGGATCAAGCGGAGTCGAGTCACAAGAATGATGAAGCTCTAACCCAAGAGGGAAATGAGCAAGAAACACAAATTCAAGAACTCCCAAGATAATGGACTGTACTTAAAGATCATCCACTTGAAAATGTCATTGGGAACGTGGATGAACGTGTGAAGACAAGGGCTTCAATCAGGGAAGTTGAACAATACGATAATCTTGCATTACTTTCCGATATTGAGCCCAAATCTATAGATGAGGCATTAAATGATAATTTCTGGATCTTGGCTATGCAGGAGGAATTACATAAATTCTAAAGGAATGCGGTGTGGTTTCTTGTGCCTAGAATTAAGAATCACCCAGTGATTGGAACTAAGTGGGTTTTTCAGAACAAGCTTAGTGATCAAGGGGTGGTGATTAGGAATAAAGCCCGGCTAGTAGCCAAAGGCTAGAGTCAAGAGTTAGGAATTGATTTTGATGAATCATTTGCACCGGTGGCTAGGCTTAAAGCTGTTAGAATATTACTTGCCTTTGCATGCTCTAGGAATATAAAACCTTTTCAAATGGACGTTAAAAGTGCATTTTTGAATGGTGTAGTGAAAGAAGACGTCTATGTTGAGTATCCACCGGGATTTGAAAATGAGAAACACCCGAACCATGTGTACAAACTTGACAAAGCTTTGTATGGTCTGAAGCAAGCCCTCTGTGCGTGGTACGAAAGGTTAAGTACTTTCCTTTCAGAAAATGGCTTCAAAAGAGATAACATCGATCAAACCTTTTTCATTAAGAACGATAATGAACACATGCTTCTTGTACAGGTATATGTTGATGACATTATCTTTGGAGCCACATGTGATTCATTGAATGATGATTTTATTAAGTTGATACAAGGGGAGTTTGAGATGAGTTTGATGGGGGAGTTAACATTTTTCTTGGGTTTGCAGGTGAAGCAGCTAAAGGATGGAATCTTCATAAATCAAAGGAAATACACAAAGGATCTCATCAAGAAATTCAAATTCGACAATGTAAAGCCACAAAAGACACTGATGTCAACAACGGTGAAATTGAAGAAGAGTGAACAAGATAAGTCTGTCGATTAGAAACTTTTTCGTGGAATGATTGGATCTTTACTGTATTTGACTGCTAGTAGGCCGGATATCATGTTTAGTGTTTGCATGTGTGCTAGATTTCAATCTGATCCGAAAGAACCACACATGTTAGCAGTCAAAAGGATTTTCAGATATTTGTTAGACATCACGGATCTTGATCTTTGGTTTCCACAAAGTTACAATTTTGATTTAGTAGCTTACACTGATTCCGATTATGCTGGGTGTTTAGTGGATCAAAAAAGCACGAGCGGGTATTGGTAATTTCTTGGAGGTTGCATGGTTTCATGGGCCTCTAGGAAACAAAATACAGTGGCATTATCAATTGCCGAAGCTGAATACATGGCTGTCGGTAGTTGTGTAGCCCAAGTGCTATGGATCCAACAACAGTTAGTTGATTTTGGTATTATCTTGAATAACACACCCATTCTTTGTGACAACACCTCTGCCATTAACATTTCTAAAAATCCAGTTTTACATTCTCGCACAAAGCACATAGAGATTCGACACCACTTTTTGCAAGATCATGTAAGGGTCATTTTGAGTTTATACATGTAAATACTGAAAACTAACTTGCAGATATTTTTACAAAACCCTTATCCCCTGAAAATTTCACAAGAATAGGAAGAGAACTAGGAATTTATGAATGAGTAACTGTTCATATTAGGTTTGCATACACTCTTTTACTTTAGTTTGAAAATAATTGTTCAGTTTTGCATACATTCAATCTCATGGTTTAGATTGCACATATCCTTGCATACTTGGGAATAGGAATAATTTTTTCATCATCTTTTCATTCACTTACATATGCATGTATATACTTAATATACTTACATGCTTGAATGCCATGATTATTCGGTATCTTAAATGGTGAGTTGTGGAAGGGTGGATTATGTCCATCTGGAAACACTCTCGATGCGTGAGTTGGGTCTTTGGAGCTTCACCTCCGCCACGTACCGGAAATCATCTTACATGAATTTACTTTCAAATCCTTGCTTGATTGCATGTATAAATTTTAGAAAACATTTTCTTAAAAATTTCTAAGACATTTCTCCTTGATAAATAAAAATGCAGTGATTTTAATCATTTGTGAATAGTGACATATACAAAGGAGGAGGATCTATTTCCAAATGTGCATACATTTAGGGGGAGTCATATCAATGTTATGACAAATTCATTTTCTACATACAAAGTAATTATCCACACACTTTGCACATAGTGATGCATATGACTTTGATGGATAAGAATTTTAGAAATTCTTCTCAACACTTTAAGGGGAACAAAATTTCTATATGGAAATTAAGAGTAATTGTGAAGGAAAACCTATCTACCCCACAAATAATCAATAAGTGGAATGTGGAACCTAGTAGCTGGGATCCCCACTGAAATAAATGAGGAAACTCGCGTCGAAAAGAGAAGCAAAAATCCATAATTTGTGATGAATCCTAGTAGTTGGGAAGCCCCATTAAGACACATGAGGTAACTCACGTCGAACGGTGAAATCAATAAAAGAAATAAAAAGGGGTTGTGCGAAGCTACCAAAAGTCGAGGATCGAAATGAAAATGTAGAGAAGAAATAACCCTCTAGTGTTCTTTATAAATTCTGTTATATCCATATATTTTTGAAGTTCATTGCTCATTCCCTCACATTTCACTCTTGAGTATTATTGTGATGAATGTGTATCCTGAATTTGTTCTTATCATGGTTTATGCAGAGCCTCTAGAATATGCATGCACTACCTTTTTTGATTATGCTTCATGTGACACAACTTGATTTTTAATCTACTGTTCACTTGTTATCCTTCTACCCCACTGAGGGGGAGTTATAGTTTTACATGCTTGATTATCTGTCTTGCTTGCTTGCTTCACATATAGATATCTCTAGATCATACATGTAAATATCAGGTTGTAATAACCCCGTTGTCAATCGGTTATTGTTGATGACAAAAAGGGGGAGAACAAAGTACATTTCAGTTCAATTCATAGTTCATGTGCATACACTTCAATTTCAGTTCTAGATATTTTCATACATACATTTCAGTTAAGGATAGTTGGAAGGTTTTTGTGTTCATAGCCTTCATACATGTTAAGAGATCTCAATGTTCATAGCTCTCATACATGTTCATAATTCATAATTTTGATATCACAATTTAGATGCCATGTTTATCAAAATACTGTCACTTGGAATTCATGCACACATCATGCATACATCATGCACATGTCGTTTTGTCATCATCAAAAAGGGGGAGATTGTTGGATCCCCTAGTCGATTTTGGTAGTTAAGTTTCAATGATGACAAATCTTGTGTGTATGTGTCTTTAAGAAAGTTCATTGAAGAATGCTAACCAAGGAGTTCATATCTTGATCATCTTATTTTGCAGAATCAAATTACATGGTGAATATCTTATTGAAGACAAAGGAATGCTTGGACAAGTACCTTGTCATCCACAACTCAAAATAGAATCAAATTACATGGTAAATATCTTATTGAAGTCAAAGGAATGCTTGGACAAGTACCTTGTCATCCACAACTCAAAATAGGTTGAAAATCTCATACATGTTCATCAAAAAGACTGGTAAGGCTTAAATTTTGCAAAGTCCTTCATTGGGCTTGTAAAGGTAACTATGTGCTGAAATCCTTCTTATCACTCACGTGAATTTGGTTTCATGATGTCTATATATTGTGTGGATACATGGTGAGTATATTTCAATTTTTGGTTAAGAAAGATTTGAGTTTTAAAAGGGCCAACATGCATATCATTCGTGGGTTTCTAATGGGTTGTCATGTAAGTTAAACACATGGTTAGTTGATCCTAATTTTTGGTTGGCAAAAATGAAGGTTTGAATGGGTTACATATTGTTTAAATGTTCCTTGTTAAATTGGGGTTTCATGTATTCGCATCATGCTATTTAACTTATAGGGTTAATGCTTCAATTGTTATCCAATTCTGGGAGTTCTGAACTTCGGTTGACCGACCCCTCTATATTGGTCGATCGAAATCTCTAGCAACAGTTGGAAACAAACACTGTAAAAGTTAGGTCGACCGAACTACCTACATTGGTCGACCGAAAATTCCAGTGCTGCCTGTCATGGACCCCGTAAAAGTTTGGTCGACCGACCCCATTTTTTGGTCGACCAAAAACAGCGGGTGGCCCATTTTGTTTGAGTTCGAAACCCATTAATCCAAGTCCATTTGGGTTCATATTTGACCACCTTACCCCTATGGCATTCATACACATGTTAGATATATATTGAATGGGTTTTAGTATGGGTTTTAATGTCTTTTGCTCATTCCCTTGTGGGGGTATATATAAGCTGCGAATTTGGCAAGATATATCTAAGTGCTTACATTCTATCTATCTTGCAGGAGAAGGAAGGGAAGAAGGAGAGGAGTTGAGGAAGATCTGTGGATATCATCAACATCCATGGGTTTCTGGAGATCGTGATAGAAGATAAAAAGGAGCGGATTGAAGAGAGGAACGCGTTGACGTTCAAATCGGTGGCATCTAGCTTCCCTCCGACCTGAGCATTAAAAAAGATTATCTACATCCCTTTCAACATGTGGGTATCTATTTCTTCACCACTTTTACATATATTCCAATGATTTGCATTCGGTCTATGAGCATGTATTGATCATATCTTTATTTTTCAAACTCCGACTCTGTGTGTGTGTCGAACCGTCTGCGTACGGTTGTGGGTCTATTGTGCTGCGGTGTTGCAACTTGTGTGTGTGTTTTGATCCATGGTCGGACCGTGTAGGAGATGACATATATGTGTCTTTGGAGCGAAAGCTCTATGCGCTTCTGTTCGAAGCGAGTGGATCCTCACCGTTTTAGTGAGGGGTGGACGTAGGGAGCCCGTCGTGGTCCCGAACAACCTAAAAAATCTGTCTTGCATCTTGTATGTTTGTGGTTTGCTTGTTCATGTTGTTCATTTTGATCGTGTGAGAGCGGTAATCTTGAGAGAATCAAATTCTTCATAGCATAAATTTTGTTTGATCATTCTCCTTGTTGGTAGTTATTTTATTCTGCTATGTTAAAATTAAAAACTACCATTGCGCCTGGTGGGGACAATTGAAGCCCCTTCTTGCCCATACATGCATCTAGGGACAACAATAATTAATGGATATCTTCCTCCTTATCTACCTAAGATTCTTTCAACTCAACTCAATGTCTAACCCGTCTATTCAACGCCGAGCAATGTGACAAGATACAAACCTTACATATCCGTGTACTCTATTATGTGGGACTGATTGCATGCTTACATGCACTCTATTATGTAATATACTACTGGCCCAAAACTTGTGCACACTCATCAAATAGCACCATGGTCAAGGTTTATTTTCGCATCAAATTTCCCCCCATTAATTTTAAGCCACCGACATATTTGCCACCGACATGTTTCTACATTCAATGGACATGGCACCCACCATCCTCATCTACCATCAACAATTGAGTGCGGAGAGACATAATCCAAGTTGCAAGGATTGCGCTGATCGGTTTTTCTTTCTTTCTTTCTTTTTAAAATTTTTCTATTAATATGAAAATTTTAACAAGTTTTTATGGATTCACATATAAGATTTGTTGAATCGACAATACGTATCGACTCAATCAAGTCTAGATACGATACGATACGGTGCGGTGCGGCGCGGCTCACTTATATTCGATCAAACCATTTAATCCAAAACACAATTCGAGCCCACATCTTATGCCCCTTGGGTCCCAACCCAAGGGTGAGCTCTCTAATACATAAAATCAAGGAAGTCTTTTCAACTTCCAATACAGGACTAAATATTAATGAGGGAATTTGAATCAACACAATGGCTTGATTTCCAACAACTTTCACATTAGTTAATTTATGGATATCTTCCTCCTAATCTACCGAAGATTCTTTCAACTCAATGTCTAAGTCGTCTATTCAATGCCGAGTAATGTGACAAGATACAAACCTTACTTATCCGTGTACTCTATTATGTGGGACTGATTGCATGCATACATGCACTCTATTATGTAATAGACTACTGGCCCAAAGCTTGTGCACACTCATCAAATAGCACCATGGTCAAGGTTTATTTTCGCATCTAATTCCCCCCCATTAATTTTAGGCCACCGGCATGTTTCTACATTCAATGGACATGGAACCTACCATCCTCATCTACCATTAACAATGGAGTGCGGGGAGACATAATCCAAGTTGCAAGGATTGCGCTGATTGATTTTTCTTTCTTTCTTTCTTTTTTTAAAATTTCTATTAATCTGAAAATTTTAACAAGTTTTTATGGATTCACATATAAGATTTGTTGAATCGACGATGCGTATCGACTCAATCGAGTATATATTTTAGAAAATATTTTCTTGAAAATTTCTAAGACCTTTCCTCCTTGATAAATAAAACTGCAGCGATTTTAATCATTTGTGAATAGTGACATATACAAAGGAGGATGATCTATTTCCAAATGTGCATACATTTAGGGGGAGTCATAGCTATGTTATGACAAATTCATTTTCTACATACAAAGTAATTATCCACACACTTTGCACATAGTGATGCATATGACTTTGATGGATAAGGAATTCAGAAAATTTTCTCAACACTTTAAGGGGAACAAAATTTTTACATGGAAATTAAGAGTAATCGTGAGGGAAAACTTGCCTACCCCACAAATAATCAATAAGTGGAATGTGAAACCTAGTAGCTGGGAATCCCCACTGAAATAAATGAGGAAACTGGTGTCAAAAGGAGAAGCAATAATCCACAATTTATGATGAATCCTAGTAGCCGGGAATCCCCATTGAGACACATGAGGTGATTCACGCCAAACAGTGAAATCCCCATTGATTTTTTTTCTTTCTTTCTTTTTTTAAATTTTCTATTAATCTAAAAATTTTAACAAGTTTTTATGGATTCACATATAAGATTTGTTGAATCGACGATGCGTATCGACTCAATCGAGTATATATTTTAGAAAACATTTTCTTGAAAATTTCTAAGACCTTTCCTTCTTGATAAATAAAACTGCAGTGATTTTAATCATTTGTGAATAGTGACATATACAAAGGAGGATGATCTATTTCCAAATGTGCATACATTTAGGGGGAGTCATAGCTATGTTATGACAAATTCATTTTCTACATACAAAGTAATTATCCACACACTTTGCACATAGTGATGCATATGACTTTGATGGATAAGGAATTCAGAAAATTTTCTCAACACTTTAAGGGGAACAAATTTTTTACATGAAAATTAAGAGTAATTGTGAAGGAAAACCTATCTACCCCACAAATAATCAATAAGTGGAATGTGGAACCTAGTAGCTGGGATCCCCACTGAAATAAATGAGGAAACTCGCGTCGAAAAGAGAAGCAAAAATTCACAATTTGTGATGAATCCTAGTAGTTGGGAAGCCCCATTGAGACACATGAGGTAACTCACGTCGAACGGTGAAATCAATAAAAGAAATAAAAAGGGGTTGTGCGAAGCTACCAAAAGTTGAGGATCGAAATGAAAATGTAGAGAAGAAATAACCCTCTAGTGTTCTTTATAAATTCTGTTATATCCATATATTTTTGAAGTTCATTGCTCATTCCCTCACATTTCACTCTTGAGTATTATTGTGATGAATGTGTATCCTGAATTTGTTCTTATCATGGTTTATGCAGAGCCTCTAGAATATGCATGCACTACCTTTTTTGATTATGCTTCATGTGACACAACTTGATTTTCAATCTACTGTTCATTTGTTATCCTTCTACCCCACTGAGGTGGAGTTATAGTTTTACATGCTTGACTGTCTGTCTTGCTTGCTTGCTTCACATAGACACATCTCTAGATCATACATGTAAATATCAGGTTGTAATAACCCCGTTGTCAATTGGTTTTTGTTGATGACAAAAAGTGAGAGAACAAAGTGCATTTCAGTTCAATTCATAGTTTATATGCATACACTTCAATTTCAGTTCTAGATATTTTCATACATACATTTCAGTTCAGGATAGTTGGAAGTTTTTTGTGTTCAAAGCCTTCATACATGTTAAGAGATCTCAATGTTCATAGCTCTCATACATGTTCATAATTCATAATTTTGAGATCACAATTTAGATGCCATGTTTATCAAAATACTGTCACTTGGAATTCATGCACACATCATGCACATGTTGTTTTGTCATTATCAAAAAGGCGGAGATTGTTAGATCCCCTAGTCGATTTTGGTAGTTAAGTTTCAATGATGACAAATCTTGTGTGTATGTGTCTTTCAGAAAGTTCACTGAAGAATGCTAACCAAGGAGTTCATATCTTGATCATCTTATTTTGCAGAATCAAATTACATGGTGAATATCTTACTGAAGTCAAAGGAATACTTGGACAAGTACCTTGTCATCCACAACTCAAAACAGAATCAAATTACATGGTGAATATCTTACTGAAGTCAAAGGAATGCTTGGACAAGTAGCTTGTCATCCACAACTCAAAATAGGTTGAAAATCTCATACATGTTCATCAAAAAGACCGGTAAGGCTTAAGTTTTGCAAAGTCCTTCATTGGGCTTGTAAAGGAAACTATGTGCTCAAATCCTTCTTATTACTCATGTGAATTTGGTTTCATGATGTCTATATATTGTGTTGATACATGGTGAGTATATTTCAATTTTTGGTTAAGAAAGATTTGAGTTTTAAAAGGGCCTACATGCATATCATTCGTGAGTTTCTAATGGGTTTTCATGTAAGTTAAACACATGGTTAGTTGATCCTAATTTTTGGTTGGTAAAAATGAAGGTTTGAATGGGTTACATATTGTTTAAATGTTCCTTGTTAAATTGGGGTTTCATGTATTCACATCATGCTATTTAACTTATGGGGTTAATGCTTCAATTGTTATACAATTCTGGGAGTTCTGAACTTCGGTCGACCGACCCCTCTATATTGGTCGACCAAAATCTCCAGCAACAGTTGGAAAAAAACACTGTAAAAGTTCGGTCGACCGAACTACCTACATTGGTCGACCGAAAATTCCAGTGCTGCCTGTCATGGACCCTGTAAAAGTTTGGTCGACCGACCCCATTTTTTGGTCGACCAAAAATAGCGGGTGGCCCATTTTGTCTGAGTTCGAAACCCATTAAGCCAAGTCCATTTGGGTTCATATTTGACCACCTTACCCCTAGGGCATTCATACACATGTTAGATATATATTGAAGGGGTTTTAGTATGGGTTTTAATGTCTTTTGCTCATTCTCTTGTGGGGGTATATATAAGCTGTGAATTTAGCAAGATATATCTAAGTGCTTACATTCTATCTATCTTGCAGGAGAAGGAAGGAAAGAAGGAGAGGAGTTGAGGAAGATCTGTGGATATCATCAACATCCATGCATTTCTGGAGATCGTGATAGAAGAAAAAAAGGAGTGGATTGAAGAGAGGAACGCGTTGACGTTCAAATCAGTGGCATCTAGCTTCCCTCCGACCTGAGCATTAAAGAAGATTATCTACATCCCTTTCAACATATGGGTATCTATTTCTTCACCACTTTTACATATATTCCAATGATTTGCATTTAGTCTATGAGCATGTATTGATCATATCTTTAATTTTCGAACTCCGACTCTGTGTGTGTGTCGAACCGTCTGCGTACGGTTGTGGGTCTATTGTGCTGCGATGTTGCAACTTGTGTGTGTGTTTTGATCCGTGGTCGGATCGTGTAGGAGATGACATATCTACTCTCATTTTTGCCAACCAAATATATATCTAAGTGCTTACATTCTATCTATCTTGCAGGAGAAGGAAGGGAAGAAGGAGAGGAGTGGAGGAAGATCAGTTGATATTATCTACATCCTTGCATTTATGGAGATCATGATAGAAGATAAAAAGGAGCGGATTTAAGAGAGGAATGCGTTGACGTTCAAATCGGTGGCATCCGGCTTCACTCCGACCTGAGCATCAAAGAAGATTATCTATAGCCCTTTCAACATATGGGGATCTATTTCTTTACCACTTTTACATATATTCCAATGATTTGCATTCGGTTTATGAGCATGTATTGATCATATCTTTATTTTCTGAACTCCGACTTTGTGTGTGTGTCGAACCGTCTGCGTACGGTTGTGGGTCTATTGTGCTACGGTGTTGCATCTTGTGTGAGTGTGTTTTGATCCGTGGTTGGATCGTGTAGGAGACGACATCTCCGTGTTTTTGGAGCGAAAGCTCCGTGCGCTTCTGTTCAAAGGGAGTGGATCCTCAACTTTTAGTGAGGGGTGGACGTAGGGAGCCCATCGTGGTCCCGAACCACCTAAAAAATTTGTCTTGCATCTTGTATGTTTGTGGTTTGCTTGTTCATGTTGTTCATTTTGATCGTGTGAGAGCGGTAAGCTTGAAAGAATCGAATTCTTCATAGCATAAATTTTGTTTGATCATTCTCCCTGTTGGTAGTTATTTTATTCTGCTGCGTTAACATTAAAAACTACCATTGCGTTTGGTGGGGACAATTCAACCCCCCTTCTTGCCCATACGTGCATCTAGGGACAACAATAATTTATGGATATCTTCCTCCTTATCTACCGAAGATTCTTTCAACTCAACTCAATGTCTAAGCCGTCTATTCAACGCCGAGCAATGTGACAAGATACAAACCTTACATATCCGTGTACTTTATTATGTGGGACTGATTGCATGCATACGTGCACTCTATTATGTAATATACTACTGGCCCAAAGCTTGTGCACACTCATCAAATAGCACCATGGTCAAGGTTTATTTTCACATCTAATTTTCCCCCATTAATTTTAGGCCACCGACATATTTGCCACCGACATGTTTCTACATTCAATGGACATGGCACCCACCATCCTCATCTACCATCAACAATTGAGTGCAGAGAGACATAATCCAAGTTGCAAGGATTGCGCTGATCGGTTTTTCTTTCTTTCTTTTTTTTTAATTTTTCTATTAATCTAAAATTTTTAACATGTTTTTATGGATTCACATATAAGATTTGTTGAATCGACAATACGTATGGACTCAATCGAGTCTAGATACGATATGATACGGTCCGACGCGGCGCGGCTCACTTATATTCGATCAAACCATTTAATCCGAAACACAATTCGAGCCCACATCTTATACCCCTTGGGTCCTGACCCAAGGGTGAGCTCACCAATACATAAAATCAAGGAAGTCTTTTCAACTTCCAATACGGGACTAAACATTAATGAGGGAATTTGAATCAACACAATGGCTTCATTTTCAACAACTTTCACACTAGATAATTTATGGATATCTTCCTCCTTATCTACCGAAGATTCTTTCAACTCAACTCAATGTCTAAGCCGTCTATTCAACGCCGAGCAATGTGACAAGATACAAACCTTACGTATCCGTGTACTCTATTATGTGGGACTGATTGCATGCATACGTGCACTCTATTATGTAATAGACTGGTGGCCCAAAGCTTGGGCACACTCATCAAATAGCACCATGGTCAAGGTTTATTTTCGCATCTAATTTTCCCCCATTAATTTTAGGGCATCGACATGTTTCTACATTCAATGGACATAGAACCCACCATCCTCATCTACTATTAACAATTGAGTGCGGGGAGACATAATCCAAGTTGCAAGGATTACGCTGATCGGTTTTTCTTCCTTTCTTTTTTTAATTTTTCTATTAATCTAAAAATTTTAACAAGTTTTTATGGATTCACATATAAGATTTGTTGAATCGACGATACGTATCGACTCAATCGAGTATATATTTTAGAAAACCTTTTCTTGTAAATTTATAAGGCCTTTCCTCCTTGATAAATAAAAATACAGTGATTTTAATCATTTGTGAATAGTGACATATACAAAGGAGGAGGATATATTTCCAAATGTGCATACATTTAGGGGGAGTCATAGCTATATTATGACAAATTCATTTTCTACATACAAAGCAATTATCCACACACTTTGCACATAGTGATGCATATGACTTTGATGGATAAGGATTTCAGAAATTATTCTCAACACTTTAAGAGGAACACTATTTCTACGTGGAAATTAAGAGTAATCGTGAGGGAAAACCTGCCTACCCCACAAACAATCAATAAGTGGAATGTGGAACCTAGTAGCTGGGAATCTCCACTGAAATAAATGAGGAAACTCGCGTCGAAAGGAGAAGCAAAAATCCATAATTTGTGATGAATCCTAGTAGCCGGGAATCCCCATTGAGACACATGAGGTGACTCACGTCGAACGGTGAAACCTAATAAAAGAAACAGAAAGGGGTTGTGCGAAGCTACCAAAAGTCGAGGATCGAAATGGAAATGTAGTGAAGAAATAACCCTCTAGTGTTCTTTAGAAAATCTATTATATCCATATAATTTTGAAGTTCATTGCTCATTCCCTCACATTTCACTCTTGAGTATTATTGTGATGAATGTGTATCCTGAATTTGTTCTTATCATGGTTTATGCAGAGCCTTTAGAATATGTATGCACTACCTTTTTTGATTATACTTCATGTGACACAACTTGATTTTTAATCTACTGTTCACTTGTTATCCTTCTACCCCACTGAGGGGGAGTTATAGTTTTACATGCTTGACTGTCTGCCTTGCTTGCTTGCTTCACATAGACACATCTCTAGATCATACATGTAAATATCAGGTTGTAAAAACCCCATTGTCAATCGGTTTTTGTTGATGAAAAAAATGGGGAGAACAAAGTGCATTTCAATTCAATTCATAGTTCATGTGCATGCACTTCAATTTCAGTTCTAGATATTTTCATACATATATTTCAGTTCAGGATAGTTGGAAGTTTTTTGTGTTCATAGCCTTAATACATGTTAAGAGATCTCAATGTTCATAGCTCTCATACATGTTCATAATTCATAATTTTGCGATCACAATTTAGATGCCATGTTTATCAAAATACTATCACTTGGAATTCATGCACACATCATGCACCTGTCGTTTTGTCATCATCAAAAAGGGGGAGATTGTTAGATCCCCTAGTCAATTTTGGTAGTTATGTTTCAATGATGACAAATCTTGTGTGTATGCGTCTTTAAGAAAGTTCACTGAAGAATGCTAACCAAGGAGTTCATATCTTGATCATCTTATTTTGCAGAATCAAATTACATGGTGAATATCTTACTGAAGTCAAAGGAATGCTTGGACAAGTACCTTGTCATCCACAACTCAAAATAGAATCAAATTACATGGTGAATATCTTACTGAAGTTAAAGGAATGCTTGGACAAGTACCTTGTCATCCACAACTCAAAATAAATTGAAAATCTCATACATGTTTATCGAAAAGACTGGTAAGGCTTAAGTTTTGCAAAGTCCTTCATTGGGCTTGTAAAGGTAACTATGTGCTCAAATCCTTCTTATCACTCATGTGAATTTGGTTTCGTGATGTCCATATACTGTGTGGATACATGGTGAGTATATTTCAATTTTTGGTTAAGAAAGATTTTGAGTTTTAAAAGGGCCTACATGCATATCATTTGTGGGTTTCTAATGGGTTGTCATGTAAGTTAAACACATGGTTAGTTGATCCTAATTTTTGGTTGGCAAAAATGAAGGTTTGAATGGGTTACATATTGTTTAAATGTTCCATGTTAAATTGGGGTTTCATGTATTCACATCATGCTATTTAACTTATGGGGTTAATGCTTCAATTGTTATACAATTCTGGGAGTTCTGAACTTCAATCGATCGACCCTCTATATTGGTCGACCGGAATCTCCAGTAACAGTTGGAAACAAACACTATAAAAGTTCGGTCGACCGAACTACCTACATTGGTCGACCGAAAATTCCGGTGCTGCCTGTCATGGACCCTGGAAAAGTTTGGTCGACCGACCCCATTTTTTGGTCGACCAAAAATAGCGGGCAACCCATTTTGTCTGAGTTCGAAACCCATTAAGCCAAGTCCATTTGGGTTCATATTTGACCACCTTACCCCTAGGGCATTCATACACATGTTAGATATATATTGAAGGGGTTTTAGTATGGGTTTTAATGTCTTTTTCTCATTCTCTTGTGGGGGTATATATAAGCTACGAATTTGGCAAGATATATCTAAGTGCTTACATTCTATCTATCTTGCAGGAGATGGAAGGGAAGAAGGAGAGGAGCTTAGGAAGATATGTGGATATTATCTACATCCTTGCATTTATGGAGATCATGATAGAAGATAAAAAGGAGCGGATTGAGGAGAGGAACACATTGACGTTCAAATCGGTGGCATCCGGCTTCCCTCCAACCTGGGCATCAAAGAAGATTATCTACAACCCTTTCAACATATGGGGATCTATTTCTTCACCACTTTTACATATATTCCAATGATTTGCATTCGGTCTATGAGCATGTATTGATCATATCTTTTTTTTTCGAACTCCGACTCTGTGTGTGTCAAACCGTCTACGTACGGTTGTGGGTCTTTTGTGCTGCGGTGTTGCAGCTTGTGTGTGTGTGTTTTGATCCGTGGTCAGATCGTGTAGGAGACGACATCTCCGTGTCTTTGGAGCGAAAGCTCCGTGCGCTTCTGTTCGAAGCGAGTGGATACTCACCGTTTTAGTGAGGGGTGAACGTAGGGAGCCCGTCGTGGTCCCGAACCACCTAAAAAATCTGTCTGGCATCTTGTATGTTTGAGGTTTGCTTGTTCATGTTGTTCATTTTGATTGTGTGAGAGCGGTAAGCTTGAGAGAATCAAATTCTTCATAGCATAAATTTTGTTTGATCATTCTCCGTGTTGGTAGTTATTTTATTCTGCTGCGTTAAAATTAAAAACTACTATTGCGCTTGGTGTGGACAATTCAACCCCCCTTCTTGCCCATACGTGCATCTAGGGACAACAATAATTTATGGATATCTTCCTCCTTATCTACCGAAGATTCTTTCAACTCAACTCAATGTCTAAGCCGTCTATTCAACACCGAGCAATGTGACAAGATACAAACCTTACATATCCGTGTACTCTATTATGTGGGACGGATTGCATGCATACATGCACTCTATTATGTAATATACTACTGGCCCAAAGCTTGTGCACACTCATCAAATAGCACCATGGTCAAGGTTTATTTTCGCATCTAATTTTCCCCCATTAATTTTAGGCCACCGACATATTTGCCACCGACATGTTTCTACATTCAATGGACATGGCACCCACCATCCTCATCTACCATCAACAATTGAGTGCGGAGAGACATAATCCAAGTTGTAAGGATTGTGCTGATCGATTTTTCTTTCTTTCTTTTTTTTTAAAATTTTCTATTAATCTGAAAATTTTAACAAGTTTTTATGGATTCCTATATAAGATTTGTTGAATCGACAATACGTATTGACTCAATCGAGTCTAGATACGATACGGTCCGGCGCGGCATGGCTCACTTATATTCGATCAAACCATTTAATCTGAAACACAATTCGAGTCCACATCTTATGCCCCTTGGGTCCCGACCCAAGGGTGAGCTCTCCATTACATAAAATCAAGGAAGTCTTTTCAACTTCCAATACGAGACTAAACATTAATGAGGAAATTTGAATCAACACAATGGCTTCATTTCCAACAACTTTCACACTAGATAATTTATGGATATCTTCCTCCTTATCTACCGAAGATTCTTTCAACTCAACTCAATGTCTAAGCCGTCTATTCAATGCCGAGCAATGTGACAAGATACAAACCTTACGTATCCGTGTACTCTATTATGTGGGACTGATTGCATGCATACGTGCACTCTATTATGTAATAGACTGCTGGCCCAAAGCTTGTGCACACTCATCAAATAGCACCATGGTCAAGGTTTATTTTCTCATCTAATTTCCCCCATTAATTTTCGACCACCGACATGTTTCTACATTCAATGGACATGGAACCCACCATCCTCATCTACCATTAATAATTGAGTGTGGGGAGACATAATCCAAGTTGCAAGGATTGCGCTGATCGGTTTTTCTTTCTTTCTTTCTTTTTTTAATTTTTCTATTAATCTAAAAATTTTAACAAGTTTTTATGGATTCACTTATAAGATTTTTTGAATCGACGATACGTATCGACTCAATCGAGTATAGATACGATATGATACGGTCCAACTTAAAGAGATTTTGATCTAAATTGAAGCAACGCATGTGCGACTTGCACTGACTCGACCATCTCGATTTGGTCCAAATGCAATACGGTATATCCGATGCAAGTTGACGAACCATGTTCACATGTCCCTTACTGGCCATCAAGTATTGCCACCCTCCTCCAAATTTAGGGTGTCGAAAATACACAACACACGAGGCATTATTTTCAACCATCTTATCATATCCTTTTAACTTATGGTTAATGAAAAGGTTGGTACATTGTGATGGCTCCCGACGGAATAGGGATAAAAAAAACTGCATTGGAATTTGGAAATCCTTTTCATAGTTGTTACTTACTATCCATCTTCACCATTCTTCGTACGACATTTGATCGATATAAATAACTCATTTGAAAAGCTCACCATAAAAATTTAGGCATTCTTTGTTCATTTAACTCCTGTGCCATCCTCAATCTTCTTCCCCTTGCCTAAGCCAATTCAAAATGGTTGAAATCATTTTGAACTAAAATCATTGATTTATGAAGAGGGTTCTATTGTGTAGCAACCCTGATAAAATATTAATAACAATAAAGATTTTAAAATAAATCAAATAAATAGATATATAAAACAATATAAAATAACGCCTTGGATAAAGGCGCTATTTAAATTAGAAACGCCTCTAGAAAAGGCGTGATTCAATAAGTGACGCCCTGACCACACGGCGTCAAATTCCAACGTCAAAAAGGGTAAGGCCAAGAAACGCCCTTATCTTGGGCGTGTTTTAAAAAAAAAGGAACGCCCTAATGAAAGGCGCTTATTAAGAAACGACCTGCACCAGGTCGTCAATTCAAGAATCGACGACCTGACCAAGGTCGTTAATTAAGTTCGTGAACCGTTCAACCCAGAAACTTATCCAGGGTAATGGATAAGTATTAGAAAGAGTTAAAAGGTGGTAAGGACTCTAATAGGGATATATTACCCTCACTCAAACACTACCCCTATTAGAAATACCAAAATCCTATAAATAATCGTTCGATCTAAACCCTAAACCTATTTGACCAATCGAACTTCACAGGTACGTGAAGAACATCAAGTTCTTCTATTTTTCTTCTTCTGTTTCTTTCATTACGAACGTAGTATGTGAAGAACTAATGTTCTTCATCTATATCTCTTCTACAGGTTAAGGAGCCCTATCTTCCTAGGAGAACCAGTAAGTTATTCTCCTCCTTTATCTTCTGTTAAGTTATTACGAAGCATAATACCTTCGTATTCTATCCTCTGTAGGTCGTCCATCTTCATCTAGGTTGCTGTGACTTTGTTGCTGCAGAAGCTTCAAAAAATTTAACAGAGCAGCATCTTCTTCTAGTTAAAATCCCTCACGTTCATCTTCAATCGACTATCTTAAGGTAGGTTTTCTCAAGTCACTGTAGCCCAAATAAAATAATTTAAGATATATGTATATTAGCATGACATGCATACGGTTTATTATAGTTTTAATACATTTTTCTGCAATGTTTTGAAAGAGACGCCCCTGTCAAGGGCGCTATTTTACAAGACACGACCCTGACAGGTCGTCAATTCTAGATTTGACGCCCTGAACACAGTCGTTAATTCCATGAAATTACCTGAAATTAATAATCGTTCACGGTTTAAAAATTCATTTTATATGGAATATCAAAACTAATATACTGCATGACTCTACCTGTGAATTCCTGCCAATTTTCCTGTCATGATGATATGATTGTTCTCCTGAAATTTATTTCTTCCTGTTCATGATAATTTCTGAAATTTCTTGAATTCACGACCTAGACTAGGTCATCTCCCACTAGACTAACGCCTGACACTAAGGCGTAAAATGAAAAGTAACGCCCCTTCATAGGGCGCGTTTCTGTTAAATTCCTGAAAAATATATTCTATAAAAATAAAGAATTAAAGAGTAACGCCCCTTCCCATGGCGTGTTCTTGATAATTCCTGAAATTATTGATATTCTGTCGAACAGTGACAAGAAAAGGACGCCTTCTGGTGTAGTCGTCAAAACTTAAAGAAACGCCCCTGATCAGGGCGCGTTTTTGGCAAATTTCTGAAATATGGAAAATCTGCAAAAATGAAAAATAGATAAACGCCTTTATCTTAGGCGTTAATTACTTGATAAATGACTCTGCTTAAGTCGTTACTTTACTGTAAAACTGATTTTCCACTGTTTCTGTTAACCGATGGTTTCATATGTTATATAATATATATATCGGCACTATTCTCCATTCCGTGAGTATAGTCCCACGTTTCACGATTGTTTTATCGATCACACTCAATTCTCATTGACATACAAGCTCTCCATTGGACATTCCGTTCCTTTGGACTAGCGAGTTAGTCATAGAGACCTCCGTAAGACTCCTCGTAGCCTTGGATTCCCTCAAGGCCGACTGAACTGGTTGTACCCTAAAAACCCATTACACCATTGATGCCATGTCACTCTAAAGAAACATGGGATACCGGCCCTTATGTTATACAAAGAGTATATCATAAGAAATTCTTAATGGGATGATGATATCATGCCATATCATGTCATTCTTGTAAACCTCAATTCTATGATAAGAATGAGGGTATCTTACCTTTGATATACTGTTCATGTGGACCTAAATTCTATATATAGAATGTCCATATTGATTTGTTATGGTACCCAAGTTAAGGGAACCATATTCTACCTAGTTTTATCGATATCGTGATTATACCGTTATTATCGCCATTCTATGTCCTTTGTCATATTTTTGGACTCCATTCTGTCAAAGTTGTCTTACATGTCTACAAGCTTGATTATTGAAATTCTTTATTGGCTATGTAAACAAAAGTGGATGTCAAAATACATGATAAATGCCTGCGCATATAGGGCCCGATCTGGTCCTGGGAGGAGCACCCGAAAGTACTTGTGCCCATGGGAGTTAAAATGATAAGGTATCTGGCATTATACCGAGTGCATGACTAGCTTGATTGGACATTCCACACAAAATCTTGTACTTGAATCGTACTTGACTTGACATGAAATACGTGGCCCGAAAAAGGGTAATTTGCTTGCTTGATACATGGTAGCCAAAATTCTTGACATGACTTGTTAAATGTACTTGCTTGAATATCTTGAGTATCTTGTTGAAAGTTCATGATTAGTTCATCTTAATTCCTTGATATAACATTCTCTCTATCTTGTCGTTTTATGCGAGCATGCATAGCTTTATTGCATTCATGAAAGATGTAATTACTTAAACCCCTTGCTAGTACTTGAGATATAATTTCCTACTGAGCGTTCGCTCATTCCGTTTGTCCCTTTTTACTTTTCAGGTAAGTCCGACGATGAAAGTCAATCGGATGGGGAAGGTCAAGAGTGAAAGAGCTAGAGCTTTTCCAAGTGTCATCTAGTCTTTTTCCTATTTTCTTGAGTCAACTATGTACTTTTCCTTTTTATTAAACAGAGTATTGGATTTGTAATAGTCTATCCCTTATGAAATAAAGGATTGGGTTATCTTGCTATTTTGCGCATCTCTGTCTTTGTGTCGAATACACGACCACTCTGATTGACATGATTGATATAAACTCGTCACGCGTCTCCGGGTATCTTCCGCGCTCGGGGCGTGACAGTTTTTGTGGTATCAGAGCCTAAGGTATTCAATTCCTAGGAAAAACCCAAGTCCAAGGATAAGTTGAACGTTTAACCAAGTGAGATTGGGTAGAACCAAGGGTTAAGAGTCAATGAGTCTTTTAATAAGATCACAGTGATATAATACTAACGTAGCTATTGTAATTGTAGGATAATGGCTGCCGAACGTGCTCAATGGTGCAACATGCAGCGTACCCTCCAAGGGATGACTCAAGTGCTACAACAGGTAGCACAGGGTGATGCTCCACGAGCTGGAAGCTTACACCAACCATTTAAGAGTATGAATCCCCCGAAGTTTATGGGATCGACCGATCCGGACGATGCCGAGCATTGGGTTCGGGAGACCGAACGCATATTCCGTGTCATGCAATGCACGGATCAGGATAAAGTCCTACTAGCTACTTTCCAGTTAGAAAAGGATGCTAGATGCTGGTGGGAGTCTATTGAAGCAACCATCGATCCTACTCAAGTAACATGGGAAGAATTTGTGGAATACTTCAATGCTAAATATTTCTCGGACCGAGTCCAAGAAAAGAAGGCTGCAGAATTCGCTGCATTAAAACAACGATCTTTATCATTAGCAGATTATGAAGCTCAGTTCTCCAGGTTGTCTAGATATGCTAAGCATCTTATTAGCACGGAGAAGATGAAAGCCCGTAGATTTCTTAATGGGCTTAGGCCCCACTATATCACTCAACTGGCGCCTATGGACATCCAAGTTTATTCTGAAATAGTGCGCCGAGCTCAATTACTTGAAGATGCCACGGAACTATCTGATAGGATCCGTGGAAAAGACAAGAAGGAGCAAGTCACAGGTTCGGGTTCTTTCAAACCCAACTTCAAGAAAAGGCCTGGTAATGGAGGTTCTTCCTCTCAAGACCATAAGTTCAAGAAATCCAAGCCCTTCTCTATCACCACTACACCTTCAAACGTAGTATGCAAGCATTGTGACAAGGCTGGTCACAAGACAGAAGAATGCTGGAGGAAGTTGGGAGCATGTCTCCGTTGTGGAAGCCGTGAGCATCGGATTCCCGAGTGTCCATTAATGAATGACCAAGCCGGTGATGATAAACGCCCGGTGATAAAGAACGCTCGACTTCATGCAATAAAGGAGACCGAGCAAGAAGAAGGTGGACTGGTAGAAGGTACATTAACAGTTTGTTCCAAAAGTGCTTATGTCTTATTTGATACGGGTGCATCGCATTCCATTATTTCTAAGAAGTTTGCCGACCCGTTACCGTTAGAATCAGAATGGATAAAAATAGTTCTAACTACTCCTCTTGGAAGTGAAAATGATATTACTCATCACTACCAAAACTGTGAGGTAATAGTTCAAGGTAGGAATTTACCTATAGATCTCATATGCCTCGATCTAAAGGAGTATGATGTTATACTAGGAGCGGACTGGTTATCCAAATACCAGGCAATGGTTGATTGTCGCAATAGCCAAATTACTTTCAAAGATATTCCAGAATTAGTCTTTACTCGCCCCAAGAGTCGGAGCAATTCCCCTCTTATTTCGGCTCTCCGAGCTAGCAAGCTCGTCAGGAAAGGATGTGTATCCTTCCTTGCATTTGTCACAGTTAAGGAAACAAAGGACACTAAGATAGAAGACATTCAGGTAGTGCAAGAATTTCCAGACGTATTTCCGGAAGATTTGCCGGGATTACCCCCTCAAAGGGATGTGGCCTTCACCATTGACTTAGTCCCTGGTGCTGGTCCTGTTTCAAAGGCACCCTATAGAATGTCCCCTGCTGAACTCAAAGAGTTGAAGGAGCAATTGATGGAATTAATTCGAAAAGGGTTTATTAGACCAAGTACTTCCCCGTGGGGAGCACCAGTCTTATTTGTAAAGAAGAAGGATGGATCCATGAGATTGTGTATCGACTATCGACAGTTGAATCATCTTACTATCAAGAACAAGTATCCACTGTCGAGAATCGATGAGTTATTTGATCAAATTTCAGGATCCAAATATTTTTCGAAGATTGATCTTAGATCGGGATACCATCAGTTAAGGATCAAGGATGAAGATATTCATAAGACTACGTTCAGAAGCAGGTATGGCCACTATGAATTTGTTGTTATGCCTTTTGGACTAACCAATGCCCCTGCTGCCTTTATGCAGTTAATGAATAGCATATTTAGGCCTTACTTGGATCAATTCATAGTAGTCTTCATTGATGATATATTGATATATTCCAAAACTAAGGAAGAACATGAGGAGCATTTAAGGATCGCATTGCAAGTATTGAGGGAAAATCAATTATATGCAAAGCTCAGCAAATGCGAGTTCTGGCTTGAAGAAGTGGCTTTTCTCGGACATGTCATATCAAAGGATGGTTTATCTGTTGATCCATCAAAAGTAGAGGCTGTTAGAAACTGGGAAAGACCAACCAATGCTAGCGAGATCAGAAGTTTCTTAGGTCTTGCAGGCTATTATCGGCGATTCATCAAAGATTTCTCTAAGATCACCGTACCACTTACAAGATTAACTCGTAAGGAGATCCGATATGAATGGAGTGAGGAATGTGAAAGAAGTTTCCAAACTCTCAAGGATCATCTCACTACAGCTCCGGTGTTAGCTCTACCAATAGAAGGAGAGAAATTCGAGGTCTACACAGATGCTTCTGGCATTGGCCTCGGATGTGTCCTAATGCAACAAGGAAAGGTCATAGCATACTCTTCACGTCAACTGAAGAAGCATGAGGAGAATTACCCCGTCCATGACTTAGAACTGGCCGCGGTGGTATTTGCCCTAAAGATATGGAGACACTACTTATATGGAGTGCAGTTTACTGTATACTCCGATCACAAAAGTCTCAAATATCTATTTTCACAAAAGGAGCTAAACATGAGACAAAGACGCTGGCTAGAATATCTCAAGGACTTCAACTTCAATATACAATACCATCCCGGAAAGGGTAATTATGTTGCTGATGCCCTTAGTCGAAAGTCGAGAGCAATGATAGCCAATTGTATGATACAAGAATGGAGGTTGCTAGAACAATTCTCCGAGCTCAATATAAGCTTGGACAAGGAAGCCAAATTTGTCACATTATCTCATGTAAGCATACAGTCAGATTTATTATCTGAGATACAAGCACTTCAGGATAATGATCCTATATTAGTGGAAATCAAAGGCAGATTAGAAGGACAATCTGATTTTCAACTAACTTCTGATGGAAGATTATTATTCAAAGGTAGAACTTGTATACCCGACTGTCCAGAATTAAAGAAGAAGATCTTAGATGAAGCTCACAGATCAAGGTACACTATTCATCCAGGATCAACCAAAATGTACCAAGATGTAAAGAGGAACTTTTGGTGGCCTAATATGAAAAGAGAAATAGCGGACTATGTATCACGCTGTCTCACATGCCAACAAGTCAAGGCGGAACACCAAAAGCCTGCTGGTAAACTTCATCCTCTAGATATTCCTAAGTGGAAGTGGGAGGATATTGGTATGGACTTCATCATGGGTTTGTCTAAATCTAAAGGAGGACATGATGGAATCTGGGTTATCATTGACCGATTAACTAAATCGGCGCATTTCTTGCCAATAAAAAGCCGATGGTCAATTGATGTGCTAGCCGCACTATACATCAAAGAAATAGTCAGGTTGCATGGTATACCTGTCTCGATCGTGTCTGACAGAGATCCCCGTTTCACTTCTCATTTTTGGAAAGGATTACAACATTCGTTGGGAACAAGGCTTAACTTTAGTACTGCTTTTCACCCGCAAACGGATGGTCAGACCGAGAGAGCTAATCAAGTTGTTGAAGATATGCTAAGAGCTTGCATCATTGACTTTGGTGGAAGCTGGCATGAACATTTGCCACTAGTGGAATTTGCATATAATAATAGCTACCAAGCTAGTATCCAAATGGCACCTTTCTAAGCTTTATATGGAAGGAGTTGCCGATCACCCTTATGCTGGAACGAAGTTGGAGAGAAACAACTGTTAGGTCCAGACATGGTAAGGGATACAACTGAGAAGATACAAGTAATCAGAGAAAGATTGCAAGTTGCTCAGACAAGGCAAAAGGCTTATGCTGACACAAGAAGGAGAGATCTTGAATTCCAAATCAGAGATCATGTATTTCTCAAGATATCACCTGGACGTGGCATACGAAGATTTGGTGTTAAGGGCAATCTTACGCCAAGATTCATCGGACCATTTGAGATACTCGAAAGAGTTGGCGAGGTTGCTTATCGCATCGCGTTGCCTCCTCAATTGTCCGAGGTACATAATGTATTTCACATATCTATGTTGAAGAAGTATGT
This sequence comes from Amorphophallus konjac, assembly GCA_022559845.1. NCBI lineage: Eukaryota > Viridiplantae > Streptophyta > Magnoliopsida > Alismatales > Araceae > Amorphophallus > Amorphophallus konjac. Next base: position 246,222,701 of record CM040120.1, read on the forward strand.
ACACGATCCCTCGCATATTATTGAACATGGAGATCTGGTGATCCAGAAAGATCTCACATATGAACAGAAGCCTATGAAGATCTTAGATCGTGAAATACGAGCTCTAAGGAATAAGGTTATTCCCATGCTCAAGGTGCAATGGAACAAGAATTCTGAACATGAAGCGACATGGGAGACCGAGGAATCTATGAAGAAACGATTTCCCGAGTTATTCTAAGAGGTATATGATCTACACTCTCCACGTATATACATATTATGCAATTGAATTTGGGGACCAAATTCTTTTAAGTGGGGGAGGGTGTAGCAACCCTGATAAAATATTAATAACAATAAAGATTTTAAAATAAATCAAATAAATAGTTAAATAAAACAATATAAAATAACACCTCGGATAAAGGCGCTATTTAAATTAGAATCGCCTCTAGAAAAGGCGTGATTCAATAAGTGACGCCCTGACCACACGGCGTCAAATTCCAACGTCAAAAAGGGTAAGGCCAAGAAACGCCCCTATCTTGGGCGTGTTTTAAAAAAAAAGGAACGCCCTAATGAAAGGCGCTTATTAAGAAACGACCTGCACCAGGTCGTCAATTCAAGAATCGACGACCTGACCAAGGTCGTTAATTAAGTTCGTGAACCGTTCGACCCAGAAACTTATCCAGGGTAATGGATAAGTATTAGAAAGAGTTAAAAGGTGGTAAGGACTCTAATAGGGATATATTACCCTCACTCAAACACTACCCCTATTAGAAATACCAAAATCCTATAAATAATCGTTCGATCTAAACCCTAAACCTATTTGACCAATCGAACTTCACAGGTACGTGAAGAACATCAAGTTCTTCTATTTTTCTTCTTCTGTTTCTTTCATTACGAACGTAGTATGTGAAGAACTAATGTTCTTCATCTATATCTCTTCTACAGGTTAAGGAGCCCTGTCTTCCTAGGAGAACCAGTAAGTTATTCTCCTCCTTTATCTTCTGTTAAGTTATTACGAAGCATAATACCTTCGTATTCTATCCTTTGTAGGTCGTCCATCTTCATCTAGGTTGCTGTGACTTTGTTGCTGCAGAAGCTTCAGAAAATTTAACAGAGCAGCATCTTCTTCTAGTTAAAATCCCTCACGTTCATCTTCAATCGACTATCTTAAGGTAGGTTTTCTCAAGTCACTGTAGCCCAAATAAAATAATTTAAGATATATGTATATTAGCATGACATGCATACGGTTTATTATAGTTTTAATGCGTTTTTCTGCAATGTTTTGAAAGAGACGCCCCTGTCAAGGGCGCTATTTTACAAGACACGACCCTGACCAGGTCGTCAATTCTAGATTTGACGCCCTGAACACAGGCGTTAATTCCATGAAATTACCTGAAATTAATAATCGTTCACGGTTTAAAAATTCATTTTATATGGAATATCAAAACTAATATACTGCATGACTCTACCTGTGAATTCCTGCCAATTTTCCTATCATGATGATATGATTGTTCTCCTGAAATTTATTTCTTCCTGTTCATGATAATTTCTAAAATTTCTTGAATTCACGACCTAGACTAGGTCATCTCCCACTAGACTAACGCTTGACACTAAGGCGTAAAATGAAAAGTAACGCCCCTTCATAGGGCACGTTTCTGTTAAATTCCTGAAAAATATATTCTGTAAAAATAAAGAATTAAAGAGTAACGCCCCTTCCCAGGGCGCGTTCTTGATAATTCTTGAAATTATTGATATTCTGTCGAACAGTGACAAGAAAAGGACGCCTTCTGGTGTAGTCGTCAAAACTTAAAGAAACGCCCCTGATCATGGCGTATTTTTGGCAAATTTCTGAAATATGGAAAATCTGCAAAAATGGAAAATAGATAAACGCCCTTATCTTAGGCGTTAATTACTTGATAAACGACTCTGCTTAAGTCGTTACTTTACTGTAAAACTGATTTTCCACTGTTTCTGTTAACCGATGGTTTCATATGTTATATAATATATATATCGGCACTATTCTCCATTCCGTGAGTATAGTCCCACGTTTCACGATTGTTTTATCGATCACACTCAATTCTCATTGACATACAAGCTCTCCATTAGACATTCCGTTCCTTTGGACTAGCGAGTTAGTCATAGAGACCTCCGTAAGACTCCTCGTAGCCTTGGATTCCCTCAAGGCCGACTGAGCTGGTTGTACCCTAAAAACCCATTACACCATTGATGCCATGTCACTCTAAAGAAACATGGGATATCGGCCCTTATGTTATACAAAGAGTATATCATAAGAAATTCTTAATGGGATGATGATATCATGCCATATCATGTCATTCTTGTAAACCTCAATTCTATGATAAGAATGAGGGTATCTTACCTTTGATATACTGTTCATGTGGACCTAAATTCTATATATAGAATGTCCATATTGATTTGTCATGGTACCCAAGTTAAGGGAACCATATTCTACCTAGTTTTATCGATATCGTGATTATACCGTTATTATCGCCATTCTATGTCCTTTGTCATATTTTTGGACTCCATTCTGTCAAAGTTGTCATACATGTCTACAAGCTTGATTATTAAAATTCTTTATTGGCTATGTAAACAAAAGTGGATGTCAAAATACATGATAAATGCCTGCGCATATAGGGCCCGATCTGGTCCTGGGAGGAGCACCCGAAAGTACTTGTGCCCATGGGAGTTAAAATGATAAGGTATCTGGCATTATACCGAGTGCATGACTAGCTTGATTGGACATTCCACACAAAATCTTGTACTTGAATCATACTTGACTTGACATGAAATGCGTGGCCCGAATAAGGGTAATTTGCTTGCTTGATACATGATAGCCAAAATTCTTGACATGACTTGTTAAATGTACTTGCTTGAATATCTTGAGTATCTTGTTGAAAGTTCATGATTAGTTCATCTTAATTCCTTGATATAACATTCTCTCTATCTTGTCGTTTTATGCGAGCATGCATAGCTTTATTGCATTCATGAAAGATGTAATTACTTAAACCCCTTGCTAGTACTTGAGATATAATTTCCTACTGAGCGTTCGCTCATTCCGTTTGTCCCTTTTTACTTTTCAGGTAAGTCCGACGTTGAAAGTCAATCGGATGGGGAAGGTCAAGAGTGAAAGAGCTAGAGCTTTTCCAAGTGTCATCTAGTCTTTTTCCTATTTTCTTGAGTCAACTATGTACTTTTCCTTTTTATTAAACAGAGTATTGGATTTGTAATAGTCTATCCCTTATGAAATAAAGGATTGGGTTATCTTGCTATTTTGCGCATCTCTATCTTTGTGTCGAATACACGACCACTCTGATTGACATGATTGATATAAACTCGTCACGCGTCTCCGGATATCTTCCGCGCTCGGGGCGTGACATATTGTCACTTGTTGCAAAATAAGAATGGTGACACCTACTTCAAAACTACATCATTCAATCTCTAATTTTTAATTTACACATTCTTCACTATTAATAAGTTGTGTGGAGGCAAAAATCTGATTTCTAAGCCACGCGCCTTACTTCCCTATTTATTTGTCGGGGAAGTCGTCCAGCACCCGTGGAAGCCTACACACACCAGAAGCAAAGGGCGTCAAAAGGAGCCTTGGGCATTATCCCAGGGGATAACCCTCCGATGCTTAAGTCAGCAACAGTCTAGGAAAGAGCAGAGAAGAGCAAGGGAGAGGGTAGGATAGAGGTCATTGTAGAAGATCTGAGAGCTGTGTAGATCCTCCAGACGAGTGCTCGCCACTCCTAGTGGTCACTCAGAGGGTGATCGCTGGGTGGTAAGGTCGTGCAGGAGGGATTCTCTCTCTGGGCGTAGACTGGCGTGACCTCCCTCTCGCAGTAGCAAGACTCGTGGCTCTATTCTCTGTATCTAGCTTTTGGCAGATATTCCACCGTGTCTCTCTTCTCTGTCGAGGTCCCTTTTATAGGGGGTTATGCTGGCCGGTGTCGAAGGCCAATCCCTTAGGAGGGAAGGGCGTGAGTCGTGGGGCAACGTCCCCAGCGATCGTGGCGGGAGTTTCCCATTGGGGGGCGATTACCCCGACGCCGGCTGATCCCCGGGAGAGTCTTACGGCGCTCACGGGACATGCTTGCCCGTTATGGGATCACGGCGGACGTCGTGGGGGGTAACGGTCGGTCATCGGAGGGTCATTCGGCGGTCATTGCGCTTGGGCCAAAGCGCTTCCTGCGCTGTCGAATCCAATGCTAAGTAGTAGTGGGCCGTGCCTTTGTGGGCTGCGGATATCGGGCGCCCTTGGGCACGTTGTAAGCCGCGAATCGAATTTGGGCTTGTTGGCAACAGGCCTGTTATGGGCCGAGCCAGATCTACCCTCCTCACTAGCCCCCCTACTCTCAGTTGCCTAGCACTTTACAGGGAACTGAGAGTCGAGCATGAGAGGGTCAGTTGGAGGGTAACTTCCTCGTACCGTCGGGATCGGTGGTCCCAATCGTATGCTTGGCACGCAAGGCGCCCCTGGCTGTGGCAGGCGCCACTTTTGTAATCATGACGCGGGTCCTGTTGTCTGGGAGCGCAGGATTCGAACGGGCGTCTGTGCTTGGCGGTCGTACCGTGACAGTCACGAGTGCCTTTTCACCTGCCCTATGGCTTCGAAGCGCCGTTCTGCCGTGGAAGATTATAAGAACCACTGCAGGGTTTTCCTCAGAACCCCATCTGCTTACCGTTGGTTGCCGCACTTGTTGTAGGCTTCTCCCTCCTTCGCCTGGTGAGGGTCTTCTTCCTTCCTCTCTGTTCCCCTGTAATACCCCAAAATTTTATATAAGGTATTTTGGAATTTTATGAGATTTTCTGGAGTTAAATAGAATTAATCCAAGCTTAATGGGTTATTAAATGAATTAAGGAATTGTTAATTAAATTAAAAGGCCATATATTAATTAATGAACCAAGCCCATTTAAATAGGCCACATAACTTAAAAAGGCGTAACCCATATCCTAAAAAGGCATCATTTAGCGGTTTGAAATAGTTCAAATTCGGCGCCAAGGGGTAAAAACGGTCTATTGAGCGACCGCCTGGGAATAGTAGCGGCCCTCCAATGACCGCTACTCTCTTCAGATTCCGTGAATGGAAGAAGGCATGAAAAGTTGGGAACTTTGGCATTCAAATCGCCTAGGATCGATGCTATCCCTTAGTTAGAAGTGTCTAGAATGCAATTGGGTCGATTACAAGTCCTAATTAGGACTCTAGGTTCGTTCTAATATCCAAAACCCTAGCTAACCCTATAATTAGATTTCAAGTTTCACATGTGCGACCCTTACTTTTGCCTCACGTGGAACTAAGATAAGGAAGCATTATTTCAGGTTGGTTCTTTAGAATATTTTGTTCATAGTAGTAAGGTCTAACTACCCTTAAAATTTCATCTTAGTAGATCAAACTATCAAGAAGATAGAAGTTGGCAATGTCGCTGGTTCGGTGCAAGCAAACCACGAACCTGTGCAGCGGACCCAGATTGATCAGCAAATTAGAAGCCCTAAACGAGGTAATTGGAAGTTGGTTCTTTAGACATAATTGATCACCTTAGTACCCTCTTCTTACCCTCCAATTTTCATGGGCATAGGTGAAGAGAATCAGAAGTTAGAAGGCCATAAAGTTGCTGGTTCGGTTCTGAACGAGCAGAAACTAGGGTCAACTTCTAGCCCTAAATTCAAAGTTTAGAGCTCTGTCTAGAGGTAGGTTATCTCATGAATCGCTTAAACTTGATGTTAGAAATAAAAACCCTCAATTTCCAGTCGTTTTCATGCATCGTATGTGGAGTATTTTATGTTTTATTGAGACTACACAGTAAGTTTATTTCCCATGCACACACCTAGCCCTAATAAGATAAAAATAGAAATTTCTTGTTTATTTCTTACAACCTATGGATGTTCATGGCCTAATTACCTTCTAACATGACTTAGCTACGTTGTTACATCGTTTTCCATGCATAACTTGTCCAAGTTTAGTATTTATACTTGTTTTATAACTTCTGTCAGCCAGACAGAAGGCGGCTTTAAAGGGGTCGCAAGGGAATATTTGCGGTCTAATGAATGACCGTTTTACCCTTTTGGGGCGGTCTATCGCAAGACCGTTTTTGTCATTCAGACGACTAGCCCCTGACCGTTTCCTGGTTCTGAGAGCTAGTCCGAGCCTATTTGAATTCTATATATTAGAAACCCTATAATTATGTTATTTTCACTAAAAATTATGTTTATTTTCCTGTTAAACACCCTGTTTCAGCGTGAGCATGTCTTAGAACCTTATTTTTCATTATTATGTAATTTCATGCCAAATGTTATAATTTTGTAATTAAATGATTTTCTATGATATGGACATGATTTATGAGGTGTTAATATCATGATTTTTGTCCGTATGATTCACCGTTTCACTCTCATCTCTTGAGTCATTTTCTTAAGTACATGGTGTGTACTCCGGTATGCGACCATTAGATTCACATTGCACTTATAGGGACATCTCTTGGACTTATGAACCTCTCTACCGGATATTCCTTCTGTCGGACTAGGGGATTATGTTTCAAAGCCTCTGTAAGTCTCCGTGAGCCTGGGTTTCCCACTAGGACGCCGAGCTGGTTGTACCCTTAAAGCCAAATTGTCTAGAAAGCACTCACATGACCGGTGTTTTACTTTTTGTACTCTGGTTAATTACGGCCCAATAGGAGACCGTTACTGTTACTTAGCGATTCTAATCAGACCGTCTTTGTCATGAAACGGCCATCCTGAGACCGCTATTATTCCAGAATTCTTCAAGTGTCGACTTTCCCTTGACATTCTCTCCATGCATTTCTCTCTCCTCCCAGTTTCCCTCTCCCGTTCCCCTCCCGCGTGTTTCCTCTCCCTCCTGCGTTTTGTCTTTGCTAGGGCTGCCCCCCTCCGGTGATGGCCGGCGGTGGGGGGGGGCCTTGTGCCTCCCCCCTCCTCCCCATCGCTGCCACCCTCCGTTGGTGGCCCAGCCTTGATCGTGCACGTCCCTGGTCCCTCCCGCCCTGGTGTGGAGGGCTTGGCTTCAGTTGGTGCTGCTTCCCCCTCCCTTGGAGTTGCTCCAGGTGCTGCCTCTGCTGCAGGCACTTCGCCCCTGGACGGTTCGTCGTCCAACGCCGTTGTTCGTGCGGATCTGCATCTGAAGGCCTCCGGCGGTTCTGCTCTGTTCCTCAACGCCGGCGAGCCCCGTGGTCCTCTGTCAACCACCTGTTCTCCTCCTGGCTGCCACGTTCTTGGCCTCCCCCACACGCCACCTATCGAGGTCTCATCCCAACCTCTCATCGCCCAACCTATCCCAACGCAAGCCCTCTTGCTTGGCCACGTGGTTCATCCTTCGATTTTCTCCCCTCCTACTATCCAATCCCCACCGTCCATCCCCTCTCCTCTACCCTCGCCAGCCCCTGTGCTTGGCCACGTCCCTGTCGAACCCCTCTTACCACCGTTGATCGCCATCATCACCCTTCGCTATCACAAGCGCCAGGCCACTTCCTCTCGCCTTCAGCCACGACCCCTGTCGCCACCCTATCACCACCGTCCACTTCTCCCCTTTCCCCCTCGCCTGCACCCATCTCGCTCCACGTGGCTACCGCAGACCCCCTCCCTTCGTTGACCGTTGACCCTATCGACGGGACTGCAGGGATTCACGATCCCCTTTTTCCTCCAACCCCACCTCCACGCCGGTTGCCGGCGTCCCGGCGGCGGCCGGTGCTCCGCTTGTGGCCCCCCCCCTTGGCTGCGGTGCCCCTCCCTCCTCCAGCCCTCGGTTTTGGCTGCCCTGCGCCTCTGTCTGCTGCTCGCCGGAGCGCCGCCGTTGTCGAGGGGAAACATGGGAAACCGGGCGCTTATGGCCACCAGGGCATGCCCTCCAGAGCTCCTCCTGTCCCCCCAACCTCTGGAGGTTTTCGCTCCGGCACCCTGCCGGCCGTTTCCCCCTGGTCTAGCCCTGCACGACTGGGGCTGCCTGTCGGCCTGGGTTCTGTGGACTGTTCGGACGTTGCACCTTCTTTTGCCAACGTGCTTCTCCAGTCGCTTGCCCCGCCGGTTCTTCCTATCTCCACACATGCCCCTACCTTCACGGATGGAGGCGAACCGGCTGCTTTCTTCAGCATGGAAGAGATCCAGGTTTCCTGCCGGCCGCTCGAGCTTGCTCTCATCGCCAGGACGCCGCACGATCGGCCACCGTTCTAGGAGATCAGAGCGCACTTTGCCCGGCGCTTTCAGCTCAAGGCCGACTTCCTCATCAGCTCTTTGGACCGCCATCATCTTCTTCTCTGCTTCAATCATCGGGAAGATTACCTGCAAGTCCTCCTCAAGGACTCCTTTCGAGTTATGGGCAGGCCGTTCACTCTCTTCCAGTGGTCTCTTAACTTCTCCGTCGATGAAGATTCACCCATGCTCCCCATTTGGGTGGAGTTGCCTGGACTCCCCGCCAACTTCTACCAGGAGGCTATGCTCTTCTCCATTGTAGGGGGGATTGGTTCTCCTCTTAAGGTGGATCGAAACACATTGTGCCGCACCCGCTCGCATGCTGCTAGAGTTTGTGTGTTGGCGGACCTCTCCAAGCAACTCCCCCCTCGGGCTTGGGTTGGCTATGGAGGGAGAGGTTTCTGGCAACCATTGGTGTATCCAAACCCGCCAAGCTTCTGCTGCTCCTGTAAGCGCTTAGGCCATGATGCCCTCAAGTGCACGAAGCCCCCTGCTCAACCATCTGTGGTGGTGCCCCCGAAGCCTGCCTCCAAGCTTCCTCACTCCACGGCTGGCCCCCCCACTCCTGCGGTCGTTGCCTCTGGAGCCCTACAGGTAGCACCTCCTCTGCGGCTGCCTCCCCCCTTTACTGAGGGTCCCCTTCTTCCCACTCCCGGCCAGCCTCTTGCTGCGGGAAGTGGGACTACGCATGGCCCTCTCTGTCTGCAGGGCGCCCTAGCCCCGTTACCAGCCCTTGCCGCGCTTGGTACACCTCCCCTGCTTGCTGTCTCCAGAGCTCCTTCACCTGAACTACGTGCCTCTCAGTCGTGGGGGGTGGCTTTGGATGCCACCTCTGTGTCCCTCCATGGGGCCCCTCTAACATGCTCGGTGGACTCCTCCCTTCTCCCTGCCGATCCTCATCCGGTGGCGGTGAAGGCCGTAGCTGTGGAGGCGGCCTCTCCTTCCTACCTGGCAGCTGCTCCCTCTTTGGACCCGCTCCAGGCTGCACCTGCCACTCCCCTCTCTGCTGGTTCGGGCCCAGCTGCTGCACAGGGGCCTTCCGAGCTAGCTCCTACCTCTGCCCGCTGTGGGGCACCCTCGTCTGCTACAATGCCCTCTGCTCCCCTACGCTCTGCCCCCGAGCTTGCTGTTGGCGTTGCACCTGTGGGAACCAGTTCTTCTGATGTTCCCCCACCTGCTCCTCGCTCGGCATCTGTACCTGCTGCTTTCCATTCACCTACTTGTGGATCTGAGGGGCCTCCCGCCCCTCCCGTGCAGCACCCGGTATCTCTGCGCCTCCCTATCCAAGTGCTCTCTGTGCCTGGATTGGAGCCCATTTCGCACTTCCCGGACTTGCCCGCAGCACATGCTAGATTTGTTGGCCTCGCCCCTCCTCCGGACTCAAGCGATCGTGGTGTTTGCCCCCCGTCTCCGCCGACAGTGGGCATCGCGTCCCCTCACCCCCCTGGGAAGGGCGATCCCCCCCCGTGCTCAGATGTGCCCGCGGGAGTCCCTCCTGCGGCCCGAGTGTCCTCCTCTTTGGCTCTTGGCCTCCCGGCGCCGGATGCTCATCCTCTTGGGAGACCTTCCTTGCCTCATGCTCGGCTTAACGCCGGTGCGGTAGCTTGGTCCCCAGGGGCGCAGCCCACTTCCCAGGCGGCTAGTGTTGAAGGGTCTTTGGCCACCTCCTCTTCTCCGACGGCCACCCCCCGTCTCTCCTTCGCCCAAGCTTTGAAGAAGAAAATCAACCGGGCCCCTCCTGGGCCGATCGTCGACTCCGCCACGCCTCCTGCTCCGGTGCATCCAGTGGGTGCCGTGCCCCCCCCCGGATCTTGGCTTGCCTCTCAGGTTCCCCTCGCTCGTCCAGGCTCTCCATGTCCCTGGGCTTGAGCCTGCTTCGGGATTTCGCGACCTCACGGCGGCCCATACGGCCTTCGTGGGCACCTCTGGGTTGGCCCGCTCTCGGCCACCCTCGAGGATGGACGGTGGAGTTCCTCGGCGTTCCTTCCGGCGTTCAAACTCCACTTCCTCCTCGCGTGATCGGCAGTGCATGTTTGAGGACGCTGGTCTTCTTCCCCGTCGATCTCTACGGCTCCAGTCTTCTTCGATGGGGCCCCCGCCGCCGGTCGACCCTTCCTCCTCGGACGTGCTCGATCCCGACGGTTCGGAGGCTGATTCTCTTGACTGGCCTTGCTCTTCGGGTCTTCAGCGTGGTGTCCGTTCTGTGTTCTCGTCTGACTCGAAAGGGGTCTTCGACGAAGACTCCTACTTGTAGGGGCTGGGTCTCTTCTGTGGGTGCTCGGGCTCTTGTTTCTGCCCTTGTTTGGGGTCTTTGGTCTTTCTTGGGCCTTGAGCCTTGCTCGCCTCTTGGCCCTCTTTGGCCGTTTCCCCTCCCCCCCCCTCTGTACCCCTTTCTCTTTCATGCTTTCATATATGAAAATCGCTTGCCTGGTGGTCGGGATAGTGGTTTCATCGCCTTCCGCAATGAAGAGATGAACCCCCTCTCCCGTCTCCCCCCTTGCAAGTATCACCTTTAGTTAAAAAAAAAGTGTCGACTTTCCCTTCATTCTGGTTGATACAGTTAGTTGCAGCCTGACTGTGACTGTCTTTCTCTGGAAGCGGTCCTTTCTTGACCGCCAAGTTCCTGAAACGGTATGGACTTGACCACAACGTTTCTGTCAAGCAGTTTATATATTGACCGTCTTCTTCATGAAATAGTCCAGTAAATGACCGCAAGGTCCTATCATGTTCTTGACCCGGGGTTTGACCCAAGGGTTGGTGTTCCTATGATCTAATGGTGGTCTAGAACCTAACACCTGATTCAAAAAGTCATTGATAAGTTATGGAACTTAATTAAATGTATCGTTATGCTACCAAAGTGCCACCGTAGCATAATGTCTATTTAAATCATCCTTGAAATCTCATGTTCTTAATTGAAGCATTCTTACCTTGATATTGTTATCATGAAACTATCATTGAACTTGTTACATTACTGGCCACACTTTATTGTTATACTCGTGGAAGTAGCTTAATTTATACGTGAAGATGCAATTCGGGTGCTGATTGTGTCCAAGGGCTCTATGCTAGTCCCCTCGACTGATTGTCGGAAACATACTATAAACCATGGGGTATGATGCTACTGGCGTCGCATTACGTTGGGAGTACTTTCTTTATAAATAAGTGAAATCCATGAGAATCCATGAGGCTATCTTATGATTGAATTGCTACATGCTTGTTACATGACATTCTAGTGCGTAACCTTTATGGTTATGAAAAGTGAAAAGTGAAAAGTGCGTTCTCGTTACATGCAAGCATATTCTCATTCGTGAAAGGCCAAGTTACATTCTTATCGTATTCAACTTGATATTACTCACATATCACCTCACATCATATATCGTGATCTTATCATGCTATTGTGTTACTTTGGTTTTATCCGCGTGTTTTATCGTATTTTGATGACTTATACTCTAGAGCTAAAATGCTAATCACTTAAATATTATCTTCATATTGATACGAAGATACCTACTAGGCAAGTGTGCTTATACCTACTTTCTCATCTTTTTCAGGACATACTAGTGAATCAGATTCAGATTATGCAAGTAGCGGGTCTGAGAGCGATTGATGGTCTATTGGTTCTAGAGAAGCCGTAGCTAGACTAGTCAAGAGTCATTTATGTAATTATCACTTTATTGAGTCCAGTTAGTCAATGAGTCGATATCATGTACTTGATTATATTATCAATAAAAGTGAAATTTTAAATCAATTATGGTGTTCATTCATCTTATGTGTGAATGATTTGCGCTCTAATTATATTGCTTGCTTGAGGCTTCTCTTGCCAGTTGTTCACGTTCCTGAGTGTCTTCCGCTTTACCTATGTCTCGGGATGTGACATCTCCATCTTCTAGAGCCATGCAACCCCGTAGGAGGACCCTTCAAGTCAGCCCCACGTCTTCTGTTGAAGAGGTGGAATCTGGTCGGGGTGAGGCACCGAGCACTTCGGGTGCCGGCCCCAGCCATCCCCATTCTCCGCCGTTAGTGGCTTATAGGGTGGTGTATGGGTTGTGGGAAGCCTTTCAGATTCCCCCTGAGTTCGACATCATCTTCCCGACCGTCGATGATGACCTGTCGAGTCTGTCTCCGGGCAGTAGTAGAGTCTTCATAGCATCTTTCCAGGGAGATTCCGCCTCCCTGTTCATCCCTTCATGGAGTCTGTCCTCCACCATTAGGGTCGGAAGCCAAGGGAACTTTCCCCTAACTCCTACCACATCCTTTGTGGTTTTGTTTTCGTGTGTAGGAAGGCTTCGGTGGAGCCAACCGTCTTCCTTTTCCAGTAGTTCTACTATCTCCAGAACTGTCCCTCCGATACTGCCTTCGCCTATTTCAGGGCTAGGCCTAATCGGAACCTTGTTAGTGTCTCTGAGACTGTGTCCAACCTCAAACATTAGGCGGAGCACTGTGTACATATCGCCAGGGCTGGTGCTCATGGCCCCTGGTGGTTTGTAGGCATCCGCCCTATCTGGGCTGATAGGCGGCCCTCGGCCACTATCGAGGAGTCTAAGAAGATAAAGGCTCTTTTCCACTTTCACCTTCACAACGCTGATTTTGAGCTGATTCCGGCCATGCTTGAAGAGTTGGGGATGATCCCCCCATTGCCTCAGGGTATTAACCCTAATCTTCACCACATCTGTTGATAGTGAGCCGAACTAATCCTCTACGGATTTCTTTGCAGGGGTATAGGAGTCGTCGGAGCTGCGGTACGAGATCGTCGAGTTGACGCAGAGTGCTCCTCGTCCGGTGGACCATGTCAAGCCAGGGGCCGGCTCGGTGACTGTCGCCGCCCCTCAGGTTGTAGTTGCTTTTGCTCCGGGGCACCTTCAGTCTCCGGTCCCCACGGCTATTCTGTTAGTGAGCTCATCCATAGCCCCTGCAGTCAGTGGCGGGTCAAGTGCTCGGAGGGAGATCTCCGAGGAAGTTACTAGCATTGCTGAAGTAGAGTCCACCATGCCTGGCGGTGGACATATCTTACTGGGTGTGGATGAGCTGGCGGCGCGGGACAGCCAGCATCGCCCGAGGAAACAGAGTAGGGGTCCAGCTTCGGTTCGAAGTCAGGCCCCGCCACCGTCATCGTCTGAGGCTCCGCCTCTGCCTGAGGTTCCTCCTCCGCCACAATCGACTGAGGAGCCTGCAATCGTCCCTGCCGTGCCTATCCCCGTGGGGAAGGCTCACAATATGGGCAAATCCCCCGTTGCCGATGAAGCCACTCGCTTTCCACCGTCCGAGGTTCCTTTACGCACTTACCACCTGCCGTCTGAGGAGACCACGATCGGGTATGCGGGTGTCACGATGGGCACTAACCTTATCAACAAGAGCGTCGGGTGGCGTGAGCGCACCGGGGCATTCGGCCTTGGGGCTGAGGAGGAGCTGTCAGGTCTGGCTGCGAAGAGCATATGCACGGTTTCTAGGGCGTTGGGCTTGTGGAGGTACCACTTCGGTGGCCTTGCGAGAGAATTGGAGGATAGCCGAGCCACGCATGCGGTGGTGACGGCCAAGTGCGAGAATCTAGAGGGGCGCCAGGAGGCGTCTGAGGCAGAAGTTGCCGATCTCCGAGAATGATTGGAGAAAATGGGGTGATCCCTTGCCGGGATGGAGCGGGATCATGACTTTTTCCGTGCTCGGGCCGAAACGGCTGAATCCCATGCATCCAAGCTAGGGGCAATGATCGACGCCTTTGAGGCCCGGGCCCAGGAGGTGGAGTCATAGCTTGCTGAACTGCGCTCATCGATGACCACGGTTGGCTAGGAGGCGGGGGATAAGTTCCACTCTTCTTCGGCCAATCGGGCTGAGTTGACCTTGGTGGCCTTGGAGGTCTTCGGGCTCGCACGCGATCGTGGCTTCTAGGAAGGTTGGAAGGCTTCTTTCCAGGCTGTGGCAGAGAGCTCGAGCGTCTTGGTGCCTTCTCTCCCTCCTCCCTTGACGCCCTATGGCCCTGAGGCCAGTGGTGGCGAGGAGGAGCTTGGTGATGAGGAGGCTGGGGCTGAGGAGCAGGCGCTGGAGCTGAGCACTGGTGGGCGAGTAGTCGGGGATGGTTCGTCGACCGAGAAGCGCCTGGTCGACTTGACCGATGACCCGCCGCCTATAGAAGCTGCTGTCACCCATGAGCCTGAGGATGATGGGTCACGTGACGACACCACCGGGGCGCGTGCTTGATGATATCCCAGCTGTCTTTCTAGTTCTTTCTTATGTAGCTTTTGGGCTTGCCCTGCTGAGGCAGTTGCCTCTTTTTTAAGATTTTTATTTTGGAATGGAAGACTTTCCTCTTTTTCATAAATTCTAGAATCTTTACCGTGCTTCCTTCTTTCTCTGATTGTTAAGAGATCTCCTGGGGATGCGTAGCGACGTCTCGGGAGTTACCCTGAGAGGGCGCGACCTTCAGGATCCGTCACTTGGATTTCCACGAATTTGAAAAGGCGGTAGGACTCCTCTTTTCTTCTAGGAACTTCGCTTCCTTCCTATAAGTAATGACCTTTATTTCAGCCCCACGACCATCTTGGGTTTGCTGGGCTTCCAGGAAGGGGTTCCCGTAGTATGTCATCGGAGGGGTCTGGCACTTCGTCTGATGATGGATCCTCGTAAGTTCCTCGCCAGCTCCTGCGCCTTCGGAGGGAAGCATTGCCGCACTGTGGCCGCCGTGGCCAGCGCCGGGGGAGAACAGTGGGATACAGGCTCGGGTACCTAGATGACTGGTAGGAGGCCTTGGAGAAGGTCAACCGCCTATACTCTGGCAAGGGAGTCCTGTTCCTTGAGCCAGACAAGTTCCATCCTTGAAGGGATGAGAAATCTCTTTCTAATCTTCCCCCTGCTTATAAATAAAACTCTTCGTCCGTAATCTTGTTTTGGTTTGGTGGTGTACGCCCATGTCTCCTCTTTTTCCTTTGGCTCGCAGGCGTATGATGAGGCATTCTCCGCTACTGAGGGAAGCGTCTCTTACTTTGAGGTAGTGGTGGTAATGGGTAGGCCTGCTTATATAATGTGTTGGCCTCATTGTCCACCCACATCCTTCTGATGCTGACGCGAGGGTGCCGAGTCTTCGCGGCTCTGTAAGAGGAGGTCCTGACTTTTTCCTAGTGCAAGCCTTTGCGCGGGCAACTCCTTCGGCTAGTCCGCTTCCTCGAAAACAGGCGGGCTGGGAGGTGGGTCGCCTGTTGATGTTGCCTTGGTGGTCGCTGGCAGGTAACCTGACAGAGGTGATGTCAGAGAGACCGAAGACTGGAGTGACCTCCGTGCCACTGTAGCCTTAGTCTTGTCTTATTTTTCCATACACTTGTATATTGGTCACCTTGGAACTTGGCAGTTTGTATTTTGACTAAAGAAATAAAATCTTTGAGCTTCGGGACATTGTTGATGTGTACCTCTTGGGAGAAGATGTTTGCTTGTGTGGTGAGTTTATGAGAGCTTGGTGGTCGATGTTTTGACCATTTTTAGTTTCTCTCTAACGCATTCATCTCCTCAGGCTCATGCGTATTTCTTCGTCTCCTTGAGCCCATGGGGTATTGCAGTCGTTTTTTCCTAGGGAACCCGTGGGCCACCTTCATTTTCGAGGGAAGAAAGGGTACTTGCCTCTTGGAAGTTACTTCTGTTTCTAAGGGGAACAGTGCTCGCCTTTGGGAAACCCGCAGGTTACCTCATCATTTTCAAGGGGAGCGGTGCTCGCCTCTAGGGAGCCCGCATGCTACCCTCTCGTTTTCAAGGGGAGCGATGCTCGCTGTAGACACGCTAAAATCGATGCTATGTTGAGTAAATCTCATGTCACCGTGTGACGCCCCAAAGTGGACTTCAATGTTGGCTTAATATGAAGTTTTTCTATTTTCTATGTGTTAATTGTAATTTCTTGGCATTTTTCTTTGATAATTAGAATTAACGCCTTAAGGAGGGGCGTCATTTAATTGACGACCTAGCCAAGGGCGCCTCTTAATAAATGGACGACTATGAATAGAGGCGTTGTTTCCTGGATTTTTACGAATCCTATGCAAAATGAAAAATCAAAGAATTGACGTTGCTCTGAGGGGCGTCTATTATTTAGCGCCCGTATTTGCAGGCGTCAGTTCAAAATCTTTAATAAGGAAAGTCATTTGTTGCCATAATTAAATCCAGGGATTGACGGCTGAGTGCACGTCATCATTTTAATTAACGCCTTTGGTGATGTCGTCATTTTTAATTGACGCTCTTTGAGAGGTCGTCATTTCCAATTTCGTCCCCTTTTCGCCTGTTTATTTCCAGTAATGATCCCTTCCCTGTTTTACTCCTTGTGTTTGATTGGGAAGAGGGTTTCTTATTGGAGGTCCATGACCTTGTTTTAATCTTATTATTACAATGATTTTTGGGCCTATAAATACTCTCGGTGTTTCTCTCGCACGAAGAGAAGGGGGAATGCAAGAACGTGTTAACAGAGAATAAGAACCACTGTGAGAGTTCTTTTTAACAGGGAGAAGAGAGTTTCTGTTTTGCAGGTTTAGTTCCCAAGCAATCCTTTTCCCGATTGGTGTTAATCCTCCTTCCCACGGTGGTCATCAGCTGCTGCTCAACCAATCTCTTTGGTTTTCTCTCCCAGTACTGCTGCACGCACAGCAGAGAGGAGATTTTCTTCTCTTTTTTGGTTAACATTCATCATCACCCATTGTTCTTTCTAACTCTTTGCTAGAAACGTTCTTCACATCATACATCTTGCTTTGCATATTCTGCATTCACATCTTCTATACCCTTTGTTACTCCTCTTAAGGGGTTTTAAAAACCAAAACACACAAGGTGTGTTCATGCTTCATTTGATCGACTTCTTAGTTTTAGAGCATTGATACTACACCTTTTGGCTAATCCATTCTTTTCATTCATTTTGTGTGTTCTTACAAGGGTAATCAAAGCTAAGAACCCCCTTCATCGACCGGCCGATAAAAGGAGGAAGGAAAAGTCCACAATCTCACCTGCTCAATACAAGGTACATTCGATGACTTTTATTTTTCTTGAGGTAACCCCTCTGGCGATCACACTCCTCATTAGCACCACGTGCTTATTTTTTTGCCCTCGACCATTAATTCCTTCATTTATATATATATTTTTACTTATTGTTATTAAATATATTTTTCATATATATTTTATATATATTTTAATTGGAATCTACAAATTGGCGATCAAGGTGGGACCCCTTTTGTTTAGTTTGATTACCCCTCCCATTGGCACCCCTCCTTTGGTACCCTCGCGTACCCCTCCCATTGACACCCTCGCGTGTCCCTCCTTTGGTACCCTCGCGTACCCCTCCCTTGTGCTCCACGTAGCACACTCCCTTTGGTACCCTCGCGTACCCCTCCATTGTGCTCCACGTAGCACACTCCCTTTGGCACCCTCGCGTGCCCCTCCTATTGGCACCCTAGCGTGCCCCTCCTATTGGCACCCTCGCGTACGCCTCCACTGTGCTCCAAGTAGCACCCTCCCCTCGTGCACCACGTGCACGCCTCCCATTGACTAGCCAAATTTTGACTATCTTTGTTTAGTGAGAAATTTGATTTCTGTCAGTCACCAGGGGTTTCAGCTCTTTGAACTGAATAGCGCCCTCCCCGCTGTCGTCATTTCTTCATACAGCGACCACGGACAGAGGCGCCGTGTCAATCATTTTTCTGCATTTTTGTCATTTTTATAATTCACGCCCCTTACAGAGGCGTCATTTCATCATTCAACGCCTTGCACCAAGGCGTCGTTTTCGTTGATTACTATCGATTTGTCCTTTACCTGATCACTGTTCACTGTGTTTTAACGCCCCTTCTCAGAGGCGTCGTTTCGTTATTTAACGCCTCACATCAAGGCGTCTTTTTTCTGCTCGCTGTTACTTACTACACGATTTGACGCCTTCCACAAAAGCGTCTTTCACTGATTCAGCGCCTTAACGCAAGGCGTCAATTTATTATTATCATTTTTATTTATACTACGAGCACTGTTCACTGCCATTTGACGCCCCTTCGCAGAGGCATTTTTCACAGGTACAGCGCCTCACTCCAAGGCACCATCTTATTTTCATTGCTCCCTGTTTGCACTGTTCACGGCGATTAGCGACTGCGACGTAGACGCTGTTAGTTAATATAGCGACCTTGTCTGGGTCGTCATTTTGTTTTGTGCCCACAGAACTACTGTTTGTTGGTGTTTATTTTTCTGATCTATTTTGATATCACCTGCTTGATATTGCCTGCATTAGATTGCATCCATGGCATTCGGTTTGGGAGACCTCCTCTCCCCACATTTTTTAGGAGCTACACCCCTCTTGGTGAAGGAAGGACCCTCCTTTGAGCATTCCGTCTCATTGGACCAGAAATTCCTAAGCCAAGCCTCCGTAAGTCCTCGCACCCGTGGATTCCCTCACGGACGCCGGGCAGGTTGTACCATTGAAGTACCCGGAGTATAGTTTGTTAGCTAGGTACGATTGATAAACACTGATCCAGAGGGGGGGTGAATGGATCGTTCAAAGAATTCTACCCAATTTAAAATTCGCATGAGATGATAACAACTAGATCAGTGGACAATTTATCAAACAAGATATGCAAACTCAATTAAATTCTAGGATATAGATAATCAATTAAATCACGGTCCTAGCATGCATCTAGCGGAAGCAGGCAATCAAAAAAACTACTGCACGATGATTTTAGGTGGTTCGGTCCAAAGACCTACGTCCACCCCTCACTTCCAACCGGAGTGAGGCTTCCACTAGTAACACTAGCACAGCAGACTCAGTCTGCAACAAATGCTGCCAAACAGCTTGACCAGGGGAACAACCTCCCCTCTTCCTCCCAACCGGAGGGACACCCCAAGTGACTCCCAGTCACTTGGAAACCAGAGACACACGGTCTCTCTTCCTCCAGACCCAGAGGGAACCCCTGGACTTGCTACCCACAAGCCCAGAACCAGAGGACCAAACCTCCCTTCCTCCAAACCGGTGGGGAACCTAGAGACCCAAGTCTCTCTTCCTCTGAACTCCAGAGGGAAACACAAGTGACATTAAGTCACCTGCAAACTAGAGGTCTCAGACCTCTCTTCCTCCCAACCGGAGGGACCCCTGAACTTGAAACCTACAAGTCCAGAACCGGAGGACGAGCCTCCCTTCCTCTAACCAGAGGGAACTCACAAGTAGCACCCAGCTACTTGCAACCGGAGATAGCAATCTCCCTTCTCCTGAACCAACAGGAGGGACCCGATCCCCAACAGGGCAATCGGAAGAACAACAAGTGAATAGTTCAAAAGAAAATCAAAACCCAGCAACAGAAAGCTGAAAAGATAAAATCAAATGTGGCTCTCGCAGGAGCTGGCTGGCCTGGATTTGATCCACAGTCCAGCAGGAACTTCTTCTACTGCTTCTCTCTTTCTCCCAGCACGAACTCTCTTTTCTTCTTCTTCTTATTTCTTACTTCTTCTTCTTCTCACAGCTTCTGCCTTCTCCTTCTTCTCACTCTCTGTATCTCACTGTCTCTCTTTCTTTTTCTTCTTCTGCTCTCTCGATCTAGCTCTCAGCCTTCTCTATCTCTTCTTTCTCTTCTGCACTTCTTCTCTTAGCTCTGGCTGCTTCTACTTCAGTCACTCTCTGCCCTCCCTCCCTCTTCAGAGGAAGAAGACACATATATATATTAGCAGCAGATTAGGGCGGCGTGTGCTTTCCACGATTCCCGCCCAAATGCTTCAGTCCACGTGGAGGCTCCTCTGCATCTCGGATCACGTGCCAGATGCCAGCCTCGTATCACGTGCTCACTCTGCATAGGCTCCACGAACAGTACAATAGAGCAAACTGGTTCGGATTTGATCCTGAAACCAGAATCCTTCTTCTTCTTCTGCAAGGAGATTAAAACCATTAATACTCAGGGTTCTCTCTCTCTCTCTCTCTATATATATATATATATATATATATATATATATATATATATATATATATATATACCTGAAATAAGTCGGTTGACACTCAAGCTAAAGCTGCACGAGGTGTGTAGGAACAACAAAGGTGCACTATACTGAGAACGACACGAGGTACATAAAATGACTACAGCACAAGATAAAAAGAAAATGACACGAGGTCAGATGAGAACAGCACGAGGTAAATAGAAAAAAATAACACGGAGTAAGACGGTAGTAAAACACGCGATCAGAGGAACCTTGGACGGAGATAGAAAGAAGCAACACGGAGACACAAATACAACACTAAGACACAAACACAGAAATAACATGAAGACTTAAACACAAGAATAACACGAAGACATAAAAACAAAAGATAACACGAAGACACAGGAAAATGACTCGAACACGAGGACGACACGGGCTGAAAACAACTCGAAGATGAAAACAGAAACCGACACGAAGTGTGGTCACAAAGCAAGAAAGACACGGGGTCTTGGAAGAAATAACACGAATACAGAAGACTCGAAGACATAGGGGTGACACAGATGGAGCGACACGAGGTGGCACAGAAAATAGCACGAGGTGCTGCAGTGTTCAGCACGCGATGGAACAAATAACGACACTAAGGCTCATAGTGTTGTCAACCTCAAAACATGTAAAGACTCAACAATTGAAAGTCTGAAGGCGATGTACAGACTTCAGCTAAGCAGGCCACAGTCTAATGTATAGACTTCCGGTGTGAATGAAATGCTGTACATACTTTGATTCCAAAATACGATGTAAAGACTTTATGAGAAGGCAACTGAACACTGTACACATTTCCAATGTACAGACTTCACATGAACAGACCAATGTGCATACTTCCCTTCGATGCATCTACAGTGCAATGTATTGGCTTGACAAACATTATGCAATGTATGGACTTTGATAACAAGATGCAATGCTGACTGATGTATACACTTGGCAAAGAGAGTGATGCATGAACTACCGTGTACAGACTTTAAGACTTAATGTACAAAAAGTAGACAAAGCAGCATGGCGTCAACCCAGCTGATCCACTGCGTCAACGCAGCTAGTGAACAGACAGCCAATGCGTCAACCCAATCTAGCCATATTCATGAGTTAGCTCCCAATCTAGCCATATTCATGAGTTAGCTATTCAAGCAAACAATAACCAATTTATCACAGCATGACTCAAGCATACACACGCATTCTTCACAATTCAGACATGGCACACTCATGCAATCTCCCACAGAATAGATCAGACATATTCAAGACAAAGTGGTGACTCATTCATGTTGCTATCATTAAAACACCACATCATCAACAAAGCACAAGGGGCACAACAATCTCCCCCTTTTTGATGATGGCAACATAATGAGTCACACTGACTCATCAAAGTCAAACTATTCTCCCCCTTTGACATAATCAAAAAAAAAGAAGGGAAAAGGTTTGATAGGCAAATGCAGCACATAAATGCAGAGAATGAGTCATGGTTCGTTAAAATGAAGATCTCCCTTATGACAATGAAACAGCTCTCCCCCTATCAACATGCATGATTGACTACTCTCCCTTTAGATGTGAATAAACCATAACTCCCCCTGAAGCACAGGAATGGACTCTGGTTATCCAATAAATCAATCTGAAATCAGCCATTACAAAGAATCTGAATTCTGGTGAAAATACCACAGAATCAGAGCTTATTGCAGAACAAGATGGAAGATTCCAATAGTGTGGAGAGAAATACATCTCAGGATTCAATCTGAAATCCACCACCATAAGGATTCTGAAGTTCAAAAGGCTGCAAGTGAACAAGGTGATAATAGGAGTGGCACCTCACATTTGTATGGTCAGAAAAATGCGGATGGAATCAGTCAACTGATAAGAGAGGAGTTGACTATACAGTTTTTGTTGATCATGCATGAATCTGATCATGAGGGATTTGAATGCATACATCACTTCAATAAGTCTTAAAAGATGTAGACTCTTCTATCATAAGGAGTTATGAATTGGCAACTTAACCAATCTGATTTAATTTTGATGTATACCAACTTTGCCAAATTAAACTCAATACTCATATCTGAATCCAAGTTTTAATAAAAAGTGAACCAAATAGTCAGAAAACACTCAAAAACAATCATCTTTTATCTTACACAGAAGATCTCAATGACTCTTTCAAGAGTTACACAGATTAGTATTGATGTTAAACACTTTTTCAAGAACATGAGTTGACAGATTTTTCAAGATAATTTTATTTGAAGCACATTATATTTTTCCTGAGCAATTTAAGTTGATCAACACCTTTTTTACATGAGGCACAACAAGTCTTAGTTGAAGTGACCCAGTTACTCAGTGTGATAACTGGCATTACCTCTCACTTTGAGAGCAGTGTTAGCAATATGAGTGTCTTTTTACATGAGAAGACACCTTTATCAGAGGCCAGACTCCCCAGCTACTCAACACAAATGAGCTATTGCTCTGTCAGGTTTTGTTGCACTAAGTTTTTATCAGAGATAACTGTGGCACCTCATGACATGAGTTACTTTATTTCATTGATAAAGAGCTCAGTTTCTCAGTGACCGAGTCATTGCTCTGAATTCATAATTTTCTCATTTAGTCAACTTTTTCAAGTTAATGATTAACCACAACACTCACTCTATGTATCTCTACCAAAGTAGCCTAGATTTCAAATTTTCAGATATTAGATGAGAGACTTTAAGGATTACATGACACAAGAGGTTAAAGTTTATTAAACCTTATCAACAGATATTTTCAATTCATTTAATTACAAGGCTGAGAATACATTAATCTTATATCAGTCTGATTAAGTGATAATTCTTAAACCTATATGATAGGAGTTTCTACCAAAATCTCAGACTGAATTGCATGACATGCAGCTTAAGTTCCTCAGATCAGAAAATTAAGTTTAGCTGACCAACAAATCAATGGTAGAGCCAATGCAGTCACACTAGCTGAGAAGAATGGGAAAGGTGAGTATAGGCTGGTGCAAGAGTAAATCAGCAATAGAGAAGAGCATTAGAAGAGATTTTTATCATCAGACAGTAGCTGAGTCTGGAATACAGACTGATCAGCTATTTTAGAGATACTAGCAAAGAATACAGTTGAATAGCGCATAGTCAAGAGAATGAATCAAGTTACTTAAACAAAGGGAGTTCATGAGGTGAAGAGGATATGAAATAGGAATGCTCCCCCTGTCTAAGTGCAGTGAATTTCTTTTTAGATTTTTTTTTAAAATTTATGATATGCACTATCCTACATATGTAGTATGCAACAATTCTAACAAGGAGAGCATGATGATCAATCAACAGCAAATAAGCTCCCCCTGACAAAATGCATGATGTGCAATGAATCATTTCTTTTCGAATTTAATTTTCTTTAAATTTATGATATGCAATACACTGCTCTATATGAAAACTAGACCCATGGTACTAGGTGGAGGACTCGGTCCAAGGACCACCTCACACATGGCAGTAGCATCCATACATACTTCATATGCCCTTCAGCACTGTTCCATTTAATATACCATGATGGTCATTCAAATGACATATGCAGTGCAACGCACTCTCATTTATTTAGTGCAAACAACAGCATGAGAAGAGCATCAAAAGTCAACCAAGCAAAACAACAGTTTCAGATAATAAAATTAAAACAGACAAATTAGCATTTTCAGATTATGAGATTTAAACAGAGTTCAGAACTGACCTGAAATGTAGAATCCTGGGATTTTCTTTTTGAGTGCCTTGGTTAACCCCTTTTATTTCTCCCTCCAAGGCACACCTACAAAGTATTGATCATTTTGAACTTGCAAGGACCCAAGCAGCTTTGGATCCTGCGTTAGCCCTGACAGGTTTTCTAAACATTTTCATGGCAACATTAACATCAAGTTTCATCAGAGAACAGTCATCCATAGAATGTCCAAAATTTCCACAGTATCTACATGAAATGGCTAGTGTTTGATTCTTATGATGCATATTAACAGCAGGATGATGTTTATAAACATGTTCATAAGATTTTCTGTTATATGCATGAGCAGTTTGATGCTTGTTCTTAACCATCCAACATTCAGCAGATTTATGGCCTGGCTTCCCACAGTTATAGCATGAAATTTTCACAAAAGGTTTTACAGGGAATTTGACAAAATGGGGTTTAACATAGTTCTTTTGAACATACCAATAGTCCTTGACTGTATGCCCATTTTTCCCACAGTGGGAGCATGCAAAAGAATTTCTTTTATGAAAACCACTTTTACCCCAAGTGGATCTAAACCAGCACTCAGCAGCCTTGTGCCCAGACTTATTGCAGCTGAAGCACACAATGTGTTGACTAGAATTATGTTTATATCCATATGGACCATGAACATGAATGGGAGACTTGGCATGCTGTTTATTGTCTTCTTTCATGATAAAACATTCACTCATGAGATGACCATGCTTCCCACAATAATAACATGAGGCAACAGGCTTCCTAGCAACATGGTTTCTATCAAAAGAGTTTCTAGAATGTAAAGTTCCACTAGCATGCTCATCTTTTAACATCAATCCATAATCCTCCATTATGTGACCTCCTTTCCCACAATAATAACATGAACCCTTTTTAATGTGAGTGTGTGAGAGATCATATGAATTATGTGTAGCCTTCTTTATAGTAACAGGAGTGTCTTTATCATTCTTCTGTGAAGTTTCACCCTTTTTCAATTTTTGATTTTGTTCCACAGTTTTGGGTTTCACAGTGGATTTTTGTGCAGTGAATTTGAAGACAGAAGGAGCAGAGGTTGTGTTCTGATTGGTGGCTTTGACAAAAATAGTAGATGTTTCATTCACATTACTCCTTTTATTTGTCGGACTATAGCCTGGTCCCTTTCTCTCAAAGTTATCACTCTTTCCAAGAAGCTTATTCAGATTGTCCTTACCTTTGACAAATTTTGATAGAGAATTTTTTAAATCTTTAATCTCAAAATTCAAATCAGCAATTTTAGCTTCATATTTGGACAGATCTGTTTCACAGGAAATGACTTGTTGATGCAAGGCATCATTCAGACTCTTGAGTTTTTCAACTTCCTGTTTTAGTTTTGTTTCATTGTCAGCTTCAGATAGGGACTTATAAAGATCATCAACTTCTTGTTGAAGGGATGTGATAGTAAGCTCACATCCAGCTATTTTCTATTCACTGCAACTGACATTTCCATTTAACATTAAGTTGATGGTTTTTAGACTCTCAATTTCTTGTTCAGCATTCATCAACCTATCAGAATTATCCACACTCACACACTTGCCTATTTCCATTATCATTAGCCTATCTGTCAGCTGGGTGTTTAGATGTTTCAACTCATTGATTTCCTCTTCCAGTTTACTGTTCTGCTCTAGGAGATCAGCATCAAGCACCCATTCATCTGAGAGAGACTGACATTCATGAAACATTTCCTGTTGTTTTTCAGAATCTTTCTGTAATTCTATGTTTACAGATTTTATGGCATTAAGCTTTTCAATCAACAATTTATTCTCCTGTCTAAGTTTCTCTGATTTTTCATCATTTTTATTGGAGAACTCTTTAAGAGAATCATTTTCAGATTTCAGCTTGTTTAGTTCAGACTTAACACATTCAATTTCTTTCAGCAAATCCTTGCTCTGAACAGAATCATGACTAGCTAGACTAATCTTCTTTTCAAGTTCAGAGATTTCTTTCACATGATCTTGATTCTCAGTTTTCAATAAAGAAATTTGTTTCTTCAACATTGGAAGATCAGACATACAGGCATCATAAATATTTTTCAATTCAACACAATTTCTGCAAGGAGAACTTGAACTATCTAAACCAGTACTCTTCTTCAATTTTTTATACTGTTTTCTTAACAGTTCATGAGATTCAAATAATTCAGCATATGCATTCTCCCAATCTTCTAGAGAAAAATTCTCGAAGAGATTTACCTCATCATCATCATCTTTAGTCTGACTGCTGCCTTGATTGCTGCCAATTGGATTACTTCTGTTAGCCATCATGCAGTTGTCCTCGTTTACCCTGTGAAATTACTTCAGCCTATCCAGGATGTCCTTTGCTAAGCTGCAATTATGAAGACAAGACCATAAGGCTCTGTCAGTAGCTGCTTTCAACAGGTTAAAAGCTTTCTGATTTTCTCCATCTTTTGATCTGTGTCTGTCGGTCCATTTGGACACTTTCGTTGGTAAGGTGTGAGGACCTTGTGAAATTAATTTCCACAAATTAGGATTAGCAGAATTTACATAAGCATGTAAAGCAGTGTACCACCGACTGAAACCAGAACCACTAAAGACGGGTGGTAAAACCATTGAAAAATAAATAGCGAGTAAGTTCAAGGCAACATGAACAATTATGCACTAAAAACAAATTAGCACCTAAGACAACAAGATCGAATATGCAGGTCGCTCGACCTTGTATGCAGACACCACTCTGATACCAATTGTTAGCTAGGTACGATTGATAAACACTGATCCAGAGGGGGGTTGAATGGATCGTTCAAAGAATTCTACCCAATTTAAAATTCGCATGAGATGATAACAACTAGATCAGTGGACAATTGATCAAACAAGATATGCAAACTCAATTAAATTCTAGGATATAGATAATCAATTAAATCACGGTCCTAGCATGCATCTA
Source organism: Amorphophallus konjac (assembly GCA_022559845.1). Lineage (NCBI taxonomy): Eukaryota > Viridiplantae > Streptophyta > Magnoliopsida > Alismatales > Araceae > Amorphophallus > Amorphophallus konjac. The sequence continues at coordinate 246,249,443 of CM040120.1, forward strand.
GCGGAAGCAGGCAATCAAACAAACCACTGCACGATGATTTTAGGTGGTTCGGTCCAAAGACCTACGTCCACCCCTCACTCCCAACCGGAGTGAGGCTTCCACTAGTAACACTAGCACAGCAGACTCAGTCTGTAACAAATGCTGCCAAATAGCTTGACCAGGGGAACAACCTCCCCTCTTCCTCCCAACCGGAGGGACACCCCAAGTGACTCCCAGTCACTTGGAAACCAGAGACACACGGTCTCTCTTCCTCCAGACCCGGAGGGAACCCCTGGACTTGCTACCCACAAGCCCAGAACCGGAGGACCAAACCTCCCTTCCTCCAAACCGGAGGGGAACCTAGAGACCCAAGTCTCTCTTCCTCTGAACTCCAGAGGGAAACACAAGTGACATTAAGTCACCTGCAAACTAGAGATCTCGGACCTCTCTTCCTCCCAACCGGAGGGACCCCTGAACTTGAAACCTACAAGTCCAGAACCGGAGGACGAGCCTCCCTTCCTCTAACCAGAGGGAACTCACAAGTAGCACCCATCTACTTGCAACCGGAGATAGCAATCTCCCTTCTCCTGAACCAACAGGAGGGACCCGATCCCCAACAGGGCAATCGAAAGAACAACAAGTGAATAGTTCAAAAGAAAATCAAAACCCAGCAATAGAAAGCTGAAAAGATAAAATCAAATGTGGCTCTCGCAGGAGCTGGCTGGCCTGGATTTGATCCACGGTCCAGCATGAACTTCTTCTACTGCTTCTCTCTTTCTCCCAGCACGAACTCTCTTTTCTTCTTCTTCTTCTTCTTCTCACAGCTTCTGCCTTCTCCTTCTTCTCACTCTCTGTATCTCACTGTCTCTCTTTCTTTTTCTTCTTCTGCTCTCTCGATCTAGCTCTCAGCCTTCTCTATCTCTTCTTTCTCTTCTGCACTTCTTCTCTTAGCTCTGGCTGCTTCTACTTCAGTCACTCTCTGCCCTCCCTCCCTCTTCAGAGGAAGAAGACACATATATATAGCAGCAGCAGATTAGGGCGGCGTGTGCTTTCCACGATTCCCGCCCAAATGCTTCAGTCCACGTGGAGGCTCCTCTGCATCTCAGATCACGTGCCAGATGCCAGCCTCGTATCACGTGCTCACTCTGCATAGGCTCCACGAACAGTACAATAGAGCAAACTGGTTCGGATTTGATCCTAAAACCAGAATCCTTCTTCTTCTTCTGCAAGGAGATTAAAACCATTAATACTCAGGGTTCTCTCTCTATATATATATATATCTGAAATAAGTCGGTTGACACTCAAGCTAAAGCTGCACGAGGTGTGTAGGAACAACAAAGGTGCACTATACTGAGAACGACACGAGGTACATAAAATGACTACAGCACGAGATAAAAAGAAAACGACACGAGGTCAGATGAGAACAGCACGAGGTAAATAGAAGGAAATAACACGGAGTAAGACGGTAGTAAAACACGCGATCAGAGGAACCTTGGACGGAGATAGAAAGAAGCAACACGGAGACACAAATACAACACTAAGACACAAACACAGAAATAACATGAAGACTTAAACACAAGAATAACACGAAGACATAAAAATAAAAGATAACACGAAGACACAGGAAAACGACTCGAACACGAGGATGACACGGGCTGAAAATAACTCGAAGATGAAAATAGAAACCGACACGAAGTGTGGTCACAAAGCAAGAAAGACACGGGGTCTTGGAAGAAACAACACGAATACAGAAGACTCAAAGACATAGGGGTGACACAGATGGAGCGACACGAGGTGGCACAGAAAACATCACGAGGTGCTGCAGTGTTCAGCACGCGATGGAACAAATAACGACACTAAGGCTCATAGTGTTGTCAACCTCAAAACATGTAAAGACTCAACAATTGAAAGTCTGAAGGCGATGTACAGACTTCAGCTAAGCAGGCCACAGTCTAATGTATAGACTTTCGGTGTGAATGAAATGCTGTACATACTTTGATTCCAAAATGCGATGTAAAGACTTTATGAGAAGGCAACTGAACACTGTACACATTTCCAATGTACAGACTTCACATGAACAGACCAATGTGCATACTTCCCTTCGATGCATCTACAGTGCAATGTATTGGCTTGACAAACATTATGCAATGTATGGACTTTGATAACAAGATGCAATGCTGACTGATGTATACACTTGGCAAAGAGAGTGATGCATGAACTACCGTGTACAGACTTTAAGACTTAATGTACAAAAAGTAGACAAAGCAGCATGGCGTCAACCCAGCTGATCCACTGCGTCAACGCAGCTAGTGAACAGACAGCCAATGCGTCAACCCAATCTAGCCATATTCATGAGTTAGCTCCCAATCTAGCCATATTCATGAGTTAGCTATTCAAGCAAACAATAACCAATTTATCACAGCATGACTCAAGCATACACACGCATTCTTCACAATTCAGACATGGCACACTCATGCAATCTCCCACAGAATAGATCAGACATATTCAAGACAAAGTGGTGACTCATTCATGTTGCTATCATTAAAACACCACATCATCAACAAAGCACAAGGGGCACAACATAGTTGACCCATACGTTGGAAAGGAGAAAGAAAAATCTAGATACCCGGAGATTATACCCAAAATTTCAACTAGGATCCACCTTCAAAAGAGAGAACCTAATATTGAACTCACCCTAATCTCCAAGAAAAATGTTAAAATTTTGGGCTCATTACAACTTGTGTGTTTCTTTTGCTTGAGAAAGTGATATCTCTTGGTTATATCTCATTGTCGAAAATTCATTTCTTTCTCCTTAAGCATGAAATTGCGTTCAGGTAAAATCATCAATATGGCCAACTACGGGTATACTTATGATGGTTATGAAGAGGGTCACTCTGACCCGTTCTATAAGATTCCCTCTCAGGATCCTGTCTACCATGAGGGAAACTACACTTCTTCTCCCACTCAAGTCCACATGGTGGACACCACTTCTTTGGAGGTTGAGCCTTCTTCCCAAGCTCAATCTACCACTCAAAATACTTCAGGGGACACTTCACCTTCTTTCAACTTCAACGAATTTCTCAAAGCTCTTGCTCAGCTGGATGACTCCCAGCGCCAGGCGGCCCAGGCCGTTTTAAAGGGGAAGTCTGTTCCGTCATCTAACCCTCCCCAGGCCATGGGTGGCCACTCTGCTAGTTCCCCCAACGACCCGACGGTCGCACCTAGGGTGCCCTCGCACCCATCAACTCCTGTTATGACTATGACGGCCCAACCGGCAAGTCACTCCATTGCTAGGCCTCAACAACCTCCTGTTTCTCAAATTTTGAGAAGGCCTATGACAAACCAATACTCTTTTTGTCCGGCCCCAGCCGAGTCCGATAACCATGCTATACTCATCCAAAAGATGGCTAGTATGGAGGAACAGCTTAAGAGGGTTACTGCATCCAAGGTCGCTCCTGAAATTATGCTCCCCCCTATGCCAGTTTTTCACCTACCCCCGTCTGAAATGCCGAATTTCCGACGGTACAATGGAACGGGTAATCCTCACATCCACGTGAAGGACTTTTTATATGAGGCATCATTCTGGCAAGATAACAAGACTTCCCTAGCTTATCTCTTTAGGCGGTCTTTGGATGGACCGGCACTAGAATGGTTTTATTCCCTGGAGCCGGCAGATGCCGGTGATTTTGATGTAGTCCAACGAAAGTTTCTGTAGAAGTACAAGGACCGTGTGGGTCCCTCTTTGTCTGTTACTGACCTGGTTGCCGAAAAGATGAAGCCCGAGGAGGACTTCGTTTTATTTGCTGATAGGTGGAGAGCTATGGCCGAAAAATTAAAAGACACACTGTCAGAAACGGAGCAAGTGAAGATGATTATATCAAACTCCACTCCGCAGTTCCGCCATATTTTAGCCATGAACAAGTTGAGCACTATGGAAGAGCTCTATGAAAGAGCTAGGTATATACAGACTCAGATGAAAGATTCACCTATTATGGGCATGTTTGAACCAAAGCCAAAGATGATAAAGAGGAACGTTAATATTGGCAATATTGGTGCGACCACTGAAGGCACTGTTACTAATGAGCAGGTGAGCGCGTTCGGCAATTCCACACCCTTCCGCCACCCTCCAAACCAAGGGCCATCACCACAATAGCCCGCCTTCCAAAACCAAGTCCACCAGCCAAATAATAACCCTCCTCAGACCTTACGACCTCTTCCACCTCCTCAACAACAACCCCACTTTACTTCACAAAGCCAACCCGCACAGTACCACCAAATGCCCCTGCCGGCCAATTATGCACCACAACAACTACAACAATCAAGAAGGCCATTGGGTCCCCGAAGAGCACAATACTCTCCCCTACCCGAAAGCCTATTAGATATTTTCAATGCCCTCATGGCCGCTAACCTGCTCACTTTGCCTAAAGAAAGAACAATATGGCCGCAACATGTAGACACCTCCCGATATTGCGTCTTCCATCGACAGCCGGGGCACTACATCGATCATTGTTTTCACTTCAAGGATTACATACATGATATGAATGATCAAGGAGATATTGATTGGGATGAGATGAGGAGGGTTATTGCTACTTTAAAGGCTCGAAGGCCTCCTCGGCAACCATCGGCTCAGCAGCACCCGCAGCAAGGTCAGCAACAACAAGTTCCACAGCAACAACAAGCTCCTGCGCCCCCGCCAAACATGGGTATTGTCAATAATCCACTACCGGAGCACCCGGTTCAAAACCAACAAGTAAACCTTGTCACCTCCATCCATGAAGTGGAGAGAGGGCAGGATTGGCATAAGGAAAACGCCTCTGTCGGGGCCATTAGTCAAAATCCCAATCAACAACAACCACCTCCATTGTTAAGAAGGCTCCAGCCTGTACCCACCTCTCAATCGCAACGTCCCCTTATACGTTCCATCACTCCAGGGCCATTCAATACTAACCTCACTCCTTCACGGCCTCTTCTTCTACGCCAATCCACAAATTCTCCTTCACCCCAAAACCCTCCACCAAACAGACCTCCCCTTATCCGCCACTTGCCAGTAGCCGTCGCTCCTCCTGTTCCACCTCCATCTACCACTACCATAATTCCAAAGCCCCTCCTTATCACCCGGCCTCCACCTCTGCCTTCTGATAATCCCCAGCCAGCAAGACCTCTTATAAGAACTCCTCCTTCTACCAATCCAACACCTGCACCCGATACTATTCCCTCTACTTCTTCTACCCCTTCACCTACCCTAGGCCCGACAGAGGCTCTGAAAACCATGGTGCTCCGTAGTGGACGAATGTTTCACCGAGTGTTTCCCCAGCGGGAGCAGGAGCCAGTACAAGAACAAGGAGAACAAGAACAAGAGCCTACACCGGGTACGAAATATGATTTATTAAAGCATTTGGACAGAACGCCGGCCTGAATTTCTATTTTGGAATTAATTAAGAGATCTACCACACATCAGCTGGCCTTGAAACAATATTTGCAAAAAGTAATGGTCAATGAGGACATTCCTGTTGAACAAGTCACTACAGTTTTGAATCCGGCCAGCAATCAACCGGCCATCACTTTCTATGAACATGAATTGGCTCCGCAGTCGGCCAGAAAATATGCACTGTGCATTACTATTGATATTAACAAGGTGGCAGTGAAATAATGTTTGGTGGATATTGGGGCATCCATTAATGTTTTGCCACAAAGTACCCTGAAAATATGTGGCATTCCGGAGAGCCAAATCTGACTGTCTACAATCACTGTTACCGCCTATGACAACACCAGAAAGCCGCCTTTAGGAATGATCACTCTAAAAGTTGGTTTGGGTCCAGTAACAGTTACAGCAGATTTCCACATTTTAGACATGGATCTGACATTCAATGGCATCTTGGGCCGTCCTTATATTCAAGAACTTGATGCTGTACCCTCCACGAACCATCAATGCATAAAGTTTCCACACAAAGGGCGCATTATCAAAGTTACTAGCATGCCCATTTTACCGGCAGAAGACATACATTCAGCAACTTCAGTGCCTTCCATGTGGCCTTCTAATAGGCCTTTGCTTTCAGTATTGGATATTGCCGACCCACGCCAAGATTTGTTAAGACCCCCAGTCACTAAGCAAGCCTCACCTCTAATGACACCCCTGCCTCCCCAAGGAAAGAAAAAGAAAAACATGATGAACACGCCAGGATGGAACATTCTGATGAAAATGGGGTATAGAACTGGTAAAGGTCTAGGAGTTAACCTTCAAGGGAGAGTCAAGCCCGTCAGGCATCAAAAGGTGATCCACCGAGATGGCCTAGGGTACAAAGGGTCAGGCAAAGATGAGAATGAACCATGGGTCGCGATGACTTCTACTCTCAAGACGGATCGACAGCCTCTTACATGGACCCTACAAACACACTTCATGAAAGGAGGCACTCATAAAGATGAGCAAACCACGCTAATCACTTCCATGATGGATTGCCAAGATGTACATGTAAGGCAGATTGCTCGCCACATAGCCCCACTAGCTACTTACAAGGCCCTGGAATCCTTGCGGCCAGATAAAAAGAGAAAGATGGATGACCCCGAATGTGACTGGTATAGATGGTTTGACATGAATGACATTACCATTGCTTTGAGCCGACTGTTCATGCCGACTGATCCGGAATGGCCACCACTAATTCATGAATTAATTGAAAAGCCAGCAGTGATCACAGATAAGAGGCAGCTTCTGAGTAATTATACAGATACCGGAGAGCCTGATGTGCCGTTCGAGGAGGGCTTCAATATAGACAGGCTGTGGGCCGGTCTCTTCCTTACCAAGTCCGTTCACCCAACGGCTGTTGTCCGCTTGTTCAATCAAATGTTTTGCTCAGATGTCCCTAGACCGCCTACAGTCTTGATAACCTTTTCTCCAAGTTCACTTCAAGTTTCTCCTCCGATTCCTCCCTTGCTCCTCGAGCAATTCTCTAAACTCTCCATTACACCCCCGCGTGAGTCATCATTTACTCAATCTTTCATCAATCTGTCAACCTTAACACCACCTCCTATTCCTCCCTCTCATTACCTTCTTCTTGAAAATGAAAATGAAAAAAAAATGCCAAAATTCAAATTTTCCAATCTTTCATCTCCATTGAGGAGACCTCCTATCTTCTTCTTGAGTGTGTCCCGACCCAGGGTCCGCTCTTCCAGGATTCATTAGGGGACCTTCCCTACCCCTCCGGTGAGCGGTCTTCATCTGTATCTTCTTCTGTACCCATCTTTTCCCCACCTCCTTCATCTTTGTCAAATTCTAGTGATCAGGCTAGTTCTTACTCTTCTAATTTTAAGACTCATGGGGTAGCTTCGCATAAGAGATCCAAGGGTAAGCAGATTCCCCGTAGATTCTTGTTGGAATTAGCTAGAAGGTGCCGGGCATGCTTAGCTCTTCCTGAATTCGTGGAGAATCCGATTATCCTGCCGGAAGTAGAATATGAGGATACTTGTGTTTTTAATGAGGGTTTTGGTGTTTATGAGATAATGAATGATGAAGACCCTATTGAAGAGGGGGATGAAGGTTATGAAGAATATGAGGACGAGGCCGATGCTTTTGCTAGTGGCATGAGAAGATTCGATGAACCATCAGCCTCAGTAGAAGAACCAACCAAAGAAATAAATCTGGGTACTGGAGAAGACCCTAGGATTGTCCTCATTAGTAAGAACTTGCCGCCCTCAGAAGAAGAGGCGCTCATTTTGGTTCTGCAAGAATATAAGGACACATTCGTATGGAGTTATGAAGATATGCCTGGACTAGACCCTGCGCTTGTCGAACATCGACTTACACTTAAGCCATGGTCCATTCCCGTTAAACAGCGGTTGAGACGTTTCCACCCTAATATGGCATTAAAAATGAAAGAAGAGGTCGATAAGCTCATAAGGCTAGATTCGTTAGAGTTGTCCTCTATCCCAATTGGGTGGCTAACATCATCCCAGTCATGAAGAAAGATGGAAAAGGTGCAGATTTGTATAGACTTTCGGGACCTTAACCGTACGTGTCCTAAAGATGACTTCCCCCTCCCTCATATTGATGTTTTGATTGACAATACGGCAGGATATGAGACTCTCTCCTTCATGGATGGCTTTTCAGGTTACAATCAGATTCGCCTGGCTGAGGAGGATCAAGAGAAAACATCGTTCACTACACCATGGGGAACTTATTGCTATGTGGTCATGCCCTTTGGACTTAAGAATGCTGGAGCCACCTATCAAAGGGCTATGATGTCAATTTTTCATGATATGATCCACATTTACATTGAGGTGTATGTTGACGATCTGGTAGTGAAATCAAGGACAAGGATTGAGCATCCCGGGGTTCTGACTAAAGTCTTGCAAAGAGCGCGGGAGTATCAGCTGAAAATGAATCACAAGAAGTGCGTGTTTGGTGTTTCATCAGGGAAGTTGCTTGGATTCATTGTAAGTAAGAGGAGTATTGAGATTGATCCCAACAAGGCAAAGGCTATAAGGGAAATGCCTCCTCCCAGGAATTTGAAAGAAGTTCGAGGATTGATCGGGAGGTTGCAATTTATTCGTCGCTTTGTTTCCCAGCAGTCACAAAGATGTAGGCCGTTCTACGAGCTTACTAAGCCGAGAGTCAAGTTTATTTGGGATGACAAATGTCAAGTAGCTTTTGACGGATTGAAGGATTATCTCTCAAATCCTCCTGTCCTGAGGCCGCCAGTTCCAGGCACATCGCTTGTTCTTTACATTTCCATCCTGAATGACTTTGTAGGCGCTGTCTTAGCCCAAGTTGACGAAGAAGGAAAAGAAATGGCAGCCTACTATTTGTCAAAGCTTCTCAACCCCTGTGAGCAGAGGTACTCAGCTATAGAAAAGACTTGTGCTGCTTTAGTCTGGGTAGTTCAGAAACTCAAGCATTATTTCTTAGCTCACGAAGTTCATCTCATTGCCCGTATGAATCCAATCAAATTCCTTCTTGAAAAATCTGTTCTCACCGACCGATTAGCACGATGGCAAAGCTTCCTCTCTCAATTCGATATTATCTATATTCAGTAAAAAGTGATTAAAGGCTATGCCATAGCAGAACATCTTGCTCATCACCCTCTCCCTAGATTTGACCCTGTTCGCTCAGAGTTTCCAGATGACGAACTAATGTCCGTCAATCAATCCGATTCGATGTGGACGTTACATTTTGATGGAGCTTTGAATTCGAAAGGGAAAGGGATTGGCATTGTTCTTCTATCACCGGAGGGTATCACTATTCCACTCGCCTCTCAGCTTGCATTTCCAGTTACAAATAATATAGATGAGTACGAGGCTCTCTTGGCCGGACTAGAGGCCGCTCATCAATTTGGTGTTACCCATTTGTGAATTGTAGGTGATAGTCAGCTTATTCTTCGCCAAGTGCTCACCAAGTGCCGTACGCTCAATCCTAAACTCAAACCCTATCAAGAATTGACTTCTGCTTATACCAAACTTTTCACTAAATTAATCTTTGTTCCCGTTCCTCGAGAACATAACATTTTAGCTGATGCTCTTGCTTCTCTCGCATCTTCTTTGGCTTTCCTTCCCGAAAGAGATTCCCACTCTATCATTATTCACAAGCGGCTCACTTCAGCTATTAAGGATCCAGCTTTCCTTAGTGTTAAGGAGGAGGTGCTCAGGAAGGTTAAGCAAGGTGGAATCATTGAGAATAAGGAGGTCATGCTATTGGATTTAGCGGAAGAATTGGACGATGAAGAAAAGCCATGGTATTACGAGATTGCTAAGTATTGCCAAGATCAATCCTATCCCGAAGAGGCCACAGCTGAAGAAAAGAAAGCCATTCGAAGAGTTGCTCAGCGATACACCCTAGTTGGAGGTGTGCTCTACAGAAGAGGTCTTACCGGAGTTTTATTAAGATGTCGAGATGATGATGAATCTTGGAAGGTCGTGGAAGAGGCGCATTCCGGAGTGTGTGGTGGTCATGTCAATAGCCAGATGCTTGCTAAGAAAATCCTTAGGCTAGGTTTCTATTTGCCCACTCTAGAAGAGGATTGTTCCATCTATATTCGAAGGTGTGTTAAGTGCCAACTGCACGCTGATAAAATTCACTCTCCTGCTTCTTCACTCCATCCTATGTCCTCCCCATGGCCTTTCTCCATGTGGGCTTTCGATATTATTGGACCCCTTGGTGATCCGAACCTCCTCACAAAACCAAAGTCATTTATACTCACGGCCACGGAGTACTTCACCAAGTGGGCGGAGGCGGAAGCTTACGTGGAGATAAAAGCGTCAACCGTATGTAAATTTATAATGAAGAATATCATCGCAAGGTTCGGCATCCCAAGTACCATCGTCACCGACAATGGGCCACAATTCATCTCTCAGGAGCTTCATGACCTCTGCAATAGGTATAACATTGCATTACACCATTCATCTCCTTACTATCCACAGGGCAATGGCCAAGCAGAGGCAACTAACAAAACTTTGATTAAGATTATTAAGAAAACATGTGAGGCTACTAAATTTGCGGATTGGCCAAAAAAATTAGTTGAAGCTCTTTGGGCCTATCGCACCTCTATTCGTATCCCTACTGGCAGACCCCTTCCGCCCTTACTTATGGAATGAGGCGGTAGTCCCTTACGAGATTCTTATCCCTTCTCTACGAGTACAATTGGACAAGGAGCTCCCCATTGATGAGTGTCGTAAATCTCTCCTTGCTCAGTTGGAACTCCTAGACGAGAAGCGTCTGGTCGTCGCCGAGCATGCACGTATTTATCAAAACAGGCTTTCACGCTTTTACCAAAAGAAAGTAATTGAGAGAAAATTTAAAATCGGTGAAATGGTAATTAAAAGAATCTTCGTAAAACCCGGAGGACCTCGTTCCAAACTTCAACCTAACTGGGAAGGGCCCTTCGTCATAAAAGATGTTTATCCTGGCAACGCTTACAAATTAATTAATGCTGAAGGTGAAGAATTGGCTCACCCCTGGAATGGTCTTTATTTGAAGAAATACTACCCCTAAGTAAAAAAAAATCAGAAAAAAAAACAAATGAAAAAAATCAAATCAAAGAAAAAGAGAAGGAAAAGAAAATCAAATCAAATCAAAAAAAAAAAATCTTCGCAGACTGGTACAATACATAGGCCGCAAGCCCGAAAAAATCAAAATCCTTAATTCATTCTTCAGTCTTGATGGTTTAACTTTAGGGTCAACTCACGCATACACTACACGCTCTACTTTTAAACTTGAGCGGCCCGAAATTCGAGGAAAGTCAGATCCAAACTAAGAGTGTATGAACCTTACCTATTCTCTCCCCTTCGGCTCACGAGAGGGAGTGCGAGTCAGGGAATACTGACCAAACCTATCCGCCGTCCTAGTAGGTGGAAGTCAGGGCCCAAAAGGGAACAAAAGCTTAGAGCCCAAGTAGAATTAGGTCTCTATCTGTTTGAAGAAAAGGAAAAAAGAAAGTCGAAACAAAGAAAAAGCATGTCAAGAGGGCAAAGTCCCCGCAGGGAAAACCCTGGTCGTAAGCATGTATAAATAAGGGCAAAAAGAGCAACAAAATTTTCCTAAGCCGAAGACCGAATCCCAACGGGTATTAGGACAGGGAAAGAAAGTTTCCCCATTCCCGGAAACCTTCCGTGAGCTTCCTTAACTTATTCTTCTCTTCTCCCTCCATGGTGGGTTATAAGCTCAAAGCACGGCGAAGACCGACTAAGAAGGATGGGCCGTAAGAGAATATGAGTAAAAGCATAAGTACTTAAGCACGTTGACCCTTTGTTAAACCTTTAAAGAAAGATTAATGAATTCAAGATGGTGATTGTGTAAGGTTTAAGGCCATGCTGTGTCCAGTCCCATTTAAAGGAAAAATGATTTTTCTTAAAAATAACGCCCCCTTGGAAGGCGTCTCTTTCATGATCCGCGACTTCTCTAAGGTCGTCATTTTCAAAAAAAAAATAAAATAAAAAAAAACAATAAAAATAAAAATGATCTTTTAATTCACGCCCTTTGAAGATGCGTCATTTAACAAATTCACGGCTCTGCCTATGTCGTCATTTTTCATGATAAAAATAAAAAAACATATTTTTTCTAAATAAACGCCTTTCACTTCGGCGTCAATTTCACAATCAGCGCCCGTTTGCGAGGGCGTCATTTTCAAAATATAAAATAAAAAAAAGAAAAATAACAGAAAATCAAGCCTGCTGCTCATCTCATATGCTTGATTGCATCTTCGTGTGGACATCTTTTATTTTAAAGTTAACATTTGCTTGCTTGCATGTTGCATTTCCTTATATATTTTTATTATCCGCCTTTATTGATTAGATGCTTGGCCCCTTGACCCGTCAATAAGGTCAAAGAAGAGATGATCCCTTGCTCATTGAGCAAGGGGCCAAGCCGGATAGATGGATTAATCTATTTATTTAAGTGTGAATTGTAGACATAGGGCAAGAACGAACGACCAAGAATGAAAAAAGAAAGTGGAAGCAAAGGCGAGTACACAAGGTCCACAAGTGCTCAAAGCAACTCAGGTAACAAAAATTTCAATTTCATACATATACTAATGAATATCTAAGTACAGGTGTGAGGGTGGAGGGGTACAAGTAAGTCTCTCTCAACTCTCGCCTCCACCCTCCTCTCTCCTACTCTCTACCTTACTATCGTCGTCCCGACGAGGCACTCGTGGAGGGGGCATGGACCCTCGAGAAGTAGCTGGAGCTCGAGCCTGCTTCTCTGCCGGAGAGAGGAAGTCGCCACGAAGGTGGAGCTGGTGAAGGTGTACCCCGCAGCCCGCGCTCGCTCCCGGCCTCGCTGAAGCCGCTCCTCGGTCGCCCGCAGCCGCTCCTGGGTAACGGCTAGCTGGGCCCTCAAAGCCGCAAGCTCCGCACGGTCCGCCTGGTGCTACTCGCACTCCCGGGCACGCTCCCTCCGCTCCATCTCGAGGGTGACTCGCAACTCTGCCACATCCTGGGGCAGCTCCTCTCGTTGCCTCAAGGCCCTCTCGAGCTCCGCGACCCGCTGCTCACGGATGGCCAACTTCGTCCCGGCTAAAGCAGCCTGGGTAAGCGCTGCCTGTAGTGCCGAGGTCTGCAAACATTCAAACAAAGCATCAGTTCCATATATATAATTCAATAATTCATGAGATAAGCAATAAACAACTGAAAATAAATAACTCACCTGGGTGGCCATCGCCTGCTGTCCCTCCTCGATGTAGGTAAGAGAGGCCCGGAGCTCCTCAGCCTGTAAACATAATTTTTCATGAGCATATCATATAAATAATTGAATGAAAGTTTGAGTGTTTGAGGCATACCCATGTGGCGAGGTCACGCTCTGCTGCCTCGGCTCGTGTCACTGCTCCAGCCAGCTGCTCCGCTAGTGCAGTCGTCTCTGCACTAGGTCCTCTCGAGCTGGAGGCCTCTCCCGTCTCTCTCACCGCTGCTCCCTACTGGGCACGCTACATTTATTGAGACTGTCAATGGCTAATCATCAATAATTCAGTAATTCATTTGCATATAAGAAAAATTAAACACTCACCAGGGTCTCAAGATCTGCCCGCGTGGCAGTCAGCTGGGCCTCTAGGCTGTGGAGGTGGACTTGCAAGTCCATCGCCACCATGTCCCGTGCGTCCTGCATTCATTATATATTAGTCGCATAATAGATATACAAAGCATTCGCAATTTCATTTAGAAATAAGTGCATGCATACATACCCCCAAGACCCTCATCTGGGGGCGGCCGGCGTAAACCTCCCAATAGCGTCGGAGGTACTCGGAGCTGTCCACCGCCTGTGAGGTGACTCGGGTCCCGCCACGTTGCCAGTCGGCATACTGGTCAGGGAACCGAGCTCTCCAGTCGATCGCCTTCGTGCGACCGCACATCTTCTTGCCTATTCCTCGCGGCTCTCCAACCTCGACCCACTCCTGGTGTAGGTCGAGGGTCCTCATCACCAGCCTAAGCCGTAACGGCTCAATCTCGTTCAGGCAATGAACCCAAAGCTCATGCCTGAAGCGAGGTCGGCCCACTACAACCCACAGCTGGCCCTCGTCAGTCATCCCCTCATAGGGTCTCCACCTCACCTGCATTCACAATCATCCATCATATCATATCATATCATATTCCATAACATAAAAAATTTTGCATCACATTAAGCATGCGTACCAGTGAGGCGGGGAAGTCGCGGAACTCCCGTCGTAACACTCGCAGCTCGTATGCGAGTGGGGCTCCAGTCATCACTGGTAGCCAGCACCGTGCTAGAGGAAAAGATCCCCCATCTCCAGGCCGTGAGTCGACACGCCCCATCGGCATGTATAAATGGCTCCATATCTGTATCCATGCATTGCATTAGTAAAGCATTCACATACATTTAAGAAAAAAGAAAAAAAATGAAAATGCATACCTGAAGAAAAGGTGAGAAGCCGCTGACTGTCGTCTCTCGACCTGTCCCTGTAGACAAGTTGGCCATCAAGTGCGCCAGCAACGCTGCTCCCCAGGCGTATCTGTCGACGCCCTCTAGATCCTCGAGAATCCCCAAGAATCGGCAGTTGATGATGTCGCCCTTCGTGCCGAGCAACAACCTCCCGAGCATCAGGAATAAGAATCTCCTCAAGTCTCGATCTGCTCTCTCTCTGTCTACTGGGTCCTGGCAATAGTCAGCCTTAGCCCCATCGATCAGTCTCTGTGAGAAGTGCTCTAGAGACTCCTTCGACCTCTGCCTAGAATCACCCAACCCCATAGCCATGGTAAGATCGCTGCGGTAGATGGTCCTACACTCGCTAGGCGTCTCATAAACTGTCTCTAGACCTAGCAGTCTCTACGTAAGCTCGCTATAATCGGGTAGGGTGATCCCGCTCACTGCCTCGCCGTCTACCCTCAACCCGGTGATCCTAGTGACGTCCTCTACGGTAGGAACCATATGACCCCATGGCATCAGAAATGCCCTGCTAGTCCTGTCCCATCTCTCTCTAAGCACCTGGATCAAGGGTAAGTCTGGTCTCACAGGCTCTATACTAAGGAAGGGTCCGAACCCCATAGCATCTACCCTAGCCCTCTGGAACTCGGGGAGTCCGTAATAAGCTGCTCGGACTTGGACGCAGGAGATCCGTGTCCTCATCAACCCCTGCATGAAACAAAAATAAAATTTTCACTTAAGTTTTCATGTGGATATTCATTTTAAGTTCATTTGCTGATTACATTTGTTCTCTGTCTTAATTGACGACCTACCCTAGGTCGTAGCTTATTTAATTGACGCACCTCTGAATTGACGACCCACCCTGGGTCGTTGTTTATTTAAATGACGCCCCTGTGGGGGGCGTTGTTTTGAAGGTAATTTCCTTAATTTCTGAGAAATTTCGAATTGACGCCCATCCCAGCGTCGTTATTTGTTTAAGTAACGCCCCTGTGAGGGGCGCTGTTTAAAAAGCAATTTTTGTCCTAAATTACAATTCTGGAAAATCTTGAATTGACGACCACCCTTGTGGTCGTTGCTTAATGAATTGACGCCCCGGTGGGGGGCGTTGTTTTTCTGGGGTTTCAAAGTTATTAACATGCGAAATAAAATGAACGGAGGCATATATGAATGAAATGGCATGGAAATTAACAGCATGATGATAAACATGATAAATTTTAAAATGACGACATGTTGCAGGGCGTGACTTCATGCATTAATCATTTTCAGAAAATAAAATAATTGGAATTGATGACTCAGGTTGGGTTGTTGTTTTAATTAACGACACCCCTGGGGGCATCATTTATCTGTGTTACCCGAGGGCTATGGAAATGGTGAAAAAATGGAAATAAAATGAAAATAAAATTAAAAATTGGGGGTTTGGGGGCCTACCTTGCGTCGTTCGGGCATGATCAGCCCTCCTCGGAGGGGTTGTCTTGGTTGACGTGGCCGCCGCGGTTGGCCGGGTCGAGGGGCAACCGCCGCCGCCACCGGCGGTTGTTCTCCTTCTTCTTCTCCATCTCTCCTTCTTTATCTCCTTCTTCTTCCTCATCATCGTCCTCTTCATCTTCTCCTTCATCACCATCATCTTCATCTTATTCTTCTCCATCGTCTCTGTCTTCCTCGTTGACCATTTCCTCTTCTTCTATGCCGTTCTCCGCCACCGGAGCGTCCTCGACCGCTGCGGGAGGAACCTCCTCCACGGCGTGCTCATCGCCTAAGTCTACGACCTCGGGGGCGTTCACCCTTTGGCGTTTGTGTACACCGCCAGCCATGGGGAGAGTAGAGATAGAAAGAGAGAGATGGAGATGGGAGTAGGGCTCGGTTAGGGTTTGTATAGAAAGGGAAGAAAATGAACGGAAGGGGGAGAAGAAAGAATATGAAGGAAGGAGAAGAAGGAGGGAAAAGGGGGTTTAACAGTCGAAAAGAATTGACGCCCTAATGCAAGTCATCGTTATATTAATTGACGGTCTGAGGAGAGGCGTGGTTTCATGATATGACGACCCGCGGTTAGGCGTCATTTATATTTGCGTGGGAATTTGTAACCAACGTCAGGCGCATTAATGGGAAGGTGATTGATGTGATCGATCGTCATTATTACTTTTGAATTTGACGACGTTGTCAGCAGGCGTCCGTTTCTTAATACACGACATACGTGGAGGCGTTATTTATATGAAATTAAGGAATTATTTTGAAAATAATTTCAAGAATTTAAAGCGATTAACGCCTTATCTTGGGGCGCGAATTAATTAACGCCTGCTCGTAAGAGCGTCAATTGTAGTTCCAATTCTTTTGAGGAATTAATTATTCTAATGAGAATTGACGACGTGGATTAAGGCGTGGTTTAATCAATTGACGCCATTCATGGAGGCACTGCTTAGAATTGAGAGCCCGAAGCTCAGTTTTCAGATAGAATCACAAAGAATTGGAAGATGTAATCATATAAACTCGTTGTTGTGGCTCAAAAGAAGAAAGAATTTTTATTTCATTGAGGAAAATCATTGATACATTTATTGAGCCATCATAGGCCTTATTTTTCTAAGAGCCAGTACATAAGATTTGCATTTGTCTTCTTCTTCTTCTACATATGTCTTGGACTTTTGGAGTAGTCCAACCTTCCATTGAGCCATTATTGTCTTGATCTCTTCTTGATCTCCACTTGAGCATAGTTCCCTTCTTTTGAGTGGAGGTAGATGAGAAGGTTCTTCAAAGATGTGCCGAGGTAGCCCGAGCTGTGGGAGGCACCGGTGTGCATTGTAGAGGACGAAGTCGCTCCCACCGATCAACCGAAGCTCTATACCGGAAGAAAGCCTTGAGCGGAGTTCTTGGGTTTTGAGGAACCCCGGTGTGCAAGTAAAATCGCTCTTAGACATCATCTTGAAGTAGTCTCTCCAATCTTTTCTTTTCTTTAGTTTAGGAACCCGATTGATTACTCTCTCACATAAGTCCAAAGAATCCGTCATGTATCAGAGGGGGCTCTTGGAAAAGATTTTGGAGGCCGCTTGGGTTGCTTGACAAGGATCAAATTTGAAGTGGAGATCTACCCAACAAGATAGAAGAAGCATAGACCCGTAAAGGGGCCGTCCCAATGAAGCCGAGGTAAGCCCATTGTATAGGTTGGCTAGTACCGCCGGACCTATTCTTTTTCCCTCCCACATGCTAGCAATGGCACTTAAGTGGTGTTCTTCTAGATGGTCTTCCATTGAAGGGAAGAGTAGAGCTCCCGCTATGCATATAACGAACCCCTTCATTACTCTCTCCAATAAGTCTTCATCTTCTTGGGCCTTGTCCATATTTTTGTACACCCATGAAGCTAGTTTCAAAAGGTTGACTCCTTTATGGGCTTTAATTTGATTCACTAAATTTGGGCTTTGAATAAGGCTAGTGAGTATGTCATGAGCTTTTATTGGTTTGGTCATGTGAGCCATCTTTGACTCTTCTCCTTGTTTCATTTTTCTTAGCCCTAGGAGCATCTCTACTTCCTCTAGGAGTATGGTAGCTTCAAATGTGGGAAAGAGGAAAGTATGGGTATGAGGGTGCCATAGTTCTATGAGAGCTCCAATTGTGGCCCAATCTAGGTGAATATCATTGTAATGAGTAGCATGGGTTATAAGGCCAAGAAGGTGCCATCTAGAGAGAAAATATTTCATGTCTAAAGAGATTTTGGAGAGTAGTGAAGGAAGCCATTTAATCTTCAAAAATCTCCTTGGTCCTGGGATATTTGGGTAATCCTGAAAGGAAAAAGAAAGAAGGAAGGAAATGCAATCAGAATTTGCGGAAAGAAAGAAAGGAAGAAAAGAAATAAAAGCTTTTAATAATCAAAACACTTACTTGGCTTTTGGTAATTCTCCCACTGATATGGCTGGGAACTTCACAAATTCTAGGAAAACTCATCCGAGACTTCTTAGCAGGTCTTTGAATCATCTTGTTCATCTTCTTGGAGTTAGTTCTGCTAGTTCTATGGCTCTATTGTTCTTCTTCGGTTCTCTGTCTGATGTGCTTAGAAGATGAACAATTGCCCTTTTTATAATAATGGAACGCTAACAGGAAGCACGGTTTGTGTCTGAATAGAACGAGTTGCTGGAAGCTTATTTCTGAGTAGGAAACGAAAACAGTTAATTGACGACGCGCCCTTTGGCGTTAGTTATTTAATTGACGACATGATGAGAGTCGTCATTTAATTAGCGCCTCTATGGAGGGCGTCATTTGCAGTCCAATTCCTAATCAAACGCTTATTGTAATTAACGCACCAATGACCGTCGTCATTTCTTGTTTTGACGCCGCTTCAAAAGGTCGTCATTTACTGAGCTCAGGCTTTTGAATTGCTTTACAGCATTTTGATTATTCATGAACTTAAGTGCTGTTGTATCTTGATAGAATTACTTATATTGTGCACTTATGATCATATTGTGAGCTATCTTGAGCTGATAATTCTTTTGATGGGCTAATGAGCTTTGAAGTGCAGAAGTGCAGGTTATGCAAGTCTGGAAATGCTCGGATTGTTCTATTGGTAACATCACTTCACTCTTGTATCTCTCATGTATGCATTGTTACTATATGATATCTACGCTATTATAACATATCAAGGACCTTGTGGTTCTGGTGAACCTGGAATTTGAGTTCCCCTTCATCAAAAACAGTGATAATTCCAGGGGAGTCTTGATCACACGGATATGCCATTAGGTCATCTAAGGTTTGGGACGATGGTTCCACTTTCTAAGTTGATGCGCGGATAAACGGGCTTCGGTCCAGTGTCAACTTAGAGATCTGGATTCTTGACCAAATCTAGACGGTTTAGCAATATTATCCTTGATTATCTTCTATTTTTAGCTTGTTTTAATTTTTCTTTTAGCCAGCATGCATCATGTAGGACTTTGAGCTTAATGATGAAAATCTTCATATTACGCCAATAATGAAGGCCACTCACTCTTAATAGAGTTGGCATGAGATATTCCATTCCAAATCAAGTACTTTATTCTCTTTGAAGACGCTCAGGCTGGTTCCTTGAAAAACATTCATTCGCTGGGTCTTTATCTCAATTCATTTTATTTTACTACAAATCTACCTTGGTTGTAGCACGT
Source organism: Amorphophallus konjac (assembly GCA_022559845.1). NCBI lineage: Eukaryota > Viridiplantae > Streptophyta > Magnoliopsida > Alismatales > Araceae > Amorphophallus > Amorphophallus konjac. Next base: position 246,268,898 of record CM040120.1, read on the forward strand.
CCACATTGGCTGGTAACCGCTCTCCAATGGTGTCTCCCCTTTCGTGCCCTCGCGCACATTTTTAGTTCTTTAAGATTAGTCCCTTCATCCAGCTAATCATTGCTTCCTTGTAATCATCCGAAGTTATTTCATTCAGGATTTTGGAAAGATTTCCAACGCTTAGTGTCAGAGGCGTGTCGCATCACACCTTGGCATCTACTTATCAGTTCATTCTCACTTCATTCAGCTCGTTACACTTTCGCTTCATTTCGTTTCATTCCCTTACGAAGCAGACGCCAAGGCGGGGCAGCTGTAGACACGCTAAAATCGATGCTATGTTGAGTAAATTTCATGTCACCGTGTGACGCCCCAAAGTGGACTTCAATGTTGGCTTAATATGAAGTTTTTCTCTTTTCTATGTGTTAATTGTAATTTCTTGGCATTTTTCTTTGATAATTGGAATTAACGCCTTAAGGAGGGGCGTCATTTAATTGACGGCCTAGCCAATGGCACCTCTTAATAAATGGACGACTATGAATAGAGGCGTTGTTTCCTAGATTTTTACGAATCCTATGCAAAATGAAAAATCAAAGAATTGACGTTGCTCTGAGGGGCGTCTATTATTTAGCGCCCGTATTTGCAGGCGTCAGTTCAAAATCTTTAATAAGGAAAGTCATTTGTTGCCATAATTAAATCCAGGGATTGATGGCTGAGTGCACGTCGTCATTTTAATTAACGCCTTTGGTGATGTTGTCATTTTTAATTGACGCCCTTTGAGAGGTCGTCATTTCCAATTCCGTCCCCTTTTCGCCTGTTTATTTCCAGTAATGATCCCTTCCCTGTTTTACTCCTTGTGTTTGATTGGGAAGAGGGTTTCTTATTGGAGGTCCATTACCTTGTTTTAATCTTATTATTGCAAGGATTTTTGGGCCTATAAATACTCTCGGTGTTTCTCTCGCGCGAAGAGAAGGGGGAATGCAAGAACGTGTTAACAGAGAATAAGAACCATTGTGAGAGTTTTTTTTAACAAGGAGACGAGAGTTTCTATTTTGCAGGTTTAGTTCCCAAGCAATCCTTTTCCCGATTGGTGTTAATCCTCCTTCCCACGGTGGTCATCAGCTGCTGCTCAACCAATCTCTTTGGTTTTCTCTCCCAGTACTGGTGCACGCACAGTAGAGAGAAGATTTTCTTCTATTGTTTGGTTAACATTCATCATCACCCATTGTTCTTTCTAACTCTTTGCTAGAAACGTTCTTCACATCATACATCTTGCTTTGCATATTCTGCATTCATATCTTCCATACTGTTTGTTACTCCTCTTAAGGGGTTTTAAAAATCAAAACACACAAGGTGTGTTCATGCTTCATTTGATCAATTTCTTAGTTTTAGAGCATTGATACTACACCTTTTGGCTAACCCATTCTTTTCATTCGTTTTGTGTGTTCTTACAAGGGTAATCAAAGCTAAGAACCCCCTTCATCAGCCGGCCGGTAGAAGGAGGAAGGAAAAGTCCACAATCTCACCCGCTCAATACAAGGTACATGCGATCACTTTTATTTTTCTTGAGGTAACCCCTCTGGCGATCACACTCCTCATTAGCACCACGTGCTTGATTTTTTGCCCTCGACCATTAATTCCTTCATATATATGTATATTTTTACTTATTGTTATTAAATAGATTTTTCATATATATTTCATATATATTTTAATTGGAATCTACACTCGCCTCTAGGGAACCCATAGGTCACCTTATCATTTTCAAGGAGAGCGATGCTCGCCTCTAGGGAGCCCGTAGGCTACCTTATCGTTTTCAAGGGGAGCGATGCTCGCCCCTAGGGAGCCCATAGGCTACCTTCTCATTTTTTTTTCTTAGGGAACCCATAGGTTACCTCATCATTTTCAAGGGGAGCGGTGCTCGCCTCTAGGGAGCCCGTAGGCTACCTTCTCGTTTTCAAGGGGAGCAATGCTCACCTCTAGGGAACCCGTAGGCTACCTTTTCATGGGATACAGCTGGTGACGCTTTGCTGGGATGTTGAAAGAGTACTATATTGATAAAACATTCTAAGATTTATAGAATTCCATGTCCTGGGTACCTCTCGCCCCCCCAGCATTGCCAGCCTGTATGCTCTTTTGTCGAGCGCTTCAGTTACCCTATACGGGCCTTCCCAATTGGGTGCAAGCTTTCCCATGGCAGCCCTAGGGTCTGGCACGCTTGCTCGCCGTAGTACCAGATCTCCGGGGAGGAAGCGTCGTTCCTTTACACGAGTGTTGTAGTACTGGGCCAGCTTTTGTTGATATGCTACGAGTTTTACTTGGGCGCGTGCTTTGCCTTCCTCGAGCAGGTCCAAGTTCTCTCGCATCGCTTGGTTGTTTCTGGCTTCATCAAAATGTCCCACTCGCCGTGAGGGGTTGGATATCTCCACTAGAACCACTGCCTCTGCTCCGTACGTGAGGTGGAAGGGTGTTTCACTTGTGGTAGCTCTGGCGGTGGTCCGGTGTGCCCACAGAATGCTCAGGATTGAGTCTATCCATGAGTCGCCTGCTTGGTCTAGATGAGTTTTGATGCCGTGGAGGAGTGTCCTATTGGCGTTCTCCACCAACCCATTAGCCTGAGGATGCCCCACCGAAGTATAGTGGTTCTAGATCCCCAGTTCCGAGCACTTCTCCTGGAAGGCCGCACTTGCGAAATGTCTGCCATTGTCGGCTGTGAGAACTCGCGGAATCCCAAACCGACAGATGATGCTTCGTAGCACAAATTTCCAGGTTGCTTCGCTCGTGATCTTTCCCAATGGTTCTGCTTTGACCCATTTAGTGAAGTAATCAATGGAGACCATGAGGAACTTTTTCCTTCCTTGAGCCTTGGGGAAGGGGCCCAGTATGTTTATCCTCCACCGAGCAAATGGCCGAGGCTCCATCAGGGTATGTAACTGTGTAGCCGATTGGTGGTGCAGGTTGGAGAACTTCTGACACTGAGGGCACCTTTGAGCATACTCAAGGCAGTCCTGCTGTAGAGTAGGCCACCAGTATCCTTGTCGGATCAAGGTCCATACGAGTGGTCGTCTGCCTATGTGGCTTCCGCAGAGTCCTTCGTGGATCTCTTGAATAGCCTACTTAGCTTCCGTAGGGAACGTGCACTTCAACAACGGAGCTGAGAGGGATCGATGATATAGTCGACCATCGACCACCGTGAAGTGTGCCGCTCGTGCTCGTGTGCGGCGAGCCTCAGTGCGGTCGCTCGGGAGTTGTTGTCACAGTAGGAAATCCAAGAGGGGGTCCATCCATGAAGGTTCATAGTCGATGGCATTTACCTGGGGTGCCGGTTCTTCTATGCTCGGTGTTGCTAACTCCTCGATCAAGATGGATCTAGAGTTGGAGGCCGTGGTCGCTGACGCCAGGCGAGATAGAGCGTCTACTCGAACATTCTCCTCCCTGGGGATGTGGACCATCTCGAAGTGGGAGAACTCCCTTGCCGCGGCCTTGGCCTTCTCCAGGTACTTGATCATGGATGACTCACGCGCTTTGAATTCTCCCTTGACTTGACTGGCGACGAGCATGGAATCATGGTACGTTCGAACACTGGTCGCCCCCAGATGTTTTGCCATTCGTAGCCCTGAGAGGAGTGCTTCATACTCGGCCACGTTATTCGTGGTTGGAAAGTTGAAGCGGAGGACGTACTGAAGCTCTATCCTCTTGGGTGACAGTAGGACCGGTCCTGCTCTGCTGCCGATAGTGCAAGACGATCTGTCAACATATAGCTCCCATGTTGGCCCTGAGGATTGCTCGGGTGAGTCTTCCACAGGTATCGTGCACTCGGTGATGAAGTCAGTGAGGGCCCGGGCCTTGATCGCTGTCCTTGGGCAGAATTTGATGTCGAATTCACACAGCTCGATAGCTCACTTGATCAACCTTCCCGATGCGTTAGGGTTCTGGAGGATTTGTCATAGAGGTTGATCGGTGAGGACGGCGATTGGGTGAGCCAGGAAGTATGGTCGCAGCTTGCGGGCTACCGTGATGAGGGCCAAGGTGAACTTCTCAGTCTGCGAGTACCAGAATTCTGGCCCCTGTAATGGCCGGCTTACATAGTAGACGGGCTTCATAACATTGCCCTCCTCCCGCGCGAGCACTGCTTTCATCGTGCTCGGTGTCATAGATAGATATAGGAGCAATTGTTCCCCTTTATGGTTTGGAGAGCACGGGAGGAGATGCCAGGTACTATTTCAACTCTTCAAATGCTTGCTCGCATTCCTGGTCCCAGTCGATCTGCACTTTCTTCTCCGACACCTTGTTGGCTTGCTTGATAAGCCAAAAGAAAGGAAGGCATCTCTCAGCCGCTCGGGACAAGAACCGAGTTAAGGCGGGGATGCGGCCGGTGAGGCACTGCACGTCCCACACTCGTCCCGGACGCTTCATCTCTAGCACCACTCAGATCTGGTTAGGGTTGGCCTCTATATCTTTGTGGGTGACGAGGAATCCAAGGAAATTCCATGACTTTACACCGACCGCACATTTATTTGGGTTGAGTTTCATATTGTAACTTTTGAGCGTGGCGAAGGTCTCTGCCAGATCTCCCAGGTGCTCGACAGCTTGGAGGCTCTTGACGAGCATGTCGTCGATGTAGACCTCCATGTTACGGCCGATCTGCGAGTCGAACATGTGATTGGCGAGACGTTGGTAAGTTGCTCCAGCATTCTTTAATCCGAATGGCATGCGCGTGTAGCAGTATAAGCCGTGATCAATAATGAACGCCATTTTGTCTTGGTCGGGTTTGTGCATGCTAATATGATAAAACTTGAGTAGGCATCTAGGAAGCTTAGCATTTCATGCCCGGCCATGGCATCGACCAGTTTGTCGATCCGTGGCATGGGGAAGCTATCCTTTGGCGTAGCTTTGTTGAGGTCAGTGTAGTCTATGCACATTCGCCACTTCCCATTGCTCTTGGAAAAAAAGACTATATTTTCCACCCAGTCTGGGTACCGGGTGGGCCTCAGTAGCCCTGAGCACAATTTCTCGCTTACTAGCTCCTCGATGATGGCTTGCCGCTCGGGGTTGCAACGCCTTCGGCGCTGCGGGACCGGGCGGCAGCTCGGATCCAACTTAAGTTGGTGCATGATGATCTTCGGTGGGATTCCGGGGAGCTCTTCCTTGGATCAAGTGAACATGTCTTGGTTGGCCATGAGGAAGTTCGTGTAGGCTTCCTTTTCTTGTTCGGACAGGGTGTGTCACGCGCCGAGCCATAGGTATGAAGCGGAAGTAACTCGGGGAACGTAGGCAGTCGGCAATACGCCTCAAGCTAGCAATATAATCAGAGTGCAAATCATTCACACATAAGATGAATGGACACCATAATTGATCAAAATCTAACTTTTATTGATAATAATCAAAGTACATGAATGTTTGACTCCCTTTTGAGATAGTGTTGACTAGACTCAATAAAAATGAAAATTATATAGGATGACTCAATAAAGTCAAAATTACATCATATGACTCCATACTAACATAAGGACTTATAACACGTTAAGTCTTCTCTCGAGTCTTCAATCATCACTCTCGGACCCATCATTGGAATACTCAGAATCCGATCCACTAGAGTTTCCTAGAAAGATTTGAAAAGTAGGGTAATGAGCACACTTGCCCAGTAGGTATCTTTGCATCAACATGGAAGCAAACTTTAAGTAATTACATTTTCACTCTAGATAATAAGGTAATTGAAAAATGCGAGAAAGCACACGAATAAACTATAGTAACAACAAGATATGAACCATAGAGATACGAAGAATGTGAAGGAATAATAGAGCATGATCAAGCAAGATATAAGGTAAAGTGGCCTTTCATTAACAAGAATGTACTTCATAACCATAAAGGCTATACACTAAAATTTTATGAATAAGAAAGTACTAGCAAGCATGTAATTTATTACAAGATTGCCTCATGGTTTTCACTTGTCTATAAAAAAAGTACTCCTAGCGTAATGCGACGTCAGTGTTCATCGTACCCCATGATTTTCAGCACGTTTCTGACTATCTGCCGAGGGGGCTAGCGTGGAGCCCTTGGACACTGTCCGTGCCCACTCTTGCATCTTCAAGTTACAGATCAAGCTACTTCCATGAGAAAATGTTTCAGCCAATAATATTCAATTCAACAATAGTTTCATGAGAATGTAACCAAGGCAAAGAATGCACCAATGAACGATCATGAGAGTTGGAAGAATGGTTTAAGACAAGGTCATGCTATGGAAGAAATTCGATAACATAACGGTGTGTTCCTTAACTTTGATAATTCATTAGGTAGCTTTTGAATAAGGTATTAGGTTTTAGATAATCAATAGACTATCTAGGAACTTATAAAAATCAACCCTTGGGTCAAACCCCGGGTTAAATACAGTTTAGACATAAGACGGTCAAGTCTGGACCGTTTCTGGACAGAAGCGGTGTTGCCAGGACCATTTCTAGATAGACGCGGTCAGAGAAGGATCGTTTCTATGAAGAGTCGATGCATGAAGAAAAGAAGGTCGACGTAGTGAAACACTTGGACAGAAGTGGTCGCGGGGTGACCGCTACTTGACAGTGGCGGTCGCCTGATGCCCGCTAAATCTAGGATACAGAAAATGCCAATAAAGTACTTTCTAGACAATTAGGCTTTGAGGGTACAACCAGCTCGGCGTCCTAGTGAGAATCCCAGGCTCGCGGAGACTTACGGAGGCCATGAAACAAGATCACCTAGTCCAGTGGAAGGAATATCCCACGGAGAGGATCACAAGTCCAAGATTGTGTGCCTATGAGTGCAAAGTGTAACTAATGACATCGTATCGAAATACATGCCATATACTTAAGAAAAGACTCAAAAGATGAGAGTGTGGTCTTGATAAAACAACGATCAAAACATCTATAACACAAGTCCATAAACCATGTAGAAATAACTTTAATACAAACTATATGAGTTTTGGCATGAAAATAGCATAAGTTTAAAATAAGTATTTAGAGCATGAAAGACATGAAACCTAGCATGTTCAATGCACAATATAACCATAATCCTGAATATGTAGCCAAAACTAGGAATAAAACCTATTTACCTAGGCTTAACATATGATTATTAAGGTAATTCTACATTCTGTTTAGGTTTAACAAAGTGCAGAAAATAGCAATATAAAAGAAGTCTTATGAGGACCGTTTCTGATATTAGCGGTCTTATGGGGACCGTTTCTAATGAAGACGCGGTCTGTCGAGACCGCTAAAGGAGAGTGGCGGTCTTGGGGAGACCGTTTTTAAGCCTGCCGACAGAAGGGTCAAAAAGTGCAGTTAAGGCCTATCCTAGGGCAAGTAATGCATAAAAACTCCAGTAAACTTGAAGGTAAGTCATGATAGAAGAGAGTAATGCATGGAGATACATGGATTTGTGTGAATTAAATCAAATTATCATATTCTCCTTAAAGGACAAGGTTCATGTATACAGAAATAACCCTACATGCGCAGTGAACATTTTTTCAATAAGAAACCTTGCCTAGGGACGAGTGGGAGAATGCGCCCTTTGCTAGAGGTAAAGGACTGGCCATTCCACCACCGAGTCTCTAGGAGGTAAATTTTATTGCAAAAGTGAAGGAAAGGTTATATCAGTCTTAAGCTGGGCATTCCCAGTTTATCCATATGGGCCTCTCCCTTTATAATTGAGGGGAGCTCATTAGAAAAGAAAAAAACATTACATTTAGATGAGCAAGCAATGGAGGCCAAAGAATCCGTAACTTTATTTCCTTCTCTGTATATGTGATCAACTTTGTCATGTTGAGTGATTGATCTCCATATCTCTCTGACATGCTGAAGGATGGACCAAGGACAATGATATTCTTTTTTGATAATCCGAATCAGAATTTGAAAAAATGTAGTGAACATAAATCACGAAATCCTCCATGTACAGTGCATGAAATCACGAGAAATAAAAAGGGCTTTTGTTCCTAACCCATTAATTTAGCTATCCATGAGACAACCTACCTTTGAAAGTGCTCCTGTGAATCGAATTTATGACTGGAAGTTGATGCTGGCTTCTGCGCGTCCTGCGTGGAACTAGTAACTTTTGGGCCTTTTATCTCTTCAACCACTCGTCCTAAAGTCACCAAACTTGGAGAATAGGTAGAAGATACAAAGGACAACAATAAGTTCTAAAGGTAGAACTTGAACTAATCTCGTTTAGGGCTTCTAATCTCCTCCTCTTTCTTGGACAGACGCATTGTCTTCTGTGCAGACTACAGAGGGACAGCAACTTCTAGGGCTTCTAGCTCCTTAGAGACTTGACCTCCTAACATGAAAATTGGAGGATTGTTAGACAATACAAAGGAGAACAAAACCTTCAAAAGACTTTACCTAAGATAGTGTCTCTTTACCTTCGAAAAATGCGATCCAACATTAGGGTTCGCATGAGTTGAAGTTGGGTCTATTTATAGGGTTTTTGTAGCACCCCAGTATATTAATGAATAAAATTTTTTTTTCAACAAAATTAATAAGAAATTCTTTGAGAAAAAAGATAAGTAAAATTTTGACCATTTTATAAAAATCTGAAAAAATTAGAACCTTGTAGAGGATAAAATGTTTAGTAAAATTGTCTTCTATGACCAGCCCAAATAAAATTCTTAAATAAGTCGAATTAGCAGATTAAGGCCCAAATCAACACTTAGCCTAATTTGTACATTAAAACGTGAAATTAGAGCCCAATACTAAACCATTTAAGCTCAAACCAGATGCAAATGAAAGGTTAAGATTAAGAGATCTTTTCCCCTCTCGTTATCGCCTGAAACCCTAACCCTAGGTGGTGTATTTGGCGGCGCATCGATGATGTCGACCTTATCTCACGAGTTTCACGCATGACTAATTTGCGTGGACTCTATCTCCACGATTAGAACTCTCCAGACCCTATAGAACCTATAAAAATGATCCTCTGCCACCTTAAAATCGTTTAGAAGCTGTGGCGGTCGGAGAGGAGCTCGATCGAGGGAGAATCACGGTGATCACCGACGGTGTGTACCTAGCGCGATCTGCATCCCTCTTCCTCCTTCATCCTTCGATTAAGATAGGTGATAGCAAGCCAAACCCTAAGTGTTATGTATGGATAGAAGCGTCGTCCTGTCCTCTTTCTTTTGGTCTAAAAAGCCCTAAATGTTATCTAGTATCCTGCGAGAATTTTTAGTTTTAGTGGAAGCATGTTAGAGTTAGGGTTAGCAGTGTTCTACTTCATTTTTAGTAGGGATATCATGCACTAAACCTTCAATTGATCGGGCTATCTTATACAACTTTTTGTGCTCGTTCTGTTGATTGTAAAAGCCCTAAATTTCATGCTCTATGTTGCGAGTATTTAACTATTTTAGCCAACCCTAGCTGGACTCGTCGGAGGCGGGCAAGGCGAAGGTAGTAGAGACCCCCCTGACTTGCGCGGCCTCTCGATAGATTGCCCATCTTAGATAGGAGGCCAGTTATTGACCGTTCATGTGCTTTTATCTCCGATATATTTGATGGATCGAGCGGCAGACCCCTAACCACCCTTTTATTAGGTGGCCAGTCCCAGACCGTTCATCTTCCCCAGCGGTACTCTATAGACCGCTCATCTCCAGCATGCCTTTGGACCTGAGAGGGCATGAACGGCCTATCGTGCGACCACCGAGACATATGAACGGATCTGCACGGACCGCCCAGCAATACAGAACTACTTCATAATCATTTCAACATGATTTATTTTAGTAGATTAGTGGCTAATGGTAAGTTAGCAACACACATGATACATTGGAATTTATGGAAGTAAACATTATGAATTCTTGCTAGTTTGTTCTCACTTGATCTTGATTCATCTTTTCCAATGAAGTTAATCTTAATTATGATCCATTGATAATTAAAATTTGTTATTAGGATTATTTGACAGTCGTTCTACTCCGATAGGATTGACTGACTGCTACACTGGTTTCGGATGTTTTACTAGCCTCATTTCCTTGTAATCGTTGGGACTCTCTGCCGGATACTTCTTTCGTCGGACTAGGACCTTCATTACAGGACCTCCGTAAGTCCCCGCGAGCCTGAGATTCCCACTAGGACGCCGGGCAGGTTGTACCACCATGACCTGAACCTGTTCACGTGATCGAACCGCTTGGATTGTTGTGTTGTGAGTCACGGCTCAATTTGGACCAACTGAGCCTTGAACGGCCGGAATCAGACCATTTAACTCAGTGGGCGGCCCATTAGAGACCGTGCATTCCTGGCTAAATGCCATTTCTTGTTGGTTGATTAACCTTGTTTCATCTTCGACCAAATCATGGTTTGATCAACCCAATAAGCCCTAGGTTGACCAGTGGATAGTGGGCTAGAACCTGGTTTAGTTCTGCCCCACTTATGGCAGCCCGGAGCCCATTTTGGGTGGATTTCTAGTTTGCCAATCAGGCCCAGTAATTGAACGGACCGTATCGGCCCGCTCATTCGTTAGGACGGATCGTCATGGACCGTTCAGTTCCTGAGCGGACCAATCCAAACCGCTTACTATCGTCGTGGGCTTCAGATCTTTCCTGTCGTGAACGGCCCAGAGTGGACCGGTCATACCTATTAAGAAGCCCACTTGTGACCGTCCTATAATTTGACCGGCTCATAGCAGACCGTTTATCCTTGGGTTCTATTAGGCTATTCTTTCAGCCCAATCCCTTTAGCGTGGTCCAGCTAACGACCGTCTATTTCTCTGAGCGGCCCAATTTGGACCGTGTATCTTCCAGAAGATGATTGCCGTGGTTATTCGTGTTTGAATACAAGGACATGTTGGTTCTTGATAACTTAAACTTTCTGGTCAAAATATCTACTTCACTTACCCTTGGAATTTTTCGAGGTAAGTTCTATACCTTGAAATTATTGGCCATTTAACTTGATTAATGTCTAGACATAACTTGGGATCTCGGATCCATTAAATCAATGTGAACTCATCATAAGGGCCCGGTCTGGTCCTGGGAGGAGCATCTAAAAAGTACTTGTGTCCCGGGGAGTTTGAATGACATGGTGAGGTATTGCACCAGGTGCATGACTAGCGTGATGTCTACGACATAATCTCTTACTTGAATCTTTCTTGACTTGGTTAATTCTTGCTTGTTGGCCAATTTCCAGTTACATTATGTTCATGATCTCGTACTTATGTTACTTTGCCATATCACCATTTCTTTCCTTTCCGTTCATATTAATTCAATTGCTTAATTACTTAAACTTGCCTGTTATTACCTACTGAGCGTTCGCTCACCCAGTTATTTTTCCCCCTTTCAGGTAGCTCAGGTGAGGATTCGCAGACCGATGGGGATGGACAAGAGTGACAACCCTGGAGCGAGCCAGTTGGAGATTTCAAAGAGTCATTATAGATGTTTTGTGTCTAGTTATGATCTAGAAAGTGTGTCTTGTAAGAGTTGTAGTTATGAAGTCAGCAATTGTAATAGTGTCAAGTGAATATTGTTATGTAAGTTTTTTTAAGTTGGTTGTTGGATGATGTAATCGGATTATGGAGCATTTGATGTTTATTTAGTTAATGGAGTTATTTTCTGTTCATGGTGTTGTGTTGGCCCTTTAGCTTTAGCATAGCATGTCGGTAAAGCAACATATTATTATTAATTGTTTCTATTGCTAGTCCCGATTTTTCGCGTCGGGGTGTGACAGTTTGGTGGTATCAGAGACTAGGTTTCTAATATTCCTAGGTTTTCTAAGTTCTAGGATCCTAAGTGATGTCGTAGAACCTATAACCTTGTTATAAGTCTAAGAACCCAACCTAGTGATATTTGGGTAGAGACTTGGGTTGAGTTAATAATCTAATTCTAAGATTCCCTTCTTAACGACCCTAAAATAATTTATTCCGCGTGTAGGATGTTCCAATGGTGGCGGAGCGTGCACAATGGAGAGATATGCGGCGAACAGTTCAAGGACTTACTCGGGCCTTGCAGCAAGTGGCCCAAGGAGGAGCAACGAACCACGGAGCTGGCGATCTTCACCGAAACTTCCGTGGGATGAATCCCCCACGATTTGGAGGCTCGACCGATCCCGATGAAGCTGAGCACTAGCTAAAAGAGATGGAAAGGATCTTTGAAGTGATGCAGTGTAGCGATCAGGAGCGTGTTCTTTTAACGACCTTCCAGCTGGAGCGTGATGAAAGAACATGGTTGGATGCAGTGAAGGCTACCCTTGGACATAGACAAGTTTCATGGAAGGAGTTCGAGGAACTCTTTAATAGCAAATATTTTTCTGATAGAGTGCAAGAGAAGAAAGCGGCTGAGTTTGCTGCTTTGAAGCAACGGAATCTATCTGTAGCTGAGTATGAAGCTCAGTTCTCCCGGTTATCTCGTTATGCCACTCACTTGATATCTACAGAGAAGATGAAGGCTAAGCATTTTCTCAACGGGCTGAAGTTGCAGTATATCAACCAGTTAGCGCCAATGAAAATTTAAACTTATGCGGAGATGGTAAGGAAAGCTCAAGTCTTGGAAGACACCTTAGAGATGACGGAGAGAATCCGTGGAAAGGGTGTTAAGAAAGAACAACCTACTGGATCCGGGAACCTCAAACTCGACAATGGCAAGAAAAGGCCCAATGGCGGGTCTGGTTTGTGGAAGGGCAAGATGCCGAAGAATGAAGACAAGAAGCTTGGCCCGATTGTGCCATTTAAGGGCGTGTGCAAGTATTGTGACCATCCAGGTCACAAGATGGAAGAGTGCTGGCGCAAGCTGGGCGCCTGCCTGCGTTGTGGTAGTAGGGACCATCGTATTTCTGAGTGTCCCCTTTTTTCAGATCAAGCTACTCCGACTAAGCCGCAAGGGAATAAGAAGCAGAAGGGTAAACTCCAAGCCCTACAAGAAGATGATGTAGGAACCACCGAGGAGGGTAGACTCGTTGAAGGTACTCTTATTATACAGGACAAGCCAACATTCGTTCTTTTTTATACCGGTGCCACTCATTCTTTTGTTTCTCAAAAATTTGCTAAGTCTTTATCTGTGAAGCCAGTCTTGATGAATTCTCCGTTAGAGATTTCAACTCCTATTAGTTCCAGTTCAGCAATTAAGTATTTCTATCCTTCTAGTAAGGTTATGATTAATGAACAGAACTTGCCAGCTGATCTGGTTTGTATGGATATGAAGGATTATGATGTAATTTTAAGAGTGGATTGGTTGGCTAAGTATGAGGCCAATGTTCATTGCAGTTCTAGTTCTGTGTCTTTTCCTAGACACCCTGGACTTTCTTTTATAGGGGTTAGGCACCATAGGTCTGTGCCACTTATTTCGGCCCTTCGAGCTGATAAGTTGATGAGGAAAGGATGTCAGGCTTTTCTAGCCTTTGTTTATGTGGCCCCCGAGAAGAGGATCGAGATTAAGGACATTCCTGTCGTCCGAGACTTTCTAGATGTCTTTCCTGAAGAATTGCCAAGACTTTCGCCTGAGAGAGAGGTTATCTTTTCTATTGATTTAATTCCTGGCGTGACCCCTATTTCTAAAGCTCCTTATCGTATGTCCCCTACGGAGCTGAGGGAATTGAAGCAACAGTTAATGGAATTACTTGAGAAGGGGTTCATTCGTCCAAGTACATCCCCGTGGGGAGCTCCAGTGTTGTTCATCCAGAAGAAGGATGGTTCGATGAGGTTGTGCATCGATTATCGGCAATTGAACCAGCTGACTATCAAGAATAAATATCCATTGCCGAGGATTGACGAATTATTTGATCAGATAGCAGGAGCTCAGTATTTTTCTAAGATTGATCTTCGATCAGGATACCATCAGTTGCGGATTAAGGAAGGGGATATCTATAAGATGGCCTTCCGTAGCAGGTATGGGCATTTTGAATTTGTAGTAATGCCTTTTGGACTAACGAATGCACCCGCAGCTTTCATGCAGTTGATGAACAATGTGTTTCGGCCCTATCTTGATCAGTGGGTCATTGTGTTTATTGATGATATCTTGATTTATTCTAAGAGTAAGGAGGAGCATGCTGAACATTTGAGGATGGCGTTGCAAATATTGAGAGACCATCAGCTATATGCCAAATTTAGCAAGTGTGAATTCTGGCTACAAGCGGTGTCCTTTCTAGGGCATATTATTACAAAGGAAGGTATCTCTGTTGACCCTTCGAAGGTAGAGGTAGTGAAGAATTGGGATAGGTCTACTAATGTAACGGAAGTTAGAAGTTTCCTCGGCCTAGCAGGTTATTACCGAAGGTTTATTAAGGATTTCTCCAAAATTGTGCTGCCTTTAACGAGATTAACCCATAAAAAGAACAAATTTGATTGGTCCGAAGATTGTGAGAGAAGCTTTCAAACCTTGAAGGAGTGTTTAACTACTGCACATGTTTTGGGTTTACCATCTAGAGAAGGAGGTTATGTGGTGTACACTGATGCTTCAGGTATTGGTCTAGGTTGTGTGCTCATGCAGCACGGGAAAGTGATAGCCTATTCTTCTAGGCAGTTGAGGAAGCATGAAGAAGATTGTCCTGTTCATGATTTGGAACTAGTAGCTGTAGTGTTCGCCTTGAAGATATGGAGGCACTACTTGTATGGAGAGACATTTACAGTGTTCTCAGACCATAAGAGTCTGAAGTATTTATTTTCTTAGAAGGAATTCAATATGAGGCAAAGAAGATGGCTTGAGTATTTATAAGACTTTGACTTCTCTATAGAGTATCATCCTGGAAAGGGGAATGTAGTGGCAGATGCCTTGAGCCGTAAGCCAATAGCTAAGTTGTCGCATCTCATGTTGCAAGAATGGAGACTGTTGGAGTAGTTCGCTAGTTTGGATCTCAATGTTGACAAAGATCGGGTTGCGATTGCTCTGATTCAACTTAAACCAGAATTCTTGATAGAAATCAAGTCCTTGCAAGACAATGACCCAGAGTTAGTAAAGATCAAGGAGAGTTTGAGTAACAGACCTGACTTCATGGTAGCTGACGATGGCAGATTGTTGTTTCAGGGAAGGACCTGTGTACCTGATGTAGTTGAAATAAAGAATAAGATTCTCGAAGAAGCTCATAGATCCAGATACACTATTCATCCTGGAGGTACTAAGATGTTTAAGGATTTGAAAAGTTCTTTTTGGTGGCCGAATATGAAAAAGGAAATTACAGAATTTGTGAGTAGATGTTTGGTATGTCAACAAGTCAAGGCTGATCATTTTAGACCTGCAGGGAAATTGAAACCACTTGATATACCTCAATGGAAGTGGGAGAGCATTGGTATGGACTTTATTATGGGTCTACCTAGGACTCGTAGTGGATTTGATGCAATATGGGTGATCATCGACAGATTGACAAAGTCTGCTCATTTCTTGTCCATTAAGTCTAAGTGGACAGTTGATGTCTTAACTGCTTTGTATATGAAGGAAGTTGTGAGACTCCATGGTATTCCAGTCAGCATTGTGTCTGATAGAGACCCTAGATTCACCTCGTATTTTTGAAAAATATTGCAAGAATATTTGGGAACCCGTCTGAATTTCAGTACCGCTTTTCATCCACAAACAGATGGACAAACTGAAAGAACCAACCAGATAGTGGAAGATATGCTTAGAGCCTGCATGATTGATTTTGGAGGTTGTTGGAGTGATCACTTGGCTTTGATTGAATTCGCCTACAACAATAGTTATCAGTCCAGTATTCAGATGGCTCCGTTTGAAGCTCTGTATGGAAGAAGCTACCGATCTCCATTATGTTGGGAGGAAGTAGGTGAGAAGTAATGGTTGGGACCAGATCTCATTTCTGAATCGTCCAAGAATATCCGTATTATCAGAGATCGGTTGCAAGTAGCACAATCAAGACAGAAGAGCTATGCCGACAACAGAAGGAGAGCCTTGGAATTTCAGGTCGGTGAGCACGTGTTTTTGAAGGTTTCTCCCAGGAGAGAGATTCACAGGTTTGGTATTCAAGGCAAGCTGAGTCCAAGATATGTTGGTCCATTAGAGATTCTAGAAAGAGTGGGGGAGGTTGCTTACCGTTTAGCACTACCACCTCAGTTATCAGGAGTACACAATGTCTTCCATGTGTCTATGCTGCGAAAATATGTGTATGACCCCACTCATGTCATTCAGCATATGGATCTTTAGTTGAAGGAATATTTGACTTATAAAGAAAGACCTATCAAGATTCTGGATCATAAGCAGTAGCAACTCAGGAATCGTTCCATACCCATGGTAAAAGTATAGTGGAATCGGCGTGGAACCGAAGAGGCTACTTGGGAGTCAGAAGATACAATGCGAAAGTAATATCCCGACTTGTTCGAGGTGAGCTATTTCACTCCCCGTTTTTATTAAGTGCAGCAAATTTGGAGGACCAAATTCTTTAAAGTGGGGGAGGGTGTAGCACCCCGGTATATTAATGAATAAAATTTTTTTTTGAGAAAATTAATAAGAAATTCTTTAAGAAAAAGGATAAGTAAAATTTTGACCATTTTAAAAAATCTGGAAAAATTAGAACTTTGTAGAGGATAAAACGTTTAATAAAATTGTCTTCTATGACCAGCCTAAATAAAATTCTTAAATAAGTCGAATTAGCAGATTAAAGCCCAAATCAACACTCAGCCTAATTTGGACCTTAAAATGTGAAATTAGAGCCCAATACTAAACCATTTAAGCTCAAACCAGATGCAAATGAAAGGTTAGGATTAAGAGATATTTTCCCCTCTCGTTATCGCCTGAAACCCTAACCTTAGGCGGTGTATTTGGCGGCGCATCGGCGATGTCGACCTTATCTCACGAGTTTCGCGCATGACTAATTTGCGTGGACTCTATCTCCGCGATTAGAACTCTCCAGACCCTATAGAACCTATAAAAATGATCCTCTGCCACCCTAAAATCGTTTAGAAGTTGTGGCGGCCGGAGAGGAGCTCGATGGAGGGAGAATCGCGGCGATCACCGGCGGTGTGTACCTAGCGCGATCGACATCCCTCTTCCTCCTTCATCCTTCGATTAAGATAGGTGATAGCAAGCCAAACCCTAAGGGTGGCTTTGGTATGGAGTTAGGCTAAAGATGGGCTAAGTCAACCCGATTAAAGTAATCCGGAATTAACCCATTTTTGATTTGGTAGGAGGGTAGTTAATCTGGGAGTAAGGATGTGGGCTAACCTAATTTTAATCTAGTATGATTTGGTAAATAGTAGGTTAACCTAGTAATAATGAGAGAGAGAAATAGCATTTATTATGAGAGAGAGACACATTTAATTGAGCATTTATTGAGGTAGGAGGTTAACCCACATTAACTCACCCTTGGGTGTGGGTTTCAAAACCTAGGAATATCCCTGGGTTAGCCCTTAACCTAACCCGACTAACACTAACTCCTTACCAAAGCACAAAAAAGATTATCCCGGAGTTAACTTAGAGCTAACCCCGGGATAAACCAATACCAAAGAGAGGCTAAGTGTTATGTATGGATAGAAGCGTCGTCCTGTCCTCTTTATTTTGATCTAAAAAGCCCTAAATGTTATCTAGTATCCTGCGAGAATTTTTAGTTTTAGTGGAAGCATGTTAGAGTTAGGGTTAGCAGTGTTCTACTTCGTTTTAAGTAGGGATAGCAGGCACTAAACCTTCAATTGATCGGGCTATCTTATACAACTTTTTGTGCTCGTTCTGTTGATTGTAAAAGCCCTAAATTTCATGCTCTATGTTGCGAGTATTTAACTATTTTAGCCAACCCTAGCCGGACTCGCCGGAGGCGGGCAAGGCGAAGGTAGTAGAGACCCCCCCTGACTTGCGCGGCCTCTCGATAGACCGCCCATCTTAGATAGGCGGCCGGTTATTGACCATTCATGTGCTTTTATCTCCGATATATTTCATGGATCGAGCGGTAGACCCCTAACCGCCCTTTTATTAGGTGGCCAGTCCCAGACCGTTCATCTTCCCCAGCGGCACTCTACAGACCGCTCATCTCCAGTAGGCCTTTGGACCTGAGAGGGCATGAACGGCCTATCGTGCGACCGCCGAGGCATATGAACGGATCTACACGGACCGACCAGCAATACAGAACTGCTTCATAATCATTTCAACATGATTTATTTTAGTAGATTAGTGGCTAATGGTAAGTTAGCAACACACATGATAAACTGGAATTTATGGAAGTAAACATTATGAATTCTTGCTAGTTTGTTCTCACTTGATCTTGATTCATCTTTTCCAATGAAGTTAATCTTAATTATGATCCATTGATAATTGAAATTTGTTATTAGGATTATTTCACAGTCGTTCTACTCCGGTAGGATTGATTGACCGCTACACTGGTTTTCGATATTTTATTAGCCTCATTTCCTTGTAATGGTTGGGACTCTCCACCTGATACTCCGTCCATCGGACTAGGACCTTCATTACAGGACCTCCGTAAGTCCAGGCGAGCTTGGGATTCCCACTAGGACGCCGGGTAGGTTGTACCACCAAGACCTGAACCTGTTCACGTGATCGAACCGCTTGGATTGTTATGTTGTAAGTCACGGCTCAATTTGGACCAACTGAGCCTTAAACGGCCAGAATCAGACTGTTTAACTCAGTGGGCGGCCCATTAGAGACCGTGCATTCCTGGCTAAATGCCATTTCTTGTTGGTCGATTAACCTTGTTTTATCTTCGACCAAATCATGGTTTGATCGACCCAATAAGCCCTAGGTTGCCCAGTGGATAGTGGGCTGGACCATGGTTCAATTCTGCCCTACTTATGGCAGCCTAGAGCCCATTTTGGGTGGATTTCTAGTTTGCCAGTGAGGCCCAGTAATTGAACGGACCGTATCGGCCCGCTCATTCGTTAGGGCGGATCGTCATGGACCGTTCAGTTACTGAGCGGACCAATCCAAACCGCTTACTATCATCGTGGGCTTCAGATCTTTCCTGTCGTGAATGGCCCAGAGTGGACTGTTCATATCTATTAAAAAGCCCACTTGTGACCATCTTATAATTTGAGCGGCTCATAGCAGACCGTTTATCCTTGGCTTCTATTAGGCTGTTCTTTCAGCCAAATCCCTTTAGCGCGGTCCAGCTAACGACCGTCTATTTCTCTGAGCGGCCCAATTTGGACCGTGTATCTTCCAGAAGATGATTTCCGTGGTTATTCGTGTTTGAATACAAGGACCTGTTGGTTCTTGATAACTTAAACTTTCTGGTCAAAAGATCTACTTCACTTACCCTTGGAATTTTTCGAGGTAAGTTCTATACCTTGAAATTATTGGCCATTTAACTTGATTAATGTCTAGACATAACTTGGGATCTCGGATCCATTAAATCAATGCCAACGCATCATAAGGGCCTGGTCTGGTCCTAGGAGGAGCGTCTAAAAAGTACTTGTATCCTGGGGAGTTTGAATGACATGGTGAGGCATTGCACTGGGTGCATGACTAGCGTGATGTCTACGACATAATCTCTTACTTGAATCTTTCTTGACTTGGTTAATTCTTGCTTGTTGGCCAATTTCCAGTTACATTATGTTCATGATCTCGTACTTATGTTACTTTGCCATATCGCCATTTCTTTTCTTTCCGTTCATATTAATTCAATTGCTGAATTACTTAAACTTGCCTGTTATTACCTACTGAGCGTTCGCTCACCCAATTGTTTTTCCCCCTTTCAGGTAGCTCAGGTGAGGATTCGCAGACCGATGGGGATGGACAAGAGTGACAACCCTGAAGCGAGCCAGTTGGAGATTTCAAAGAGTCGTTATAGATGTTTTGTGTCTAGTTATGATCTAGAAAGTGTGTCTTGTAAGAGTTGTAGTTATGAAGTCAGCAATTGTAATAGTGTCAAGTGAATATTGTTATGTAAGTTTTTTTAAGTTGGTTGTTGGATGATGTAATTGGATTATGGAGCATTGGATGTTTATTTAGTTAATGGAGTTATTTTCTGTTCATGGTGTTGTGTTGGCCCTTTAGCTTTAGCATAGCATGTCTGTAAATCAACATATTATTATTAATTGTTTCTACTGCCAGTCCCGATTTTCCTCGTCGGGGCGTGACAGTTTTGAATTAGGGTTACTAGATTAGGTCGACATAGAGTCCTATTCTTGGCTCAAATCAATCCCTAAGAGTCCTATACCAAGTTTCTAGGCCAGGTAGCTTCGATCTCTGGCCCTTGGGAGGGATAAAAATCCATTCTTTTTAGGGTTTATTGGCCTCGCTCACGGAAGACAGTAGCGGTCAGATGGGGACCGCTTCTAGGCGAAGGCGGTCGCGCGATAGACCGCCTTTAGTCCAAAATTTTTAGATTTTTGAATTTATCAACTATTTATCCCCTTTTATCTACAAATTAGCCCCAATTACGTTTCTATAATTGGGCTTGGGCCTAAAAGGTTAAGTTTTGAGTCTTTTGGGCCTACTTGAGTGGACTGAAGCCTAATCTAATATATGGGCCTTTAAATAATTATCAATTCGGCCTTTATTCCTTAAATAGCCCATTAAATCTATTTAGGGCTTAAATAATTATATTTAAATTAGGAAAATTCTTAGAAAATTCACGGACGTTACACCCTCCCCCACTTAAAAGAATTTAGTCCCTAAATTCAATGCATGACTTTATGGAGAGTGTATTGTACCTACAATTGAATAGTTCGGGGAATCGTTTGCGTATAGCTTCTTTCGTTTCCCATGTCGCCTTGTCTGGCCAAGATTTGCTCCATTGGATTTTGACCATGGGAATAGTTTTATTCCGAAGTTGACGTACTTCTTGTTCAATTATTTTGATTGGCTTTTGCTTGTACGTCAAATCCCTTTCAATCTCCAAGTTGTCATAGCTTATAACGTGGAATGGATCAGGGACGTACCTTTTGAGCATTGAGACATGAAATACATCGTGGACTCCAGCTAATTGTGGGGGCAAGGCAATCCGGTATGCGACCTCGCCAACCCTTTCAAGAATTTCAAAGGGGCCGATGAATCTTGGAGTGAGCTTGCCTTTAATACCGAACCTTCGAATACCTCGACCCGGAGAACCCTTGAGAAACACATGGTCTCCTACTTGGAATTCCAGATCACGCCTTTGATTATCAGCATATGATTTATGTCTATCTTGAACCATATGGAGTCTTTCTCGAATGAGCTTTACCTTTTCGATAGTATCTCGAATGATTTCTGGACCTAGAAGTTACCTTTCTCCAACTTCATTCCAGCATATTGATGAGTGGCTGCTTCTTCCATATAGTGTCTCAAATGGCGCCATGTGAATACTTGCTTCGTAACTATTGTTGTAGGCAAATTAAACTAGAGGTAGGTGATCGTGCCAAATCCCACCGAAATCAATAACACATGCCCTGTGCATATCTTCCACCACCTGATTTATCCTTTCAGTTTGACCATCAGTTTGTGGATGGAAAGTAATACTGAAATTGAGTCGGGTCCCTAATGAATGTTGTAGACCCTTCCAGAATTGAGATGTCAATCGAGGGTCTTAATCAGAGATAATGGTCACAGGGACACCGTGTAACTTGACAATCTCTTTCTTGTAAAAGGCTGCTAGAATATCCACAGACCATCGACTTTTTATAGGTAGAAAGTGTGCCAATTTAGTCAATCGGTCTATGATCACCCATATACCATCGTGTCCACCTCTTGTCTTAGGTAAACCCATGATGAAATCCATCCCTATGCTTTCCCACTTCCATTTGGGAATTTCCAAGGGATGTAGTTTACCAGCGGGCTTTTGATGTTCCGCCTTAAGTTGTTGACAAGTGAGGCAGCGGGATACAATGTCCGCTATTTCTCTCTTCATGTTGGGCCACCAAAAATTCCTTTTCAGGTCTTGGTACATCTTGGTAGCACCAGGGTGAATAGCATACCTTGATTTATGAGCTTCTTCCATGATCAATTTCTTAGTGTTGGCATGATCCGGTACACGGATTCGATCTTTAAATAATAACCTTTCATCGGTTGAGATAGAGAACTCCAGCCTTTGATCAATATTGATCTTGATCTCCATTAATGTGGGGTCATTTTCCTGTAATTTGGCTAGATCTTCGATCAGGGTAGGTTGTGACCGGATACTGGCAATAATACTCTTTTCTTCTTCTGCATCCACATCTAGATTCAAATGTGTAAAATCCTCTATAAGATAAGTCATACGTTTCCTGGGGCTTGCTAGAGTTGCCATTGGTCTTCTGCTAAGAGCGTTAGTTACAGCATTTGCTTTGCCTGGATGATACTAAATAAAGAAGTCAAAGTCCTTAAGGTACTCTTGCCATCTTCTTTGTCTCATGTTAAGTTCCTTTTGAGTAAAAAGGTATTTCAGACTTTTGTGGTCTGAAAATATAGTGAATTTCTCCCCATAAAGGTAATGTTGTCAGATTTTTAAAGCGAAGATAACAGTAGCCAATTCCAGATCGTGGACGGGGCAGTTCTCTTCATGATGCTTCAATTGCCTCGAAGCATAACATATCACCTTGCCATGTTGCATAAGGACGCACCCGAGGCCAATGCCAAATGTATCCGTGTAGACTTCAAATCCACCCCCTTCAAAAGGTAGTGCCAAGACAGGGGCAGTAGTTAAATGATCTTTAAGGGTTAGAAAACTCTCTTCGCAATCCTTCGTCCATATGAAGGGATTTTCCTTTCTTGTAAGCCTAGTCAAGGGAACGGCGATTTTGGAGAAACCCTTAATGAATCACCTATAATAGCCAGCCAAACCGATAAAGCTTCTAACTTCGGATATGGTCGTTAGTCGGCTCCAATTCTTGACAGCTTCCACCTTTGAAGGATCAACATCAATACCTTCTTTTGAAATAATATGGCCAAGGAAAGAAACCTCCTTTAGCCATAACTCGCACTTGCTGAGCTTTGCGTAGAGTTGATGCTCTCTTAGAGTTTGTAAAGCTATTCTTACATGTTCTTCATGTTCTTCCTTCGTTTTAGAATAGATGAGAATATCATCAATAAATACGACCAGAAATCGGCCGAGATAGGGCCTAAACACATTATTCATAAGTTGCATAAATGCTGCCGGGACATTTGTTAACCCAAACGGTATCACCACGAACTCATAATGCCCATATCTGCTTCGGAAAGCAGACTTGTAGATGTCTTCATCTGTGATCCTTAGCTGATGGTATCCCGACCTGAGGTCGATCTTGGAGAAGTATTCCACTCTAGAAATTTGATCAAACAATTCATCGATACGCGGCAACAAATATTTGTTCTTGATGATGAGTTGATTTAGTCGCCGGTAATCGATACATAGCCTAAGGGATCCGTCTTTCTTTCTGACGAATAAGATCGACGCACCCCAAGGGGATGTGCTGGGATGAATGACGCCCTTGTCTAGAAACTCTTGAAGTTGCCTCTTCCGTTCCTTGAGTTCCATAGGGGACATCCTGTAAGGAGCTATTGAAATAGGTGCTGCTCCAGGAATGAGTTCAATGGAGAAGTTTACTTCCCTTTCAGGCGGTAAACTGGGTAAATCAGATGGAAATACATCAGGGAACTCTTTGACAATATGTATTTCTTCTATGAGGATTTCCTTGGACTCAGTGACAATCACGGAAGCAAGAAAAGCTTCACATCCTTGCGAAATGAGTTTGCAAGCGTGAAGAGAAGAGATGATGGTAGGATGCTTCCTATACTTGATGCCAAGGAAAGAGAATCACGGGAGACCTGGTCATCGAAAAGAAATTCTCCTATTGTGACAATTTATATAGGCGTCATGGTCAACAAGCCAATCTACACCTAGGATGGCATCGTAGCCTTCCATGTCAAGGCATACAAGGTTTACAGGAAGATTATGGCCTTCTACAGTTACCTCACTATCTGGATAGTGGGTTATAAGTTTTGTTCCGAGACCTAAAGGTGTTGTGATTGTTAGGTCCGATGGTAGAGGAACATGTGAAATTGATAAAGTTTTTGCAAAGGTAGTAGATATAAAAGAATGAGAGGCACCAATATCAAATAACACAATTGCAGGATGCGAATAAATTTGAACGGTACCTTCCATTAGCCCATCATCCTTGGGGGTTTCTTCATCCATCACGGCATTGAGGTGAGCTTGGCGCCTACGGCCGCCATTAGAAGGTTGTTCCTTCATAAGAGGGCAATTGGGCATACGGTGCTCCCGACTTCCACATCCTAAACAAGCGCCAAGGCACTTCTAGCACTCTTCAGCCGAATGGCCAAACTTCTCACAAAATGTACAAGCAGTTGTGACAGCTCTTTCTTAATCATTGATCTTTTTGCCTTTGCCGTTGCCACTTCCGTTGCCATTACAGGATCACTTCTTGTTGTCACGGGACTTGTAGGGTTCCGTGATGCTGAATCTCTCTCCTTTCCTTCTCGCCGATCGAACTTCTGGCTAGATTCCTCTTCCTTGCCTTTAAATTTTCTGACCTTTTCCAAGGTCCTTTCACATAAATGTGCTGATTGGACTATCTCCGCATAAGTACAGATATTCTGGGGTCCAAGTTGAGTAATAAAAATGGGCATCAAGCCATCCATAAATTGGTTAGCCTTTAGTAGATCAGTGCTAAGCAAATGAGGAGCATATGGTTCCAATCGAGAGAACTAAAGTTCATACTCTGCCACGGACATCATGTCTTGGCGAAGAGAAGCAAATTCCATGGCTTTTCTCTCCTTAACGTGCTCGGAGAAGTATTTCGCTCAAAAGAGTGTAAGAAATCCATCCCACGTAAGCTGTGCATTTTGTGGTTGTGCCTTTCACCACGTACATGCATCCATATTTAGTTGAAATGTGGCGAGATAGACCTTCTCTTGGTCAGTGCATTGCATGACCTCAAATATACGGTTCATCTCGTCAATCCAATTTTCTACTTCATCGGGGTTGGCAGATCCAGAGAATCGGGGAGGATTTAAACTTTCCCGTGTAAATTTCCTGCGCCAGCCCTGGCGCCAGCTTGGGCCACAGTCTGAAGGACCTAAGTAAGACCATGTGGACACCAAAAAAATTGCACACCGAGATATCATGCTCGGCCCGACATCAACGACGGCACCGGGTGAAGAGGCCCCGGAGAGACTGGTCATCCGGATCCCCCAAATGTCCTTACTGCCGTGAAGCCATCTCCGGAGTCACGACAGTGAATAGAAACCAACCACCAAGAGCCCCACAATCCATGGGTCTCGAAGAAAATCAAACGGGCCACAACTCGTGCTCACAACGGGCTCAAAACTGCCCATTCAGCCCTTCAACGGCACACCCCTCTGCCCTGTTCAGTGGCACACCCTGTGCCCGTTCAGCGGCACGCCCCTCAGCGGCACAGCCCCTGGAGCCCTTCAGCGGCACACCCATGCATTCCCTCCAGCGGCACACCCTCGTGGGAGTCCAGTGGCACACCCAAGGGGCGCCCAGCGGCACACCCCCCCAGGCGCCCAACGGCACGCCCCCAGGCCGCCCAGCGGCACACCCCCCAGGCGCCCAGCGGCACGCCCACAGGGGGTCTTCAGCGGCACGCACCCCAGGAAGCCTCAGCGGGACGCCCATTTGGTGCTTCAGCGGCACGCTCCTCAGGGCCTTCAACGGCACGCTGTTTGCCCCCTTCAGTGGCACGCTTGGGCAACTTCCAGCGACACGCCTTTTGCCCTCTTCAGTGGCACGCTTATGGTGTCTTGCAGCGACACACTTCTGAAGCCCGTCAGTGACACAGCGTGAAGGCTTTTTCAACGGTCGAACGACGTGCCGCCCATGCCCTACGTCCTCGGCGCGCAGTAAGCTGTCTGAGGTGTCAACCGAAGGTTGGGCCACGCAGGCTACTCCCCTGACATCCAGGATGGGGGGAAGTCAAACCCCATGATGACCCAGCACTTCCCGCCTCCGACTGCCGTGCTCGAGGGCTCCCGATGCTGGGGGTATAAAACCCCTCCCATTCCGGCGAAGAAAAAAAAAGAGGGGAGACACACAGAGGAGGAAGAGATAGACACCCACGCAGACAGGGAAGAGGAGAAGGGAAGAAGAGAAAGAGAAGAAGAGAAGAAGAAGGAGAAGAGAAGAAGAGGGAAGAGAGGAAGAGAGGGGGGGGAGGCCCCGCTGCTCCAGCCACCGTCGCCGTCTGTGCGAAGAGGGAAGAGAATAAGAGAAAGAAGAGGAGGAGGGGAGGCTCTATCCCCCCCTCCCGCTGCTCCGCCCATCGCCGTCCGTGCGAAGAGCAGAAGAAGAAGAAGAAGAAGAGAAGAAGGAGAGGGGATGCTCCGGCTCCCCCGTTGTTAGCCCGTCCACCACCACCGGTGTGAAGAGAGGAAGAGAAGGAGAGTGAGTAAGGTCCGGGAGGGGAGGAGTCCATGCTCCCCCCCCATTGTATCTTCTTTCTTTCTTTCTTTGTCCCCCTTATTTTCCTTCCCGTCACCATGTATTAGCTCCCTCGGGGCACTCCCTTTGTGAGAATAAAAGTAGAAGGCTTGCAAGTATTTTTCTCGGACGTCCTTCTAAAGTATTTCTTCTGTGTTTGCATCCTTCGGTGTTTCACGCCCCCTTTCCCTTGCTCCTTTTGTTAGGGTTTGTTTCCTCCCGGGCATGCCTTCGCTCACCCCGGGCGCCCTCAGCGGTATGCCCTCCATATGCCTTCAACGGCACGCCCTTGGGCACCTTCAGCGGTACGCCTCTGGCGGCCTTCAGTGGCACGCTCTCCCCCAGGGTCCTCAGCGGTACGCTCCTGCCGCCCCGCAGCGGCACAGCCCCTTCATGCCCCAGCCCAGCCCTAGCGGCACACCCCAACTGTGCCCCAGCGGCACACCCTAGTCGTCCCCCAGCGGTACGCCCCAGCCCAGCCCCACCGGCACACCTTCGGCCTGCCTCTACCCGGCACACCTGGCCCTCTCCCTGCCAGTCAGGGTATCCTTAGGTTGCATTAGCCCCGTGTTTCCTCTCTGTCGTCCCCTCCGAGTTTTCTAAGGTTTTATTAAGGTGTTGCCGCTCTCGGGCGCCCACCTCCAGTTGTCGGGTTCCGCCACTCCATGTGGGCGCGTTCCCTGTATCTCCCTTACGCTCGGGTCAAGGGGAGATGCTGCCGAATTTTCGTTAGAAACGATGACATATTAAAAAGATAAAAAGGAAGCAACCAACAAATGGAACGACCACACGTTAAAAAGGACTAGAAGAAAGCAACAAACAAATAAAAAAGAGAACAATGGTAAAACGCTTTAACCGAGGTAAGGGAACCGTAATCAACTCAAAGAGAGCCGAATCAAATAACGACTAAGCAACTCGAACATCCGTCCTCAGGAGAGAAAGAATGGAAGATTAATCAAGAGAAGAAAAGAAGAAACCCATGCAAAACTTAATAAAATCAAGAGAGAAAAGAAAAGAAGAAAAGAAAAGCCTTAAGAGAAACAGAGAAGCGGACTCCCATGCCCCTCGCCGGTACACCCTCCAGCCACTCTTGGCCGGCACGCTCTTCGCCGGCACAGCCCCCAGGCCCTTCGCCGATACATCCTCTAGCCGCCCTTCACCGGTACATTCGGCCAGGCCCTTCGCCGGCACGCCTCTGGCCCCTTCGCCGGCACGCCTGGCCAGGCCTTCGCCGACACACCCTCCTTGGTGCCTCCCCCGGTACACTTCCTGGGAACCCTTCAACGGCACACTCCTTCGGCCCTTCAGCGGTACGCTCTTGCCACCCCTCAGCGGCACGCTGCCTAGCCAGCCTTCCCCGGCACGCGCCCATGGCCTTCGCCGGTACGCTCTTTTGGTGCCCTTTGTCGGCACAATCCAGCCCCCCCTTTCGCCGGCACACCCTCCATGGCCCCTAGCCGACACACCTTGCCAGCCCTTCGCCGGTACACCCGCTCGCGCCTTCGCCAGCACGCACGCCAGCCTGCCCCTTCAGCGGTACGCTCCCCTGGCCCTCAGCGGTACACTCCCCTGGCGGCCTTCAGCGGTGCGCCTTTCCTGGCCCTCAGCGGCACACTCCCTTCACCCAGCGGTACACCAGAAATAATGATAATAATAAAGATAATAAGCTAAAAGAAAACATAATAAATAAAAAAATAATGATACAAAAAGAAATAAAATAATAATAATAACAGCAAACTCAAAAGAAGGGGGAGAAATAATAACAAACAATAATGATAATAATAACAATAAACAATAACAAATTAAAAAAAATGAATAAGTAAATAAGAATAATAAAGAAATAAGTAATAATAATAATAAGCTTAAAAATAAAAATAATAATAAATAGGCAAATAAACGATAACAAAAATGAATGAATAATAATAACAAACTCGATAAGAATGATAAATAAATAAAAGATAACCAAAATAAATAATAATAACAAACTTAACAAAACATGACAAGCAAATGAATGATAATAAAACGAACAAAAAAAAATAATAACAAGCCTAATAATAA
The DNA here is from genome assembly GCA_022559845.1 of Amorphophallus konjac. Taxonomy (NCBI): domain Eukaryota; kingdom Viridiplantae; phylum Streptophyta; class Magnoliopsida; order Alismatales; family Araceae; genus Amorphophallus; species Amorphophallus konjac. Next base: position 246,297,133 of record CM040120.1, read on the forward strand.
CAATAGCAAATGAATAAATCACAAGAAAAATGAATAAATAGTAATAAAGAATTCACTCAAAGATATATATAAATTAACAAATGATACTGATAACATTTCTTAAATAATAATAAAACAATGGGATCCGCTTCGCAGCCCCGTCTCTCCCGTGACCCGGTGTCGAAGGAACAACAATACCGCCCTTGCGAGTTGGGCCTGAGTCTAGGGAATTATCCCGAAATGGCCATGGCCTGACCTCGCCTCGGGCTGACATTCCGATTAAACCAGACTCATTTCTCCAGCCTGATCCCTTCCGCGCCGCTACTAAAATTGCCGCACGTTCGGCAGACATTTCAACGGATTCACCTCGATTCCCGCCGCATTCTTATTACGGACCTACGTCCGAACATGAAAAGGCCCGTGAGCGACCTGCATAGCCGGTGGCTCCTACCCTGATATGGTTGTGAGCCGGCATTGCTCCGGGCCAATAGTTCATCAATTCTGACCCATTCCCATCGGGATTCATTCCCGCTCTTTCACTGAAAATGCCGTGAACTCGGCATACATTTACACGGGGTTGTGCCTGTCTACGCCGTACCTTCAATACGGACCCTTGTCCGAATATCAAGTGGTCCGCAAGTGACCGACAGAAATCGGAATAGAAAGAGATGGCTCCCGTCATCCCTGGACCCTACATATGGGGATATCAATAAGGCCTTCATGGGCTATGCTTGGACCTCGGGTCCATCCCGATTATGGTCATTGTCTGACCCACACCCTCGGCCTATAGCTCGCTCCCTTCGAACATGTTTTGGTGTTGGAATCTAGTCCCAGGACTCTTCCCCGTTGCCCTCCGACACCGGGAACACTAATGATGCCCACGCAAGCCCCGTTTGGACCGCGGGAGGCGCCCCCGGTATGGTCCCGACTCGATCTCGCATCGGGCCAATAAATTCGCTAGTTTCCTGCTACACGAACCGAGATTTAACCGAATGTTTTCAGTGTCTCGAAATAATATATATTTGCCGTAGCCCGGCATACATATGTTCCAGGTCCTCCCGCGACGATTACGATATTCCCAATATCGGACACCCGTCCGAACATTAAACGGTCTCCTGAATGACCGACACGTTTCGAACGTTCGCTTCCCTAGACACAGGGCTTTCCAGTCGACTCAAGGGATACCCCCCGTTGCCCCTTGGCACCGGGAATATTAATGACGCTCATGCAAGTCTTGTTTCGACCGCGGGGGGCCCACCGCAGTATGGTTGCAGCTTGCTCTTGGACCGGGCCAACAGATTTACTGATTTTCGACCGCTCCAACCGAGGCTCAGCCGAACATTTTCCGTTCTTCCGAACAATAAATTAGCCGTACCTCGGCATACATGTATTCCGGTTTTCCCGCGACAATCGCGATTTTCTCCAGCCGGACACTCGTCCGAACATTAGATGGTCAGTACACGACCGACACGACCGCGAAGGGTTTTCTTCTCGCCCTCGCGCGAGGATCTCAATACCTCGTAATAGACCTTTCATGCAATTAATTTCCTGGCCATGAGGCCCTGAATCCTGGCGATTAATCAAGGGTGTTCCCTCGTATGGGGGATGTAAATGACGCCATGACCTTTATGGCGCGGTAGGTTTTGGTTCCGACACGAACTACACAATCGTCTGACGAAGTCAGATCGAGCGCACCATGGGCTCTTCGGAGCCCGAATAAATTGTCACTTTGTGACTGGCACACCCACGCACTTAATAGACGAATCAACCATACCCGAATAGACGGAGCACAACAATAGACGAACTAAAAGTGCGTCCACAAGTCTGGCACGCCCGGTGGGACCGAAACTACCCTTCATCTCTTCGCCGGGATTCAAGGCCTCATGGCCTCCTAATAAACGATGTTTGCCTACTTTGATGAATTGCAGGTGCTGTCTTCGCCAACCCTATGGGGAGAAAATCCAGACTCGGCGCAGTTGCCTTCGTGGCCTCGAGGACGCTGCTTCGAAGCATATGCAGCTTCCTGGAATCATGGGGGCTGTTATAAAAAAAGGGAGAAGAGAAAGAGAAGAGAAGGAAGGGGAAATCAAGCCCCCCCGTTTCCCTCAAGAAGAAAGAGAAGAAAAAAAGAAGGAAAGAAGAAAAGAAGAAAAGAAGAAGAGAAGAAAAGAAGAAAAAAAAAGAGAAAAGAAAGAAGCAAAAAAAAGAAGAGAAAGAATTGGCAAGAGAGGGTTGTACGGCCACGTCCGTCGAGACCCGTGCTGAACAAAGATTACCACTGTGGGGTTGATGCGGTAGAGCAAACCACTCATCCCCTCCCTGAGGGGGTGAGCGCTCTCCTGCACCTCCACCCTGGTCAATCATACAAAAAAGGGGGAGAAATAAAGAAGAAAGGAAGAAAAGTTGGCCAGCATCGCCGACTGAAAGAGCAAGAAGAAACCCGACATCCCGCCCGACTCTAGGAGGTCCCGAGTCCGCGGTGCAATGACCCCGCTCGTTCCTCCTTTCTGCTGCCTCCATCCGGCATAAAACGGCCCCCGAGTGGTTGTTAAAAGACCCAGCGAGCCACAATTGTAGCTTGGTGAATGGTTGCCCGCTGTGGGGAATGCTTTATAGCAATGAGGCCAAGCACGACCACCACTCCCGAAGAGAGCATGCATATACCCCGCCATGGGGGATGAGAAGAAGATATATACCCTGCTACGGGGGCATAGGAGGCAAAAAAAGAAATACACCCCATTCCCAGGGGCACATGAAGAGAATCCGCCCTGACTGAGGGGCACACAAAGCAAAAGCTACACCCCGGCTTAAGGGCATTTGAAGAAGTCACATCCCACCTCGGGAGCATGAGAAGCAGCAAGAATACACCCCGGCCTAGGGGTATTTGAAGAAGAAATATGCCCCGCCTGGGGGCATAGAAGCCGTAAAGAACACGCCTCAGCTCAGGGGCATTTGAAGAAGCTACATCCTGCCTTGGGAGTATAAGAAGAAAAGAGTCCACCCCATCTTAGGGGTATTTGAAGAAGAAACACACCCCGCTATGGGGGCATAGAAGCCATAAAGAATACGCCCCGGCTTAGGGGTATTTGAAGAAGAAGGATACCCCGCCTCGGGGGACATTGCAAGTAGCGATACACCCTGCTTGGGTGCACAGGAAGCAAACCACACCCCACTCCTGGGAACACATAAAGAGAGTACACCCCGCCATGGGGGCACATGAAGAGAATCCACCCCGACTCAGGGGTACATGAAGCAACAAAGAATACACCCTGCCTTAGGGGAATCTGAAGAAGAAGCATACACCCCACCAACGGGGGCACAGCAGCCGTCGAGAATCCACCCCACTTTGGGGGCACAAGAAGCAGACATTCCCCAGCATGTCGGGGCAGAAGAAGAAGAATCCCCCCCCTCGGGGGCATATAAAAAAAAAGCAAAGATACACCCGGTGCCCGGCGCACATGAAGAGAAAGGCACCTCCCTCTGGGGGCACAACAAGCAACAAAGATACACCCCATTCCCAGGGGCACATGAAGAGAAATACACCCCTGCTCCAGGGGCATATGAGATAAAACTATACCCCGATTTAGGGGCATTTGAAGCAAAGACTTCACCCCGTCTCAAGGGGGGGGGGGCATAAGAAGCGAAAGATATACCCCACCCCGGGGGCACAAGAAGAAAACACACCCCACCTTGGGGGGCATAAGAAGCCAAGAGATATACCCCGCCACGGGGCAACGGAGGCAAAATGCATTCCCCCCGGGGGCACGTAAAGCAACATACCCCTCGCCTCGGCAGCATATGAGGCCAAGAAGCTACATCCCGGCTCGGGAGCATAAGAAACAAAAGATATACCCCACGTCCGGGGCATATGAAGCCAAGAAACACACCCCCGTCTCGAGGGTATTTGAAGAAGAAGCATACCTCGCCTCGAGGGCCTAGAAGCTATGAAGAACACGCCCCGACTCAGGGGCATATGAAGAGAAGTCCACCCCAGCCTAGGGGTATTTGAGGAAGAAGCATACCCCGCCAGGGGACATAGAAGCCATAAAGAATACGCTCCGATTTAGGGGTACTTGAAGAAGCTACATCCCGCCTTGGGAGCATGAGAAGAAAAGAGAATCCACCCTGGCTTAGGGACCTTTGAAGGAGCATACCCCAGGCTCGGAGTCCATGAAGCAACATGCACCCCCCCGGGGGGGACATATGAAGCAGAACAAACAACATCCCCCGGCTTAGGGAAGCATATGAAGAGAGGAATACACCCCGATATGGGGGCACGTAAACAAAGAAGAAGAATTCACCCCGCCTCTTGTGCATAAAAAGCAAGAACCACACCCCGCATCGAAAGCGGCAATACACTCCACTCTGGGGGCACTAGAAGCAGAATACACCCCGTGCCGGGAGCATATAAAAAAAAAGGGGATACCTCGCTCTGGGGCATCAGAAGCAGCAATACGCCCCAGCTTGGGGGCATCAAAAGTAGCAATACACCCCACCTTGGGAGCATAAGAAGCAAACATTCCCCCCGGTGTGTCTGGGAAGAAGAAAAGAATTCACCCCGGCTTAGGGGTATTTGAAGAAGAAGCATACCCCGCCAGGGGACATAGAAGCCATAAAGAATACGTCCCGGCCTAGGGGTATTTGAAGAAGAAGCATACCTCGCCTCGAGGGCCTAGAAGCTATAAAAGAGCATGCCCCGACTCAGGGGCATATTAAGAGAAGTCCACCCCGGCCTAGGGGTGTTTGAAGAAGAAACATACCCCGCCAGGGGGCATGGAAGCCATAAAGAACACGCCCCCGCTTAGGGGTATTTGAAGAAGATACATCCCGCCTCGGGAGCATAAGAAAGAGAAGAATACATCCCGTCTTAGGGATATTTGAAGAAGAAATATATCCTGCCAGGGGGCATAGAAGCCATAAAGAATATGCGCCAACTCAGGGGCACTTGAAGAAGAAACATACCCCGCCTGGGGGATGCAGAAGCAAAGAGACAGAGTACACCTCCACCCGGGGGCACCGAAGCAAAGAGGCATACATCCCGACCTGGGAGCACATGAAGAAAGAATATACCCAGACCTAGGGGCGTCAGAAGAAGAAACATACGCCCCGATCCAGGGACATGAGAAGCAAGAGAATATGCCCTGCGAAAAGGGTATGAGAAACATGAAGAATGTACCCCAGCCTATGGGCACAGAAAGAGACACACTCCGCCCTTGGCGCATAAGAAGCAGAAGCATCTACCCCGACGCGGGGCATAGAAACAAAGAGACATGCATCCCGAGCTGGGAGCATAAGAAGAAAGATATACTCCGCCCAAGCGGCATTTGAAGAAACAACATACCCTGCTTCGGGGGCACAGAAGCCGTAAAGAGATACAGCCCCCCCTCAGGGGGGCGTAAGAAGCAAAAGATACACCCCGGCCTCAGGGGGGCATAAGAAGCAAAAGATACACCCCCGTCCCGGGGGCATTTAAAGAGAGCTACGTCCCGTACCAGGGGCACATGAAGAAGAAACATACCCCGCCTAGGGGCATAGAAGCCGTGAAGAGTACACCCCATTCTCAGGGGCACATGAAGAGAAATACACCCCCCCTAGGGGCATATGAGACAAAACTATACCCCGATTCGGGGGCATTTGAAGCAGGACAAACAACATCCCCCGGCTTAGGGGCGCATGAAGAAAGGAATGCACCCCGCTTAGGGGCACATAAGCATAAGAAGAAGAGACTGCCCCGGCCTGGGGTCATGAGAAGAAATAGAGTTGTACCCCGGCTTAGGAGCATACGAAGAGGAGTGTATGCCACCCCGTGGCATAAGAGGCAGAAGAATCAACCCCTACTTAGGCGTAACTGAAGAGAATCCACCCTGCTCTGGGGGCACAAAAAGGAGATACGCCCCACCCTTGTGGGGCACAAGAAGCAAAACACACCCCGCCTTGGGGGGGATATGAAGCCAAGAATCACATCCCGTCTTGGCGGTACTTGAAGAGGAAGCATACCTCGCCTCGAGGGCCTAGAAGCTATAAAGAACACGCACCGACTCAGGGGCATATGAAGAGAAGTCCACCCCAGCTTAGAGGTATTTGAAGAAGAGACAAACCCCGCCAGTGGGGGCATAGAAGTCATGAAGAACACGCTCCGACTTAGGGGCATTTGAAAAAGCTGCATCCCACCTTAGGAGCATAAGATGAAAAGAGTCCGCCCCGGCTTAGGGGCATCTGAAGAAGGAATACATCCCGGTCTCGGGGTCCATGAAGCAACAGATACCCCCCCCCCCCCCCCCCCGGGGGGGGGGGGGGGGCATCTGAAGCAGAACAAACAACATTCTTCGGCTTAGGGGGAGCATATGAATAAAGGAATACACCCCGATATGGGAGCACATAAGCAAAGAAGAAGAGTTCACCCCGCCTCGGGGGCATAAGAAGCAAGAATTACACCCCGCCTTGGGGGCATATAAAGCAACATACACCCCGCCTGGGGGCATAGAAGCCATAGAGGAGACTCCCCGGCTCGGGGGCATCACACCTGGGGGCATAGAAGCCTTGAAAAATACGCCCCGCCTGGGGGCACAGAGGCAAAGAGGCAAAACACACCCCTCAGGGGGATGCATACCAATTAAAGCTACACCCCAACCTGGGGGCACGTTAAGAGAAATACACTCCAGCGTGGAAGCATTAATGAGAAAAGAAGAGCAGAATAAAGAAAAAGACACGCATGAGGCAGACATGGCCTTCGAGCCCGTCTCATCACACAAAAGAAGAGAAGAAAAGAAAGAATACACATGAGACAGACAAGGTCCTTGAGCCCGCCTCATCACGCAAAAGAAGAGAAGAAAAGGAAGAAGAGACACATGAGGCAGGCATGGTTCCTGAACCCGCCTCTTCACACAAAAGAAGAAGAGCAGAACCAAAAGAAGACACATGAGGCAGACGTGGTCCTCGAGCCCGCCTCATCACGCAAAAGAAGAGAAGAAAAGGAGGAAGAGACACATAAGGCAGACGTGGTCCTTGAACCCGCCTCTCCACAAAAGAAGAAAAGAAAGAACAGTCACGAGGCAAACATGGTCTTTGCGCCTGCCTCTCCACAAAAGAAGAAGAGAAGAAGAGAGAGAACAGTCCCAAGGTGAACATGGTCCTTGCACCTTCCTCTACATAAAAGAAGAAGAGAAGAAAAGAAAGAACAGTCATGGGGCGAACATGGTCCTTGCACCTGCCTCTCCATAAAAGAAGAAGAGAAGAAGAGAAAGAGCAGTCACGGGGCGAACATGGTCTCTGCACCTGCCTCTCTACAAAAGAAGAAGAGGAGAGAAAAAAGAGACATGAGGCGAACATGATCCTTGCACCTGCCTCTCTATAAAAGAAGAAGAGAAGAAGAGAAAGAATAGTCACGAGGCGAACATGGTCTCTGCACCTGCCTCTCCATGAAAGAAGAAGAGAAGAAGAGAAAGAACAGTCACGGGGCGAACACGGTCCTTGAACCCGCCTCTTCACACAAAAGAAGAGAAGAAGAGAAAGAAATGACCATGAGGCAAGCATGGTCTTTGCACCTGTCTCCCCACACAAAAGAAGAAGAAAAAAAAGAGACATGAGACAAACGTGGTCTTCGAACCCGCAGCTTTACAAACCCTTCTCCTCGGCTCACATATCCTACTACCCGACGCCCTTTGGCTCAGTCATTCCGGCCAAGGCCCACGGTCGTGATTAATCCACCCGTCCCACCGTGCTCTCCGATATCTTTTCGGCTTTACAGCCTACTCCTAACATCTCTCGGCTTGTCAGCCTGCTCCCAATATCCCTTGGCTTTTTAGCCTACTTCCCAATATCTTTGGCTCTCGCAGCCTGCTTCCCAAAATTCGGCCCTTGCGGCCTGCTTCCTAGAATTCGGCCTTCACGGCCCGCTTCCCAATTTCGGCTTTTGCAGCCTGCTTCCCAATATCTTTGGCTCTCGCAGCCTGCTTCCCAGAATTCGGCCCTTACGGCCCGCTTCCCGTAACTTCGGCCCCTGCAGCTCGCTTCCCAACTTCAGCTCCTGCAGCATGCTTCCCATTATTTGGCTCTCGCAGCCCGCTCTCCTCGATTTTTGGCTATTGTGGCCTACTTCCAATATCAACTTTGGCCTTTACGGCCCGCTTCCCCAACGTCCTTTCAGCCTTTCGTGGTCTGCTTCTCTAATACCTTTACTACCACTACACTTATACGTAACAGTAATATTTTCTTATGCAAAAAACAAACAAACAAACAAACAAACAAACAAACAAAAAAATAAAAAAAAAACAAAACGAAACAAAACAAAAAGAAAACAACAAAACGAACACAAAAAAAAGAAAGAGAAAAGAAAGAAGAGAGTGCATGATTGCCCTGCTTGCATGGTTGCTTAATATATAATAATACACCTCCTTGGAATTTTCTAGGACCGTGCTTCCTTGCTAAATAATATCGCCCCGATTCCGGATGCACGGGCGTCACGACGCACGCTCAAAGGGAACCCAATTATGGTAGGTGCACACGTCAAGGGGAAGAGTCATGGCTGAATCGCTAAGCCCTGCTCACAAAATAAACCTGAGGCAACGCTCCCACACTTAGCACTTAATGTGTTCAATAGCCTTCGACTATAGGGATTGCCCGAATTTCTTCTTAGCACTCTACGGAGACTTGAATTCCTGCACTCGCGTGAAAGGTAATCGTGAGGAAAAAGCTGCCTACCCCCACTGTAAAAAAAAAGAGAGAAAAAAAAAGAAGAAAAAAAAGAAGAGAGAGAAACGCGGATCCGAGTAGCCGGGAATCCCCACTGAAACAAATGAGGAGACTCGCGCGAAATGGTGAAGCGAATCACAATAAGGACAAATCCTAGTAGCCGGGAATCCCCATTGAGACACATGAGGAGACTCACGTCGAACGGTGAAATCCGCTACCAAAATAAACAGATGGGGGCTGTGTGAAGCTACCGAAAGTCGAAAGCCTGGAACTAATGTGCAGGCGCTAGAGTGATCCTCGAGTGTCACCAGGAAAACCTGCATATCCCTATGGTTAGGGCTCTTTGTTCACACATTTGCACTGCCACGCCACATAGAATTGCCTCGGGTGAAATGCGTGAATTTAGGCTATGCATGCAAGATGTGCGATATCCTCTTGACGGGTGCACCACCCCTCGATTGTGCCTCGCGGCCCGCACCGCATCTACGAATTACGGGCGACGTCTCTATCCTATCCCCTATAGAGGGAGCCGCCTTACTTATATTTATGTTATGCCTGCTAATGAATGCTTGCATTCTTTAAAAAATGATAAAAACAAAAAACAAAACAAAACAAAACAAAACAACATAAAAATAATGCAAAAAAAAAAGTATAATAACAATAAAATAATAAGAATGTGCGTATGCAATAAACTCAATTTCGGCCATCGAAGCCTACGTTCCCAGCTACGACTCGTAGAGCCCAACCTTAGCCCCCATGGCCTACCTCTTGCCCTCGCGGCTCGTTAATCTCCCAACTTCGGCTCCCGCAACCCGCTTCCAGCCATGTCTATTCTGGCCTCCCTCATCGGCCCCTGAGCCGACAGCTTTCCAATTATTGGCTCCCATGCCAACAGCTTTTCAATCATCGGCCCCTGAGCCGACAGCTTTCAATCATCGGCCTTCGGGTCGACAGCTTTTCAATTATTGTTTCCCATGCCAACAGCTTTTCAATCATCGGCCTTCGGGTCGACAGCTTTCCAATTATTGGCTCCCATGCCGACAGTTTTTAATCATCGGCCCTTGTGCTAACAGCTTTTAATCATCGGCCTTCGGGTCGACAGCTTTTCCATTATTGGCCCCCATGTCAATAACTTCCAATTATCGGCCGCTGTGCCGACAGCTCTTATATTATTGTCATCCACGCCAACAACCACCTGGAGTTCTTCAAAAAAAAAGGGAAGAAAAGAGAATGGAAGAAGAGAAGAAGAAGGAAAGAAAAAAGAAAACACACAACAAAAAGATAGAAGAGAAAAAGAAAGAAATAAAGATAGCAAAAAGGGAAGAGAAGAAGAAGAAGAGAACAAGAGAAAAGAGAGAAGAAGAGGCAAATAGAAGAAGAGATCAACAAACCAGGTCAGCCCCCGACACCCTGTCGGCACTGACGAAGAGACAAAGAGACCAACAAACCAGGTCAGCTCCCGGCACCTTGTCGGCACTGACGAAGAGATAAAGAGATCAACAAACCAGGTCAGCTCCCGACACCCTGTCGGCACTGACGAAGAGACAAAGAGGCAACAAATCGGGTCAGCTCCCGACACCCTGTCGGCACTGACGAAGAGACAAAGAGGCAACAAACCAAGTCAGCTCCCGACGCCCTGTCGGCACTGACGAAGAGACCAAGAGACAACAAACCAGGTCAGCTCCCGACACCCTGTCGGCACTGACGAAGAGACCAAGAGGCAACAAACCGGGTCAGCTCCCGACACCCTGTCGGCACTGACGAAGAGACCAAGAGATCAACAAACCAGGTCAGCTCCCGACATCCTGTCGGCGCTGACGAAGAGACCAAGAGACAGCAAACCAGGTCAGCTCCCGACACCTGTCGGCGCTGACGAAGAGACCAAGAGACAACAAACCAGGTCAGCTCCCGACACCCTGTCGCCGCTGACGAAGAGACCAAGAGACAATAAACCAGGTCAGCTCCCGACACCCTATCGGCGTTGACGAAGAGACCAAGAGACAACAAACCAGGTCAGCTCCCGACACCCTGTCGGCACTGACGAAGAGACCAAGAGACAACAAACCAGGTCAGCTCCCGACGCCCTGCCGGCACTGATGAAGAGACCAAGAGACAACAAACCAGGTCAGCTCCCGACACCCTATCGGCGTTGACGAAGAGACCAAGAGATCAACAAACTAGGTCAGCTCCCGACACCCTGTCGGCGCTGACGAAGAGACCAAGAGACAATAAACCAGGTCAGCTCCCGACACCTTGTCGGCGCTGACGAAGAGACCAAGAGACAACAAACCAGGTCAGCTCCCGACACTCTGTCGGCGTTGACGAAGAGACCAAGAGACAACAAACCAAGTCAGCTCCCGACACCCTGTCGGCACTGACGAAGAGACCAAGAGACAACAAACCAGGCCAACTCCCGACGCCCTGCCGGCACTGACGAAGAGACCTAGAGACCAACAAACCAGGTCAGCTCCGGGCACCCCGTCGGCGCCGACGAAGAGAAGAAAAGACCAACAAAGCATGTCAGCTCCCGACACCCTGTCGGCACTGACGAAGAGACCAAGTGATCGATAAACTAGGTCAGCTCCCGGCACCTTGTTGGCACTGGCGAAGAGATTAAGAGGCAATAAATCATATCAGCTTCCCGACACTCTGTCGGCACCGGCAAAGAGAAAAAGGGGCCAGTACACCCGCGGGCACCCCCCGGCTCATCCTTCGCCTGCGCTACCCATGGGTGGGGGGCATTTGTGGACACCAAAAAAATTGCACACCGAGATATCATGCTCGGCCCGGCATCAACGACGGCACCGGGTGAAGAGGCCCCGGAGAGACTGGCCATCCGGATTCCCCAAATGTCCTCACTACCGTGAAGCCATCTCCGGAGTCACGACAGTGAATAGAAACCAACCACCAAGAGCCCCACAATCCATGGGTCTCGAAGAAAATCAAATGGGCCACAACTCGTGCTCACAACGGGCTCAAAACTGCCCATTCAGCCCTTCAGCGGCACACCCCTCTGCCCTGTTCAGCGGCACACCCTGTGCCCGTTCAGCGGCACAGCCCCTGGAGCCCTTCAGCGGCACGCCCATGCATTCCCTCCAGCGGCACACCCTCGTGGGAGTCCAGCGGCACACCCAAGGGGCACCCAGCGGCACACCCCCCAGGCGCCCAACGGCACGCCCCCAGGCCGCCCAGCGGCACACCCCCCAGGCACCCAGCGGCACGCCCACAGGGGGTCTTCAGTGGCACGCACCCCAGGAAGCCTCAGCGGCACGCCCATTTGGGGCTTCAGTGGCACGCTCCTCAGGGCCTTCAACGGCACGCTGTTTGCCCCCTTCAGCGGCACGCTTGGGCAACTTCCAGCGACACGCCTTTTGCCCTCTTCAGCGGGACGCTTATGGTGTCTTGCAACGACACACTTCTTAAGCCCGTCAGCGGCACAACGTGAAGGCTTTTTCAACGGCCGAACGACGTGCCGCCCATGCCCTACATCCTCGGCGCGCAGTAAGCTGTCTGAGGTGTCAACTGAAGGTTGGGCCACGCAGGCTACTCCCCTGACATCCAGGACGGGGGAAAGTCAAACCCCATGATGACCCAGCACTTCCTGCCTCTGACTGTCGTGCTCGAGGGCTCCCGCTGCTGGGGGTATAAAACCCCTCCCATTCCGACGAAGAAAAAAAAAAGAGGGGAGACACACAGAGGAGGAAGAGATAGACACCCACGCAGACAGGGAAGAGGAGAAGGGAAGAAGAGAAAGAGAAGAAGAGAAGAAGAAGGAGAAGAGAAGAAGAGGAAGAGAGGAAGAGAGGGGGGGAGGCCCCGCTGCTCCAGCCACCGTCGCCGTCTGTGCGAAGAGGGAATAGAAGAAGAGAAAGAAGAGGAGGAGGGGAGGCTCTGTCCCCCCCTCCCGCTGCTCCGCCCATCGCCATCCGCGTGAAGAGCAGAAGAAGAAGAAGAAGAAGAGAAGAAGGAGAGGGGATGCTCCGGCTCCCCCGTTGTTAGCCCGTCCACCACCACCGGTGTGAAGAGAGGAAGAGAAGGAGAGTGAGTGAAGAGAGAGAGTAAGGTCCGGGAGGGGAGGAGTCCATGCTCCCCCCATTGTATCTTCTTTCTTTCGTTGTCCCCCTTGTTTTCCTTCCCGTCACCATGTATTAGCTCCCTCGGGGCACTCCTTTTGTGAGAATAAAAGTAGAAGGCTTGCAAGTATTTTTCTCGGACGTCCTTCTAAAGCATTTCTTCCGTGTTTGCATCCTTCGGTATTTCACGCCCCCTTTCCCTTGCTCCTTTTGTTAGGGTTTGTTTCCTCCCGGGCATGCCTTCGCTCACCCTGGGCGCCCTCAGCGGTACGCCCTCCATATGCCTTCAACGGCACGCCCTTGGGCACCTTCAGCGGTACGCCTCTGGCGGCCTTCAACGGCACACTCTCGCCCAGGGCCCTCAGCGGTACGCTCCTGCCGCCCCTCAGCGGCACAGCCCCTTCATGCCCCAGCCCAGCCCCAGCGGCACACCCCAATTGTGCCCCAGCGACACACCCTAGCCATCCCCCAGCGGTACGCCCCAGCCCAGCCCCAGCGGCACACCTTCGGCCTGCCTCTACCCGGCACACCTGGCCCTCTCCCTGCCAGTCAGGGTATCCTTAGGTTGCATTAGCCCCGTGTTTCCTCTCTGTCGTCCCCTCCGAGTTTTCCGAGGTTTTATTAAGGTGTTGCCGCTCTCGGGCGCCCACCTCCAGTTGTCGAGTTCCGCCACTCCATGTGGGCGCGTTCCCTGTATCTCCCTTACGCTCGGGTCAAGGGGAGATGCTGCCGAATTTTTGTTAGAAACGATGACATATTAAAAAGATAAAAAGGAAGCAACCAACAAATGGAACGACTGCACGTTAAAAAGGACTCGAAGAAAGCAACAAACAAATAAAAAAGAGAACAATGGTAAAACGCTTTAACCGAGGCAAGGGAACTGTAATCAACTCAAAGAGAGCCGAATCAAATAACGACTAAGCAACTCGAACATCCGTCCTCAGGAGAGAAAGAATGGAAGATTAATCAAGAGAAGAAAAGAAGAAACCCATGCAAAACTTAATAAAATCAAGAGAGAAAAGAAAAGAAGAAAAGAAAAGCCTTAAGAGAAACAGAGAAGCGGACTCCCATGCCCCTCGCCGGTACACCCTCCAGCCACTCTTGGCCGGCACGCTCTTCACCGGCACAGCCCCCAGGCCCTTCGCCGATACATCCTCTAGCCGCCCTTCACCGGCACACTCGGCCAGGCCCTTTGCCGGCACGCCTCTGGCCCCTTCGCCAGCACGCCTGGCGAGGCCTTCGCCGACACACCCTCCTTGGTGCCTCCCTCGGTACACTTCCTGTGAACCCTTCAACGGCACACTCCTTCGGCCCTTCAGCGGTACGCTCTTGCCACCCCTCAGCGGCACGCTGCCTAGCCAGCCTTCCCCGGCACGCGCCCATGGCCTTCGCCGGTACGCTCTTTTGGTGCCCTTTGTCGGCACAATCCAGCCCCCCCTTTCACCGGCACACACTCCATGGCCCCTAGCCGACACACCTTGCCAGCCCTTCACCGGTACACCCGCTCGCGCCTTCGCCGGCACGCACGCCAGCCTGCCCCTTCAGCGGTACGCTCCCCTGGCCCTCAGCGGTACACTCCCCTGGCGGCCTTTAGCGGTGCGCCTTTCCTGGCCCTCAGCGGCACACTCCCTTCACCCAGCGGTACACCAGAAATAATGATAATAATAAAGATAATAAGCTAAAAGAAAACATAATAAATAAACAAATAATGATACAAAAAGAAATAAAATAATAATAATAACAACAAACTCAAAAGAAGAGGGAGAAATAATAACAAACAATAATGATAATAATAACAATAAATAATAACAAATTAAAAAAAATATGAATAAGTAAATAAGAATAATAAAGAAATAAGTAATAATAATAATAAGCTTAAAAATAAAAATAATAATAAATAGGCAAATAAACGATAACAAAAATGAATGAATAATAATAACAAACTCGATAAGAATGATAAATAAATAAAAGATAACCAAAATAAATAATAATAACAAACTTAACAAAACACGACAAGCAAATGAATGATAATAAAACGAACAAAAAAAAATAATAACAAGCCTAATAATAACAATAGCAAATGATTAAATCACAAGAAAAATGAATAAATAGTAATAAAGAATTCACTCAAAGATATATATAAATTAACAAATGATAATGATAACATTTCTTAAATAATAATAAAATAATGGGATCCGCTTCGCAGCCCCGTCTCTCCCGTGACCCGGTGCCGAAGGAACAACAATACCGCCCTTGCGAGTTGGGCCTGAGTCTAGGGAATTATCCCGAAATGGCCATGGCCTGACCTCGCCTCGGGCTGACATTCCGATTAAACCAGACTCATTTCTCCGGCCGGATCCCTTCCGAGCCGCTACTAAAATTGCCGCACGTTCGGCAGACATTTGAACGGATTCACCTCGATTCCCGCCGCGTTCTTATTACGGACCTACGTCCGAACATGAAAAGGCCCGTGAGCGACCTACATAGCCGGTGGCTCCTACCCCGATATGGTTGTGAGCCGGCATTGCTCCGGGCCAATATTTCATCAATTCTGACCCGTTCCCATCGGGATTCATTCCCGCTCTTTCACTGAAATTTCCGTGAACTCGGCATACATTTACACGGGGTTGTGCCTATCTATGCCGTACCTTCAATACGGACCCTTGTCCGAATATCAAGTGGTCCGCAAGTGACCGACAGAAATCGGAATAGAAAGAGACGGCTCCCGTCATCCCTGGACCCTACACATGGGGATATCAATAAGACCATCATGGGCTATGCTTGGATCTCGGGTCCGTCCCGATTATGGTCATTGTCTGACCCACACCCTCGGCCTATAACTCGCTCCCTTCGAACATGTTTTGGTGTTGGAATCTAGTCCCGGGACTCTTCCCCATTGCCCTCCGGCACCGGGAACACTAATGATGCCCACGCAAGCCCCGTTTGGACCGCGGGAGGCGCCCCCGGTATGGTCCCGACTCGATCTCGCATCGGGCCAATAAATTCGCTAGTTTCCTGCTACACGAACCGAGATTTAACCGAATGTTTTCAGTGTCTCGGAATAATATATATTTGCCGTAGCCCGGCATACATATGTTCCAAGTCCTCCCGCGATGATTACAATATTCCCAATATCGGACACCCGTCCGAACATTAAACGGTCACCTGAATGACCGACACGTTTCGAACGTTCGCTTCCCTAGACACAGGGCTTTCCAGCCGACTCAAGGGATACCCCCCGTTGCCCCTTGGCACCGGGAATATTAATGACGCTCATGCAAGTCTTATTTCGACCGCGGGGGGCCCACCGCAGTATGGTCGCAGCTTGCTCTTGCACCGGGCCAACAGATTTATTGATTTTCGACCGCTCCAACCGAGGCTCAGCCGAACATTTTCCGTTCTTCCGAACAATAAATTAGCCGTACCTCGGCATACATGTATTCCGGTTTTCCCGCGACAATCACGATTTTCTCCAGCCGGTCATTCGTCTGAACATTAGATGGTCAGTACACGACCGACACGACCGCGAAGGGTTTTCTTCTCGCCCTCGCGCGAGGATCTCAATACCTCGTAATAGACCTTTCATGCAATTAATTTCCTGGCCATGAGGTCCTGAATCCTGGCGATTAATCAAGGGTGTTTCCTCGTATGGGGGATGTAAATGACGCCGTGACCTTTATGACGCGGCGGGTTTTGGTCCTGACACGAACTACACAATCGTCTGACGAAGTCAGATCGAGCGCACCATGGGCTCTTCGGAGCCCGAATAAATTGTCACTTTGTGACTGGCACGCCCACACACTTAATAGACGAATCAACCATACCCGAATAGACGGAGCACAACAATAGACGAACGAAAAGTGCGTCCACAGACCAGTAACAATTTCTTGCATCTCATCCTAGTTGACACGGTGAGCCATTTTGAGATGGTACCTGAGAAGAAGAACAATTTGTTAATTCCTATAGAGTGAAGGGGAATTAACCTAGAGATAATTTCTAATTAACTATCTCATCCCGGGCTCTACCCGATCTCACATGGGTTTGGAAATTCCTTTCCTTAGTTCATAGGTGTGGGTCCTTAATCCTTGGACTTAGCCTATGACATAGGTAAACAATGGAAGTAACTCGGGGAACGTAGACAGTCGGCAATATGCCTCAAGCTAGCAATATAATCAGAGTGCAAATCATTCACACATAAGATGAATGGACACCATAAATGATCAAAATCTAACTTTTATTGATAATAATCAAAGTACATGAATGTTTGACTCTCTTTTGACATAGTGTTGACTAGACTCAATAAAAATGAAAATTACATAGGATGATTCAATAAAGTAAAAATTACATCATATGACTCCATACTAACATAAGGACTTATAACACGCTAAGTCTTTTCTCGAGTCTTCAATCATCACTCTCAGACCCATCATCAGAATACTCAGAATCCGATCCACTAGAGTTTCTTGAAAAGATTTGAAAAGTAGGGTAATGAGCATACTTGCCAGTAGGTATCTTCGCATCAACATGGAAGCAAGCTTTAAGTAATTACATTTTCGCTCTAGATAATAAGGTAATTGAAAAATGCGAGAAAACACACGAATAAACCATAGTAACAACAAGATATGAACCATAGAGATATGAAGAATGTGAAGGAATAATAGAGCATGATCAAGCAAGATATAAGGTAAAGTGGCCTTTCATTAACAAAAATGTACTTCATAACCATAAAGGCTATGCACTAGAATGTGATGAACAAGAAAGTACTAACAAGCATGTAATTTATCACAAGATTGTCTTATGGTTTTCACTCTTCTATAAAAAAAGTACTCCCGGCGCAATGCGACGCCAGTGTTCATCGTACCCCATGATTTTCAACACGTTTTTGGCTATCTGCCGAGGGGGCTAGCATGGAGCCCTTGGGCACTGTCCGTGCCCACTCTTGCATCTTCAAGTTACATATCAAGCTACTTCCATGAGAAAACGTTTTGGCCAATACTATTCAATTCAACAATAGTTTCATGAGAATGTAACCAAGGCAAAGAACGCACAATGAACGATCATGAGAGTTCAAAGAATGGTTTAAGACAAGGTCATGCTATGGAAGAAATCCGACAGCATAACGGCGTGTTCCTTAACTTTCATAATTCATTAGGTAGCTTTTGAATAAGGTATTAGGTTCTAGATAATCAATAGACCATCTAGGAACTTAGGAAAATCAACCCTTAGGTCAAACCCCGGGTTAAATACAGTTTAGACATAAGACAGTCAAGTCTGAACCATTTCTGGACAGAAGCAGTCTTTCCAGGACCGTTTCTAGATAGACGTGGTTAGAGAAGGACCGTTTCTATGAAGAGTCGACGCATGAAGAAAATAAGGTCGACGCAGTGAAACACTTGGACAGAAGTGGTCGCAGGATAACCGCTACTTGATAGTGGCGGTCGCCTGATGGCCGCTAAATCCAGGATACAGAAAATGCCGGTAAAGTACTTTCTAGACAATTGGGCTTTGAGTGTACAACCAGCTCGACGTCCTAGTGAGAATCCCAGGCTCGCGGAGACTTACGGAGGCCTGGAAACAAGATCACCTAGTCCGGTGGAGGGAATATCCAACAGAGAGGATCACAAGTCCACGATTGTGTGCCTATGAGTGCAAAGTGTAACTAATGACGTCATACCAGAATATGTGCCATGTACTTAAGAAAAGACTCAAAAGATGAGAGTGAGATCGTGATAAAACAGCGATCAAAACATCTATAACACAAGTCCATAAACCATGTAGAAATAACTTTAATACAAACTATATGAGTTTTGGCATGAAAATAGCATAAGTTTAAAATAAGTATTTAGAGTATGAAAGACATGAAACCTAGCATGTTTAATGCACAATATAACCATAATCTTGAATATGTAGCCAAAACCAGGAATAAAACCTATTTACCTAGGCTTAACATATGATTATTAAGGTAATTCTGCATTCTGTTTAGGGTTAACAAAGTCCAGAAAATAACAATATAAAAGCGGTCTTATGAGGACCGTTTCTGATATTAGCGGTCTTATGGGGACTGTTTTTGATGAAGACGCGGTCTGTCGAGGACTGCTGAAAGACAGTGGCGGTCTTGGGGAGACCGTTTTTAAGCCTGTCAGCAGAAGGATCAAAAAGTGCAGTTAAGGCCTATCCTAGGGCAAGTAATGCATAAAAACTCCAGTAAACATGAAGATAAGTCATGATAGAAGAGAGTAATGCATGGAGATACATGGATTTGTGTGAATTAAATCAAATTATCATATTCTCCTTAAAGGACAAGGTTCATGTATGTAGAAATAACCCTGCATGCGTAGTGAACATAAATCATGAAATCCTCCATGTACAGTGCATGAAATCATGAGCAATCAAAAGGGCTTTTGTTTCTAGCCCATTATATTAGCTATCCATGAGATAACCTACCTCTGGAAGTGCTCCTATGAATCGAATTTCTGACTAGAAGTTGATGCTGGCTCCTGCGCATCCTGCGTGGAACCGGCTACTTCTGGGCCTTCTATCTCTTCAACCACTCGTCCTAAAGTCACCAAACTTGGAGAATAGGTAGAAGATACAAAGGACAACAATAAGTTCTAAAGGTATAACTTCAACTAACCTCGTTTAGGGCTTCTAATCTCCTCCTCTTTCTTGGATGGACGCACTATCTTCTGTGCAAACTACAGAGGGACATCGACTTCTGGGGCTTCTAGCTCCTTAGAGACTCGACCTCCTAGCACAAAAATTAGAGGAGTGTTGACAATAGAAAGGAGAACAAAACCTTCAAAAAGCTTTACCTGAGATAGTGTCTCCTTACCTTCGAAAAATGCGATCCAACATTAGGGTTCGCATGAGTCGAAGTTGGGTCTATTTATAAGGTTTTGAATTATGGTTACTAGATTAGGTCGACATAGAGTCCTATTCTTGGCTCAAATAAATCCCTAAAAGTCCTATACCAAGTTTCTAGGCTAGGTAGCTTCGATCTCTGGCCCTTGGGAGGGATAAAAATCCATTCTTTTTAGGGTTTATTGGCCTTGCTCATAGATGACAGTAGCGGTCAGATGGGGACCACTTCTAGGCAAAGGCGGTCGCGCGATAGACCGTCTCTATGCGTTAGTCCAAAATTTTAAGATTTTTGAATTTATCAACTATTTGTTCCCTATTTATCCTATTTATCCCCTTTTAATTTCAAATTAGCCCCAATTACGTTTCTATAATTGGGCTTGGGCCTAAAAGATTAAGTTTTGAGTCTTTTGGGCCTACTTGAGTGGACTGAAGCCTAATCTAATATCTGGGCCTTTAAATAATTATCAATTAGACCTTCATTCCTTAAATAGCCCATTAAACCTATTAAAAGCTTAAACAATTATATTTTAATTAGGAAAATTCTTAGAAAATTCACGGACGTTATAGGGTGGCCTCGATCCTTAGTGTCTTGCTTGGGTCTTATCCCACCTGGATGAGGTACAGGTCCTCCTCAGGAGTGCTCGCGCTTGGGCCTGGGTCTTCCGTTCTTGCCTTCTTCTCGGGCGGTACTACCTCGGCTTGTCTGCTGCGTGTCGAGATAAGGTAGCACCTTCTTGACTCCCGTTGATCTCCCCGTAATTCCCCCACTCCGCGAGGCGTGGGGAACTTGAGCTTCTGGTGATATGAGGAGGGGACGCCACGAAGGGTGCCGAGGATTCCTCACCCTATGATGGCATTGTGTCCGGTCATCGTGCGGACGACCATGAAGTCTACCAAGAATGTTACATCCTTTGGTGCGGTCCCAAACATGATTGGTAGTGAGATGCGTCCTTCCGGACAAACTGTCGTGTCGGAGAACCCATACAACGGTGTGTGCAACGGCGTGATTTGGGACAAGTCCACACCTATGAGCACAAGACAGTCGTACGAAATAACATCAGGACCGCTTCATTTATCAACCAAAATGTGGCGTACGGTACATTGATTGATGGTGGCTGAGACCACCAATGCATCGGAATGGGGAGTGGTTACACTGTTTAAGTCATCGTCGGAGAAGACGATAGGGTCTTTAAGGTGTTCCCAGGTGGCAGCCTCCCGTTGGGTGCTGTCGCCTCGCTTCACAGTATTGATGGCCTATGTGTACCGTCGTCGCCTGCTCGCACTGTCTCCGCCAGTGGCCGGCCCTTCGGAGATCATCATGATCTCCTTCCTGTTGGGTC
This sequence comes from Amorphophallus konjac, assembly GCA_022559845.1. NCBI lineage: Eukaryota > Viridiplantae > Streptophyta > Magnoliopsida > Alismatales > Araceae > Amorphophallus > Amorphophallus konjac. The sequence continues at coordinate 246,318,077 of CM040120.1, forward strand.
GGTTGTCGTGGGGCGGAGGTGTCCGTTGTCGCTTCTCCACGGCTTTGGTGATGAACTTATCAAGGAGCCCTACGCAGACGAGGTCCTCGATTGCGTCCTTCAAGTTGATGCATTCGGCCGTATCGTGGCCGTGGTCGCGATAGAAGCGGCAATACTTCTTCTTGCTCCTCGCACTTGGATCCGACTTCATCCTAGGAGGCCAGTTGAGGAAGGGTTCCTCACAGATCTCCATTAAGATTTGGTCGGGAGGAGCCGTTAGGGGCGTGTAGTTGCGGTAATTGCCCTTTTCTTTTCTTGGGCGGTCGCGGCGATCTCGGCCCGTCGCTCCGGCTTGTTTCGCCCTTCGCATGGTGAATCAGGGGACCTTTTTTGGTCTGATCGCTCTGTTCCAGAAGCGTGGCCCAGGGCCGCCGTGTTCTCCTCACACCGCGCATGGTTCTGCGCCAAGGAGAGGAGGTCAGTGAGGGTCGTCGGGGCTTCGACTCCGAGAATACGTCGAAGAATGTGGTCCCGCGTCCCCTGGGTGAGTGCGGTGGTGGTGATGCTGTTGTCGAGGTGTGGGATCCGGAGTGCCTCTGTACGGAAACGAGAGATGAAGTCCCACAGCATCTCTTCTCGCCCTTGCCTAAGAGCGAGCAGGGTCACGACTAGGTGGGACTCTCTTCCTCCGTACAGAAATGAGAGACGACGCCCGGGCGTTCTCTTGGAGAGTCGTGACGAACGCTAGGCATTCACAGTGTTTGAGACTCGGTGAAAGACTATGTGGGACTCAAAGCTGTGCATGTGGTCGGCCGGATCAGTGGTGCCATCGTACGGGGTGCAAGATAGCAACTGGAGCTTCAGCGGGATAGGGGCTTCCATGATCTCCTTGGAGAAGGGAGCATGAAAGTCTTGGTCATCGTCAATGAGGCCCCAGTTCTTGGCGGCGAGGAGGACATCGTCGAGGTAGCGGACCTTGTTCTTGATCTCGTCGATGCGTTAGAGTCGCCGATCCATCTCCGGGTTGGAATGTAGCGGGCTCTGCCCTCCTTGTGCGGGCGAGCGACGCGAGCGTCGTGTTCTTGCGACGGAGGCATGGTAGGCCTCTCGCACCCGGAGAGAGTTGGCTATAGTGCCCCCCCCCCCATTCTAAGGATTCTTGGAGGGGGCATGCCTTCACTCATTGGGTTTGTTGATGTGTCCCTAACATAGTTCTATTAGGAACTGGATTTGTTGGCGCATCTCTGTGAGCTCGTTGGCGGCGACCGCTGGCGGGAGGCGGGGGGGAGGATGAAGCCTCCTGAGATCCTCCCTGGGAGCAAGGGGCTTGGTGAGAACCATGCCCACGGTTGCTGGCGTTACGAAGACTTCCACGAGGTGCCATGGTTTTTCGCTTGAGGTTCCCACAGACGGTGCCAAGAAGTGTAGAGGCAGAAATCTGGTTTCTAAGCCACGCATCCCACTTCTCTATTTATTTATCGGGGAAGTCGTCAGGCACCCGTGGAAGCCTGTAAACACCAGAAGCAAAGGGCGTCAGAAGGAGCCATGGGCGTTACCCCAGGGACCCTCCGATGCTTAAGTCAGCAACGGTCTAGGAAGGAGCAAAGAAGAGCAAGGGAGAGGGTAGGATAGAGGTCATTGTAGAAGATCTGAGAGCTGTGTAGATCCTCCAGACGAGTGCTCGCCGCTCCCAATAGTCACTCGGAGAGTGCTCGCTGGTGGTAAGGTCGTGCAGGAGGGATTCTCTCTCTGGGCGTAGACTAGCGTGACCTCCCTCTCACAATAGCAAGACTAGTGGCTCTACTATCCGTGTCTAGCTTTTGGTAGATATTCCACCGTGTCTCTCTTCTCTGTCGAGGTTCCTTTTATAGGGGGTTGTCCTAGTGTCGAAGGCCAATCCCTTAGCTGGGAAGGGCATGAGTCCTGTGGCAACGTCCCCAGCGATCGTGGTGGGAGTTTCCCGTTGGGGGGCGATTACCCCGGCGCCGGCTGATCCCCGGGCGAGTCTACGGCGCTCGTGGGGTGTGCTCGCCCGTTATGTGTTCAAGGCTGACGTTGTGGGGGGTAACGGTCGGTCGTTGGAGGGTAATCCAATGGTCATTCCGCTTGGGCCAAAGCCCTTCCTACACTGTCGAATCCAATGCTAAGTCATAGTGGGCCATGCCTTTATCGGCTGTGGCTGTCGGGCGCCCTTGGGCGCGTTGTAGGCTACGAGTCGAATTTGGGCTTGTTGGCAACGGGCCTGTTATGAGCCGAGCCAGATCTACCCTCCTCGAGTTGTTTATAAACTATCTCAAACATTTGAATGAATATAAGTAAACAACTTACATTGTGTAATTTATTATTTCATATGATACGTGGCTTTTATATTAGATTTAGGTGACTTTTTATTGAAAAAATATGTAAAAGTAACATTGATACGTATATAATTCCCCTCCTTAAATGTACATTATTATTAGTAACTTTGTTGCATGAAACTAAGAACAAAATTATGTAGTCCGAAAACTAGATAATATGCACGAAATATTTCTCTGCTATTTATCATTAGCCAAAAACTGTCATTATTTGACCATAATACACTTCTCTTTTTTCCTTCAAACCAAATAAAATCTTAAGATAGCCTACGAGAGCGCACGACATTTTAAGAAAGTGATATGGACCCGCTCCATCGTATTGAACCGAAGGTTATTTTTATTAACATATAATGAAGAAAAGTACGTCAAGATAGATAGTAAGAACATGGGGCTAAGACCTAATATAGGGGCACACGCATTTATCAAGCCGGAATGCACCCTTTACAGCATGAGGTAGGCTCGCCCACGCTATCTAAAAAAAAAGTAAGACAAAGATGTACAAGCAAAGCTAGCCGCCAAAGCTGTCTGCCATGTGATTGGCCTCCCAGAAGATACGAGTGAAAGAAAGTTGCATGGAGCCACTGAGCTACTATAGATCAGGAGAATGATAACCATGATGCGCTGGGGACAAGAGAAAGCCCCATTGATGATACCGATCAGAACTGAAGAGTTAGACTTAGAAAGAACATCAAGATAGCCTTGATGCTGGCATAAGCGCAGACCCTCCAAAAGTGCACAGGCCTCCACCTCAAGGCTAGACTAAATATCATAGAAATGTGCAAAAGCAAACATGAGCTCACCCCTGTAATTTTTTAGAACACCTCCTCCACCTGCCAGCCCCATACCCCCATTTAGAAGCTCCATCAACATTCAATTTAAGGCGGGGGACACATGGTTGCAGCCAAGACACAAATGGTCGGAGAGCGGCATTTTACCCTAGGCAATGGGAGTCCCCAATTCATGAGAGTATTGCTATGAGCCTACACAGGGTTTCTTGGGACGGTGGGTAGCAAAGGAATAAGGACTTTAAGCTGTTGTAAAACAGTTCAAATGATACCCTTCATTGACAAACTTTCATCCATCAAATAATTAGGCCCAATTTCTACGAAGCCAAATCTCCCACAGAGTGCAAAAGAAGAATAGTTTGAATAAAGGCTCATGTAGGGGGAGGTGGCTCATGGCTGACAAAATAGAAGCCAGTTGATAACAACCTGAAGAATAAGGGTGTGGCAGAGGAAGACAAAACAAATCAGGAAAATGATTCCATACTGACTACGCCGCAACCCCCTTGAAAAATAAATGAGCAGTGATCTTCTCTTCACCCCTAGTGTAGCAGCTACACTTTGACCATAAAGGCACACCTCCCCTTTTAAGCTCATCATAAGTGGGCAAACAATTTCACAAGATCTTCCACACAAAAATAGACCATTTGACTAGAATATATGGGCCCCAATCACTCTCCAGAAAGAAGATATATCCGTGCACAGGAGGCTTTGCTAAGCAGACTTAGTAGAAAAATTGTTGCCCAGTTGATGGTTTAACTCAACGGGGGTGAATGGGTATATAAAAATTTAATTACAGTAATATAACATTTTAGAACAAGATAAGATAGTGTTCAGACAGAAACTGAATAGAAATCAAGCACAAAAGTAATCACACAGAAGAACACAATGATTTTAGACTGGTTCGACCCTCAACTTCAATCAGTCCTACGTCCAATACCCAACAATCTCTGAGACTTTCACTATCTCCTCAATAGGGAATAGTTACATGGCCATTTTTGATCAAGTGTTTAGCTACACCATGGGCACTCTTACATAAGAGCCCAGCTGATTTCACTGGTGTTGACACCCGTTTTATGACCAATGAGTTGGGTCATCTCCTTATCTTGTTTTATGATGTCCCAGGTTGTTCACCGGTTATTGGGCCTTTTTTGGTCATTGTTTGGGCTTATTTTATGGGTTCTCTCCCTGGTTGGGCCTAACTCCTTCTTTCCTCGTCATTTGGGCTTATTGGGCCTAGATAAGGGCTAATAAGGATTTTGTTGTGGATTTAATCGAAGATTTATTTGCCTTTATCTCTTTTGCCACGTCTCTTATCCTTGCGGTCTATCGCACGGCCATTAAGGGGGGGTTGGCGGTCGTTTGCTAGACCGCTAGGAGGCAGAGAGTCCTGTTGGGTTTCTTTGGTCTTATATCTTTGTGGACGACTGGGCCTTGCGGTCTATCGGTCGACCATTTTTTCGAGCCTTGCGGTATATCGCAAGACCGTTAGGGGGGACAGAGAGTCCTGCTCTGCCTGCTCTTCTTCTCTCTGTCCGTGGTCGAACTAGAGTCCTTAGTTTGATGATTTCTCTTTGAGTGTTGATCCTCAGAAGCTTCTATTTATTTTTATGGACTCATGGGAGTATTATCTTCAATATTTATCAAGGTTTAGCCCTATTTTCGTGTTATTATCCCTCCAACTCGACCTAGGGTTTTGGGGGTCTATAAATAGAACCATTGATTTCATGGCTTGAGGAGGAGATTTCTGGAGCTTGCGACGAAGTGCTGCCGCATCCTGGAGCGAGTACCAACCAGGGAGAGCTTGTGTCTACGTCCTAGGGTCGTCTGGTCCAGGGAGTAGCCGGTTCTTAAGTGTTTTTTTTGTGTTTTTCTTCTCTTAGTTTTTGTCTTATTTGCATCATCATAGCATATTCCTCTTTTTTTTCCTCCACGTTCTTCTGCACTCATCATATTTTTAAACACCCTCCTACTATTTTCACGCCCCACAGGGGTTAAAAAACCACCAACCCCCCAGGTATTCCCCCTTCCTGTTATGCATATTGGTTTCATTGCACTATAGATACTACACTTTTCAGGGCTAATTGAGTTCCTTTCTTCTTGTGTCTACACTCTTTTGCAGGTCTACAGAGCTCATTACACGAGGCCCAACTCTTCTGGCCGGCCAGGAGGGGTAGAGGTTCAAGTTCCGCATCATACTTTTCTGGGTGCGCTTAGCGGCCGTCGCCAGACCGTTTGGGTTGCCTTGCGATCTATCGGTCGACTATTTTTTCTTCTCCTTGCGGTCATCTCAGGACCATTTTTTTTTGCGTCTGCACCTGGTTTTCTCTCCCGCAGGCGTGTGTGCTTCACTCGGCTTCTTTCTAAGGTATGTGGTGTAGTTTTGCTGCATTACTTGCTTTGGTGGCAATCACATCCTTCTCACTTGGGTATTTGTCATCATATTCTTCCATCTTGTTCTTTGTTTCTTTTGCTTTAGTTGTTCCACATCCACGGTGTGTGTTTACTTATCTCTTTCTTTGCCCCACGCCCACGGCGTGTGTTTAGTTCTTTCTATTTGCTTTTCTTTGCACCGTTGAGATGACATGCCCACATGCTTTATATTTGATGTCATTGCTTGCTTGAGTTAGCACATATCACACATCACATCTCCATCTCACACACCTCATCACATCCACTTCACAAAATATCAACAACATTATTTTTTTTGATGATCACGGTGGGACAACTAGTGCCAATCGTGTTGAGTGATTATTAGACCTTCTCTTAGTTGTTTTTCCCAATTTGCCCTGTGTTTTCCTCGATTTTCCCATTTTATTCCCTATTGTTTCTGCTCTCTGGTTCCCTGGCAGTCTCCTCTTGGCCGTATACGGCTTAAAAGCGGTCTAGCAATAGACCGTCTTATCTCTTTAGCGGTCCTCAGGCGACCGTTTCTCCAATCACAGGTATGCATCCCGAGGATTGCTCTTATTTTTGCATTTTTGCTGATTCCTATTGTTCTTGGGTGCTATCTGGTCTCCTCCCTTGTTGTGGCATATATTTATATCATTGTTTGAATATTGTTTGTTAGTTTCTAGGCTATAAATTGCATGCACTCCGGTGCACATAGGATCATTCATATCTCATATTGTAGTTACATTCCTACCTTGGTATGTGATCCTCTCGCCTCCATATTCCTTGGGGTCGACTAGGTGACCACATCCGGGACCTCCGTAAGTCCCCATGAGCCATAGATTCTCACACGAATGTCGGGCTGGTTGTACCTTTGCTACCCCGTGTCTAGGTTGCATAAGTGAGGGAGAGTTTACACCTAGAGTCAACCAAGTCCCCACTATCCTTTCCCATTGAGAACCTATTGTTAGAGAGAATATTTTATTCAAATCACTAAGGTTCTAAAGGAGAAACAAATAAAAAATTTGTGCATCAGTATAACTTGGTTGATTTTGGTTGCTTCTCATCCCCTTCTTATTTACATATCCCCTTTGAGGGTCATTTTGTTTGGTTGCTTATTGGTGGTTGTTTGTGTTGTCTTCATTTGGTAGGTGCCACATTGCATGTGGAGTTGCTTCAAGTCTATAGGTTCATCTCCTAGGGGCAATTCCTCCTTCATCTCATATCTTAATCCTTTGTTCGATTCCACCATGTCTTTCTACGATTTCCATTCCCACGAGGACTCTCTTCCTCAAGGGCTCCTAATGGACCCATCTAAGGTCATGCCACTTCGGTCTAGAGAAGGGTTTGACCCTCATCCATCTTCTGCTGCCATAGAGGGTGGTCAGCCCTCTCTTTCAAATTCTTCTACCAACAATCCCACAAGTCACATCCTTCAAATGATGGCCCAGTTGGATCCGGCCCAACTTCAGGCCCTTTATCAGACCTTGCAGGTGTCAGTCACCCCATCCTCCACTACTTCACAAGGTCCATCCACTACTTCCATATCACAATCTAGGGTTGATGGGCCCGGGGATCCACCTGCTCCTATTGATCTTACCCCGGTCCAACCCAGGGTCTTTCGCTTCTCCAATCTGGAGGCGGGCCAGTCCTCTGGTTCGGCCCCTTTAGCTCTTGATAAAGGGAAGATCACTCTTCCTTCATCTACCCAGATTGATCCCTACAGGTCCGTTCTCTCGGCGCCACAAGTCCTTGTGGGCCCGGCCGATTTTGTTCGCCCTCAACAAGGGGCGGCCCCGCTTTATTCCAATTTGGGTCATGCTTCGGCCCAATATCCTTCTTATGGGCCTCCCCCTCCTTCCTTCTATCCTTCGGCTCCTCGCCTTGAGCCCGCATCTTTCACTCCACCTACTCCATCGTGAGAGTAGAAACTCCTCGATAAGTATGCTACCATGCAACAATAACTCGACTTTCTCCAAAAGAGGGTCGGCCCACAGTCCTTGGCAGATGTTCCCGTTCCTAGCTTTCATAACATCCGATTCCCTCCTCAATCCGAGATCCCCAAATACTGCAAGTATGACAGGAATAGTAACCCATATGTTCATGTGAGGGACTTCATGTATGAATCAGCGCAGTTCTAATATGATGATCGCCTCATGGCGTATTTGTTCCATCGATCGTTGGATGGAGTAGCATTGGAGTCGTTTTATGCCTTGCCATTGGAAGATGCCGAGAGCTTCAAAGTTTTCAAGGAGAAATTTATTCAGAGGTTCCAAGACTGGGTCGGCCTGGAATATTCTTTCACATATCTGGTTGCCGAGAAAATGAAGGCCGATGAGGACTTTGCTACTTATGTTGACAGATGGAGGCAGAGGGCTGCCTGTGTGCCCGGTCATATCCCAGAGGAGGAAAAGGTCAAATTGCTCATTTCTAATGCTACCTTTACCTTCCGTTACATCTTGGCCATGAATGATATCGCCAATATGCACCAATTATATAGCCGTGCGAGGTTTATCCAGACCCAATTTAAGGACTCCCCCATTCACCCTCTCTTTGAGGCCCAAAAGCCAAAATATAATAGAAAGCCTCAGGGGCCCGTCACTGAAGGAGTCCAAACTAATGAGCAAGTGCAAGCCGTTACCATACCTTTCCCGAACCAATCCGCTCCACATCGCTTTCCACAACCCCCACGTAACCCTCAGTTCTCCACTCCACAAAATGCATAACCTGTTTTCTCCGCTTCATAAAATGCCCAACCTATTTTCTCTGCTCCACAAAACGCCCAGCCTGCCTTCCCTGCTCCACAAAATGCCTTCCCCACTCCCCAACAACCACAACAACCCCTACAATACCACAATGTCCCTCCACCTAACGGCTACACACCCAAACACCCGGCTACAAAAAGGGCACAATACCCTCCATTGCCCGAGTCCCTCCCGGACATATTTTCAGCTCTCATGTCCATCGGTGCACTCCAACTTCCTTCGGAATGGCCAAATTGCAACCCGGCCGTCGACCAGTCCATATATTGCATGTTCCACCGGCAACCCGAGGATACGATAGAGACTTGCTTCCAATTCTGAGATTTTGTTTATGATCTACATGAAGGGTACCGTATAGACTAGGATAAAATGCATAAAGTTATCACCGAAATCAAAGAGAAGAGAATGCAAGCGCCGACGCAGCAGGCACCGCAGCCACAGCCACAGCAGCAGCAGCCTGCGCAGGATCTAGGGATCCATCAAAACCCCATGCCGAATGTCACGCCCCGAACCTTTTATTACAGCGGAAGACTAGCCCGAGGAACGCGAACAGCCGGCAGGGTAAGCCTCTTGCAAGCAAGAACAATCAGAGCGCAAGACAATCACACATAAGATGCAATTGCACAATAGTTTAATCAAACTCCAACTTTATTTCATTAATAATCAAAATATCCAAACACAATAGCTTTCAACCTTCAATAATCCATCAGACTCAAGAAAAAAGGAAATTACAAAGACTCGATCTAAACATTATTGACTTTCCTAAGTCTTCACTCTCAGTTTGATATTACTTTTACTCGCTCTCGGACTCGCTACTTGTATAACTCGAATCCGAATTTGAATCACTTCCATCTCCTGAAAAGATTGGAAAATAGGTAATGAGCACACTTGCCCAGTAGGTATCTTCGCATCAACATGATTAGCAATATTTAAGTAATTAATATTTTAGCTCTAAAGAAATAAGGTAAAATCATGCGAATGCGATCAATCATGCGATTAAACCAAAGTAACACGATGATCATGTAAGATAGAATGAGCAAGCATGAGTGTAACAAGAATATGATATGGCCTTTCATGAACAAGAATGTACTAGAAAGTCATGTATCAATCAAGAATGTACTCTTCACTTAGTAGCAAGTACTTCATGAATTTCTGTGGAATAACATGTAACAAGCGAGAAAGTAATGTACATGTCGTGGATTTTCACTTCACGAGCTGTGGATCTTCACTTATTTATCGAGAAAGTACTCCCAACGTAATGCGACGCCAGTAGCACCATACCCCATGGTTTATAATAGTATGTTTCTGACAATCAGTCGAGGGGACTAGCATAGAGCCCTTGAACACAATCAGTGCTCGGTTCGCATCTTCAAGTATAAATCAAGCTACTTCCACGGATGTAAACAATATGGCCAAGCATGTACAATTTCAACAATAGGTTCAAGATAAAGTAATCTATCATAAGAATACTTCAATTTGAATTAAAGAATTTTAATGAACATATTAAAACTAGGTTATGCCATGAAAATAAATCGGCAGCATAACAGTTCATTTTTTAACTTTCATAATTTAAGATTAAGTATTTTGAACAATATGACAAGTCCTAGACCATCAATAATATATCTAGGAACTTTGGAATATCAACTCTTGGGTCAAACCTTGGGTTAAATCACTCAAGAACTGTGATGGTCAATTAATGGGCCGTTACATCAACGTGACAGTCTATAATTGGGCCGTTACAATAGATTGAATCCAGAAAGAATAATTGGACTCAGTGAATGTGACGGTTGTATATTGGACCATTAGATGAGCCTGACGGTCTAGTATGAGGCCGTTACATAGTAAAAAGTAGAAAATATCGATAGTGCTTTCTAATCAATTGGGCTTTAAAGGTACAACCAACTCGGCGTCCTAGTGGGAATCCCAAGCTCGGGGAGAATTACGGAGGCCTTGAAACCAGATTTCCTAGTCCATTGGAAGGAATATCCAATAGAGAGATCCTCAAGTTCAAGAATATGTTCCTATAGTGTAAAAGTGTGAACTAATGGTCATATACCGGAATATATGCCATGTACTTAGAGAATTGACTCTATAGATAAAAAGAATGTGTAACAATGTGAATTCATGATAAAACTCCGTCAATACATCAGTAAAAATTATGTTTTAATACAAAACTAAAGAGTTTTAGCAATGAAATTAACATGTACTTTAAAATAACTAAAGTGCTTTAAACATACATGAATCAATTTATAAACTCAAAGTTAAGAAAAATAGGTCAAACTTAGATAACTAGGCTTATTCATAAGTAAATTTGACTATTTTTAACTCTGTCTCGGGTTGACAGAACACAGTTATTCTGACGGTCGAACATGGGCGCGTCACAGGGCTGTGATGGTTTATCGTGGAGCCGTTAGAGTGTTGTAACGCTCCGGTTATGGTCCGTCAGAGATAACATAGTAGCTTAAGTATAACAGGGAGTGTGACGGCTTATCGTAAGGCCATTACGTCCCTCTGACGGTCTATCTAAAGGCCGTTAGAGTCCTGTTGACATGAAAGTAAAAAGATAAAAGACTATGCCTTGAAACATGTCATGCTTTGAAAAGACTTAACTAATCTAGTCATGAAAAAATGAAGTATAGTCCATCTAGATGCATAGGTTGCAGTGAATGAATAAGAGAATATCTTTTATCTTCATTTAAGGCTAAAGACATGCATGTATGTATAGACTTACTAAAACATGAAATTCAAAGTCTATGATGCATGGAATCAATCAAAACCAGAGGGCTTTTATCCCTAACATGATATTCTTGCCATTCATGAGATGACCTACCTCTTTACTGGGCTTTCAACTTTCAATTTGGGACTGCAAGACCCGCCCTAGTTCTTTCCTTCCAGTGAGTTTTTAGCAACTTCACGTCGCTCTAACTTCTCAATCTCTTGACCTAAGGACGTGAAATTTTGAGGGTAAGAAGGTGAAACTAAAGGGAACAGAAAGTTCTAAAGACACTTAGGCTAATTACCTCGTTTTGGTGCTCTAATCTCCTGATCTTCAGCAGACTTTCGTTCAGATTCCTGGGTTGCTATGGTTGAACCAGTAACTTTGGAAGCTTCAAACTTCTTGTGTAGTTGATCTCCTGACACGAAATTTTGAGGAAGATTAGTCCTATGTATAAGAAATAAAAAGTTTTAAAGAACTCACCCGAAATACTATCTCCTTACCTTATTTCCACGCGAGCCAATGTAGGGGTCGCGCAGGTCAAAACTAGGGTCTATTTATAGGTTCTAGATAGGGTTTTGTGTATTAGATTGATTCTAGAGTCCTTGTTAAAGTTTAGATCGACTTCTGAGAGTCCTTAACACATTTACTAGTCCTCCCATCTCGATTCCAAGGTGATAAACTAGTAAAGATCCAATCTTTTTGCTTGTTCTTCCATTCACGGAACTGACAGAGTGTAACGGTCGTGTATTAGCACGTTACATGACTGTGGCGGTCGCACGATAGACCGTTACATCTACCGTTCGCAGAATTCAACTTAATTCAAACTCTTTACTTATTTTATCCTCATAATTATCTAATAAAATGATATTTATCCTTAAAATTCGTGAATAAGCTAAATATCCTTCTAGAATATGGGCCAAACTTAATGGGCTTGGTCTTTAAACCTTTTGGGTTTTATTTATCAAAGTTGGACTAATATTTTAACATAATTGGGCCTTATAATCAGTTTAAGCTTTATAAATTCCTAATAAATTCTAGAAAATTCTTAAAATAATCTAGAAATTATTTATATAAATTTTGGGGCACTACACCCTCCCCCACTTAGAAGAATTTGGCCCCCAAATTCAATACATAGATTATATGGAGAGTGTACTTACAGTTGAATAATTCTGGGAATCTTTTCCGCATACCTTCTTCTATTTCCCAAGTTGCTTCGGATGGCCATGATTTCTTCCATTGAATTTTGACCATAGGAATAGCTTTATTCCTTAGTTGACGCACTTCCCGTTCCAGAATCTTTATTGGTGTTTGTTCGTACATCATATCCTTCTTAATCTCCAAATTATCGTAAGTGATAACATGGTAAGGATCATATACATACTTTTTCAGCATAGAGACGTGAAACACGTCATGAACTCCCGCTACTTGTGGGGGTAAAGCTAATTTAAGCCACTTCACCGACCCTTTCAAGAATTTCAAATGGGCCAATGAATCTTGGAGTTAACTTACCTTTGATGCCAAATCTTTGAATACCACGACCTGGAGAAACCTTCAGATACACATGATCTCCTACTTGAAACTCCAAGTTGCGCCTTCGATTATCAGCATAAGATTTCTGCCTATCTTGAACAATCTGCAATCTTTCTCGAATGAGCTTAATTTTCTCTGAAGAATCCCTGATAATATCGGGGCCTAGAATTTGCCTTTCCCCTATTTCATTCCAACATATTGGTGATATACAGCTTTTTCCATATAAAGCTTCAAAAGGTGCCATCTGTATGCTGGCTTGATAACTGTTGTTATATGTAAATTCCACCAGAGGCAAGTGATCATGTCAACTTCCTCCGAAGTCAATAGCACAAGCCCTGAGCATATCTTCCACCACTTGATTTGTTCTTTCAGTCTGACCATCAGTTTGTGGATGGAATGCCGTGCTAAAGTTCAGTCTGGTCCCTAGTGAATGTTGTAGACCCTTTCAGAATTGTGATGTGAATCTAGGATCTCTATCAGATATGATAGTGACAGGGACACCATGCAGTTTGACAATTTCTTTTATGTATAAGGCTGCTAGAATGTCCACATACCATCGACTTTTGATCGGTAGAAAGTGTGCCGATTTTGTCAATCGGTCTATGATTACCCATATGTCGTCGTGTCCACCCCTTGTCTTTGGTAAACCCATAATGAAATCCATTCCTATACTTTCCCATTTCCATGCTGGAATATCTAAGGGATGTAATTTACCTGCGGGTCTAAAATGCTCTGCCTTTACTTGTTGACAAGTGAGACAGCGAGACACGAAATCAGCTATTTCCCTCTTCATATTGGGCCACTAGAAATTTATTTTGAGATCTTGATACATTTTTGTACCACCTGGATGAATGGTGTACTTAGATTTATGTGCTTCATCTAGGATCAGTTTCTTCGTATCCTCATGATCTGGTACACATATTCGGCCCTTAAATAGTAATCTTCTGTCATTGGAAATAGAAAAATTTGGCCTTTGTTCTATGTTGGCTTTAATCTCCAGTAATACGGGATCATCATTTTGCAGCTTGACCAGATCTTGTATTAGTGTAGGTTAAGCTTGAATATTAGTGATGAAACAATCTTCTTCCTTCACGTCAATATCTAAGTTCAACTGAGCGAATTGAGGAATAAGATTAGTCATACTAATCATGAGACTTGATAACTTTCCCATTAGTTTTCTGCTGAGTGCATCTACTACAGCATTAGCCTTGCCAGGATGATATTGAATAGCAAAATCAAAGTCTTTGAGATATTCTTACCATCTCCTCTGTCTCATATTTAACTCCTTTTGAGAGAATAAGTATTTCAAGCTTTTATGGTCTGAGTAGACCGTGAATTTCTCTCCATAGAGATAATGACGGCAAATTTTTAAGGCGAAAATGACGGCTACTCGTTCTAAATTATGCACGGGATAATTTTCCTCGTGACGTTTCAATTGTCTTAAAGAATAACAGATTACCTTTCCTTTCTGCATGAGGACGCACCCTAAGCCAATGCCAGATGCATCCGTATATACTTCAAATCCACCACCTTCCACCGGTAGTGATAGAATAGGAGCTGTAGTAAGATGGTTCTTAAGAGTTTGAAAACTCTTTTCACATTCCTTTGACCAGACAAAAGGATTTTCTTTTCTTGTGAGTCTAGTTAAAGGAACCGCAATTTTGAGAAGTCCTTAATGAATCTTCTATAATAACCAGCTAGACCCAGAAAGCTCCTTACTTCTGATACAATCGTTGGCCGACTCCAGTTTCTGACAGCTTCTACTTTAGAAGGATCCACAGCGATACCTTCTTTTGAAATAATGTGGCCTAGGAATAAAACTTCCTTGAGTTTGAATTCACACTTGTTAAGCTTGGCATAAAGTTTATGTTCTCTAAGTGTTTGCAAAGCTATCCTCAAATGTTCTTCATGTTCCTCTTTTATCTTGGAATATACCAGGATGTCATCAATGAAGACAACGATGAACTGGTCCAGATGTGGTTAGAAAATATTGTTCATAAGTTGCATAAATGCTGTTGGGGCATTTGTTAACCCGAACGACATTACCACGAATTCATAGTGGCCATAATGACTTCGAAAAGTAGATTTATAAATGTCTTCTTCTTTAATTCTAAGATGATGATAACCTGACCTGAGGTCTATCTTGGAGAAATACTCTGCTCCTGAAAGCTGATCAAAGAGCTCATCAATACGCGGCAACGGATACTTATTTTTGATTGTGAGTTGATTCAGTCGCCGGTAGTCGATGCATAGCCTAAGAGAGCCATCCTTCTTCTTGACAAAAAGAACTGGCGCACCCCAAGGGGATGTGCTAGGTCTGATGAAACCTTTGTCTAGTAGTTCCTGTAACTGTCTTTTTAGTTCCTTAAGTTCCGTGTGGGACATCCTGTAAGGGGCTATAGAAACAGGTGATGCTCTTGGAATGAGTTCAATGGTGAAGTTTACTTCCCTCTCGGGTGGTAAGCTGGGTAATTCGGGTGGAAACACATCTGGGAACTCATTTATAATAGGGATGCCTGCTATGATGATTTCCTTGGACTCGGTAACAATGACAGAAGCAAGAAAAGCTTCACATCCTTGCGAGATAAGTTTACATGTGTGAAGAGAGGATATGATAATGGGATGTTTCCTATACTTGATGCCAAAGAAAGAAAATCTTGGAAGACCGGATTTTTGAAAGGATATAATCATATTTCGGTAATTAATATCAGCATCATGCTCTATAAGCCAATCTACCCCTAAAATGGCATCATAACCTTTCATGTCAAAGCATACTAAGTTTGCGGGGAGATTGTGATTTTCCACTATTACCTCACTATCAGATAATACTTGGTAAGCTTTGTTCCATAACCTAAAGGTGTAGTAATAGTAAGAACTGAAGGTAAGGAAGCTGATGCAATTGGTAATATTTTCGCAAAAGTAGTGGAGATAAAAGAATGATAGGCACCAGTATCAAATAGCACAAATACAGGACGGGAACAAATTTGAAGGGTACCTTCCATAAGTCCACCATCCTTGGGTGCTTCTTCTTCTTCTAGAACAGCATTGAGGTGAGCTTGCCTCTTACGTCCTCCACCAGACGGTTGATCCTTCATAAGGGGGAAATCTGGCATACGATGCTCCCTGCTTCCACAACGTAGACACGCACCAAGGCGCTTCCAACATTCTTCAGCCGAATGGCTGAAATTTTCACAAAATGTGCAAGCCGCCATGACTTGCTCCTTCTCCTCTTTGGCTTTCTTGTGCTTCTGGGAACTTCCACTGTTCCCGCTCCTGAATCTTTTCTTACTATCACGGCTTTTGTAAGGTTCCATGATGCTGAATTTCTCCTTCTTATAACGCCGATCAGATCGTCGGCTAGACTCTTCTCCTCTTCCTTTCAATTTCTCAACCTTCTCTAAGGTCCTTTCGCATAAATACGCATGCTGAACCATCTCCGCATAGGTACGGATGTTTTGGGTCCCGAGCTGCTGATTGAAGCTAGGCCGTAACCCGTCCATAAACCGATTGGCCTTTAATAAATTGGTACTGATTAAATGCGGTGCATAAGGTGCTAGCCTGGAGAATTGAAGTTCATACTACACGACTGTCATCATTCCTTGATGAAGAGAGGCGAACTCCGTAGCCTTTCTTTCTTTGACATGTTCGGAAAAGTACTTAGCACAGAATAGAGTGAGAAAACCGTCCCATGTATAAGGTGCATCAGCCGGAGGTGTAGGTACTGACTTCCACCAGCTGGAAGGTTGTGAGACACACTTTTTCTTGGTCTGTGCATTGAATAACATCGAAGATGCGATTCATCTCATCTATCTAGTTTTCTGCCTCATCCGGATTAGAAGAACTGTAGAACCGCTGAGGGTTTAAGCTCCGAAAATTGTGATGCAAGTCACCAGCCCTTGCCCCTGCGCCTGCCTGGCCCATAGTTTGTAACACCTGAGTAAGGCCGGCAACCGTTTGTTGCATGCCACCCCAATCTACGTGATGTGCCATTGCAATAATGAGGTACCTGAGAGAAATAACAATTTGTTAATTCTCATGGAATTCGAAAGAGGTTAATCTTAAAACTAATTAACTATCCTTTCCTGGGCTCTACCCAATTCTCGCATGGGTAAGGAAAGTTCTTTCTTAGTTCATAGGTAGGGGTCCTTAAACCTTTGACTTATCCTATGACATGACTCTTTTTCCTAAGTCCTGAGACTTAGGCTCTGATACCAACTTAACTGTCACGTCCCGAGCCTTTTATTACAGCGGAAGATTAGCTCGAGGAACGCGAACAGCCGACAGGGTAAGCCTCTTGCAAGCAAGAACGATCAGAGCAAGACAATCACACATAAGATGCAATTGCACAATAGTTTAATCAAACTCCAACTTTATTTCATTAATAATCAAAATATCCAAACACAATAGCTTTCAACCTTCAATAATCCATCAGACTCAAGGAAAAAGAAAATTACAAAGACTCGATCTAAACATTATTGACTTTCCTAAGTCTTCACTCTCAGTTTGATATGACTTTTACTCGCTCTCGGACCCGCTACTTGTATAACTCGAATCCGAATTTGAATCACTTCCATCTCCTGAAAAGATTAGAAAATAGGTAATGAGCACACTTGCCCAGTAGGTATCTTCGCATCAACATGATTAGCAATAGTTAAGTAATTAACATTTTAGCTCTAAAGAAATAAGGTAAAATCATGTGAATGCGATCAATCATGCGATTAAACCAAAGTAACACGATGATCATGTAAGATAGAATGAGCAAGCATGAATGTAACAAGAATATGATATGGCCTTTCATGAACAAGAATGTACTAGAAAGTCATGTATCAATCAAGAATGTACTCTTCACTTAGTAGCAAGTACTTCGTGAATTTCTGTGGAATAACATGTAACAAGCTAGAAAGTCATGTACATGTCGTGGATTTTCACTTCACGAGCCGTGGATCTTCACTTATTTATCGAGAAAGTACTCCCAACACAATGCGACGCCAGTAGCATCATACCCCATGGTTTATAATAGTATATTTCTGACAATCAGTCGAGGGGACTAGCATAGAGCCCTTGAACACAATCAGTGCTCGGTCCGCATCTTCAAGTATAAATCAAGCTACTTCCACGCATGTAAACAATATGGCCAAGCATGTACAATTTCAACGATAGGTTCAAGATAAAGTAATCCATCATAAGAATGCTTCTATTTGAATTAAAGAATTTCAATGAACATATTAAAACTAGGTTATGCCATGAAAATAAATCGGTAGCATAACGGTTCATTTCTTAACTTTCATAATTTAAGATTAAGTATCTTGAACAATATGACAAATCCTAGACCATCAATAATATATCTAGGAACTTTGGAATATCAACCCTTGGGTTAAACCTCAGGTTAAATCACTCAAGAACTGTGACGGTCAATTAATGGGCCGTTACATCAATGTGACGGTCTATAATTGGGCCGTTACAATAGATTGAATCCAGAAAGAATAATTGGACTCAGTGAATGTGACGGTTGTATACTGGACCATTAGATGAGCCTGACGGTCTAGTATGAGGCCGTTACATAGTAAAAACTAGAAAACATCGATAGTGCTTTCTAATCAATTGGGCTTTAAAGGTATAACCAACTCGGCGTCTTAGTGGGAATCCCAGGCTCGCGGAGAATTACGGAGGCCTTGAAATCAGATTTCCTAGTCCATTGGAAGGAATATCCAATAGAGAGGTCCTCAAGTTCAAGAATATGTTCCTATAGTGCAAAAGTGTGAACTAATGGTCATATACCGGAATATATTGCATGTAGACTCTAATGACAGAAAGAATGTGTAACAATGTTAATTCATGATAAAACTCCATCAATACATCAGTAAAAATTATGTTTTAATACAAAACTATAGAGTTTTAGCAATGAAATTAACATTTACTTTAAAATAACTAAAGTGATTTAAACATACATGAATCAATTTATAAACTCAAAGTTATGAAAAATAGGTCAAACTTAGATAACTAGGCTTATTCATAAGTAAATTTGACTATTTTTAACTTTGTCTCGTGTTGACAGAACACAGTTATTCTGACGGTCGAACATGGGCGCGTCACAGGGCTGTGACGGTTTATCGTGGAGCTGTTAGAGTGTTGTAACGCTCCGGTTATGGTCCGTCAGAGATAACAGAGTAGCTTAAGTATAATAGGGAGTGTGACGGCTTATCGTAAGGCCGTTACATCCCTCTGACGGTCTAACTAAAGGCCGTTAGAGTCCTGTTGACAGGAAAGTAAAAAGATAAAAGACTATGCCTTGAAACATGTCATGCTTTGAAAAGACTTAACTAATCTAGTCATGATAAAATGAAGTATTGTCCATCTAGATGCATAGGTTGCAGTGAATGAATAAGAGAATATCTTTTATCTTCATTTAAGGCTAAAGACATGCATGTATGTATAGACTTACTAAAACATGAAATTCAAAGTCTATGATGCATGGAATCAATCAAAACCAGAGGGCTTTTATCCCTAACATGATATTCTTGTGATTCATGAGATGACCTACCTCTTTACTGGGCTTTCAACTTCCAATTTGGGACTGCAAGACACGCCCTAGTTCTTTCCTTTCAGTGAGTTTTTAGCAACTTCACATCGCTCTAACTTGTCAATCTCTTGACCTAAGGATGTGAAATTTTGAGGGTAAGAAGGTGAAACTAAGGGGTACCGAAAGTTCTAAAGACACTTAGGCTAATTACCTCATTTTGGTGCTCTAATCTCCTGATCTTCAGCCGACTTTCGCTCAGATTCCTGGGTTGCTATGGTCGAACCAGCAACTTTGGAAGCTTCAAACTTCTTGTGTAGTTGATCTCCTAGCACAAAATTTTGAGGAAGATTAGTCCTATGTATAAGGAATAAAAAGTTTTAAAGAACTTACCCGAAATACTATCTTTTTACCATAGTTCTACGCGAGCCAATGTAGGTGTCGCGTAGGTCAAAACTAGGGTCTATTTATAGGTTCTAGCTAAGGTTTTGAGGATTAGATCGATTCTAGAGTCCTTGTTAAATCTTAGATCGACTTCTGAGAGTCCTTAACACATTTACTAGTCCTCCCATCTCGATTTCAAAGTGATAAACTAGTAAAAATCTAATCTTTTTGCTTGTTCTTCCATTCACGGAACTGACAGAGTGTAACGGTCGCGTATTAGCGCGTTACATGATTGTGGCGGTCGCACGATAGACCGCTACATCCACCATTTGCAGAATTCAACTTAATTCAAACTCTTTAATTGGTTTATCCTCATAATTACCTAATAAAATGGTATTTATCCTTAATATTCGTGAATAAGCTAAATATCCTTCTAGAATATGGGCCAAAATTAATGGGCTTGGTCTTTAAACCTTTTGGGTTTTATTTATCAAAGCTGGACTAATATTTTAACATAACTGGGCCTTATAATCAGTTTAAGATTTATAAATTCCTAATAAATTCTAGAAAATTCATAAAATAATCAAGAAATTATTTATATAAATTTTGGGGCACTACACCGAATCATCCACCCGCTCCGCAGTCTCAACCACCAGCATCGGCTCAGGTCAACCTTGTTCGACGCCCAGCTCCCAACGCCGAGTGGTCTTATGATGATGAGTCTTCTGTCCAACGGCTCATGGCTCACCAACATACCTAATGCAACTCTCCTCCACCTCCTACTCCCGTCATTCTCCCGCCGAACCATCAAGCCACCACCACTACACAGGCCACGCCTGCTGTTCTCTTTAAACCCCTCATCCTTACGTGTCACGCCCCAAGCTTTTATGACAGCGGAAGACTCGCTCGAGGAACGTGAACAGCCGGCATGGTAAGCCTCTTGCAAGCAAGAATGATCAGAGCGCAAGACAATCACACACATAAATACAATTGCACAATATTTTCATCAAACCTCCAACTTATTTCATTGATAATCAATATTCAAATACAATAACTTTTAACTTCTTTCAATCTATCAGACTCAAGAAATATGAAAATTACATAGACTCAATCTAAACAATATGGACTTTCCTAAGTCTTCACTCTCATCTTGGCAACACTTTCATTCGCTCTCGGACCCGCTACTTGTATAACCCGAATCCGAATTCGAATCACTTTCATTTCCTGAAAAGAATAGAAATAGGTAATGAGCACACTTACCCAGTAGGTATCTTTGCATCAACATGAAGGCATCATTAAAGTAATTAACATTTTAGCTCTAAAGAAATAAGGTAAAATCATGCGAATGCGATCAATCATGCGAATACCCAAAGTAACAAAGATGATCGTTTAAGATAGAATGAGAGCAAGTATGAACTAGCAAGAATGTAACAAGAACATGTTATGGCCTTTCAAGAACAAGAATGTAACGAGAATGTACTAGCAAGCCACGTAATCATCACTCCAGTATCTTTTGCTTATGAGTAAGTACTTCATGAATTTCTGTGGAATATCAAGTCATGTACAAGAAAGTCATGTCGTGCTGTGGATCTTCACTTATTTATAGAGAAAGTACTCCCAGCGCAATGCGACGCTAGTAGCATCATACCCCATGGTTTATAATAGTATGTTTCCGGTAATCAGCCGAGGGGACTAGCATAGAGCCCTTGAATACAATCAGTGCTCGATCGCATCTTCAAGTATAAATCAAGCTACTTCCACGCATGTAACAATAAAGTATGGCCAAGAATGTACAATTCAATAAGTTCATGATAACACTATTCAATGAATGAACGCTTCAATTTAATAATACGAGAGTCAAGAATGACTTAAGCAAGGTTATGCTTATGGAAATAAATCGGCAGCATAACGGTACATTTCTTTCATTATATTAAGCCTCTTTGGATAATATGGCAAGTTCTAGATCATCAATAATCCATCTAGAAACTTTAGAACATCAACCCTTGGGTCAAACCTCGTGTTAAGCACTCAAACAATGTGACGGTCAAGGACTGGACCGTTACATGATGTGACACTCCAATATTCAGTCGTTACATTAGTCTAAATCCAGAAATAGTAAAATAGACTTAATGAGATGTGACGGTCTTATATTGGGCCGTTAGATGCTCCTGACGATCCAGTATAGATCCGTTACATTGCTAGAACCAGAAACATCGATAGTGTAATCTACTAAATGGGCTTTAATGGTACAACCAACTCGGCGTCCTAGTAGGAATCCCAAGCTCGCAGAGAATTACGGAGGCCTTTAAACAAGATTTCCTAGTCCATTGGAAGGAATATCCAATAGAGAGGTCCTCAAGTCCAAGAATAATGTTCCTATAGTGCAAAGTGTGAACTAATGGATAACATACCAGAACATGTGCCACGTACTTAAAGAAATGACTCTATTGATAGAGAGAATGTGTAACAATATGAAATCATGAAAAAACTCCGTCAATACATCATTTAAAATCATGGAGTTAATACAAACTATAGTGCTTTGGCATGAAATTAACATATCCTTAAAATAATTCAAGATGCTTTTAACATGCGATAGTTATTATGAACAAATTAATAAATTTAAAGTCATATCAACAGATCAACACTTAGATAACTTGGCATATTTATAAGTTAATGTGACTGTTCTTCAATTCTATCTTCAGTTACTCTAACGATCGAGAATGGGGGCGTCACAATGATTGTGACGGTTTATCGTGGGACCGTTACAGTGTTGTAACACACTGAGTCTGGGCCGTCAGAGATAACAGAGAAATTTAAAAATAACAGAAGGTGTGACAGCTTGTCGTAAGGCCGTTAGATAATTGTGACGGTCTTACCATGATGCGTCAGATAGTCTGCTGGCAGAAAAGATATAAAAAATCTAATGTTTCAACTTACATCATGTCTAGAAATCATATATAAACTTTCAAATGATAGAATGAAGGCTAACCTACTAGTATGCATGGGTTTTCTGTGAATTTAACAAGAGAGTTCCTTTTTAACTTAGTTAGGGTTAAGAGTATACATGTATGCATGTCCTACTAAAAAACATGAAATTCATGATCTATGATGCATGAAATCAATCAAAACCAGAGGGCTTTTATCCGTAACAAGATGTTTTTGCCAATCATGAGATGACCTACCTCTTAACTAGGCTTTAAGCTTCTAATTTGAGTCCGAAAATCGTGCCCTAGTTCTCCTTTTCCAGTGAGTTTCTAATAACTTCACGCTGCTCTAGCTCCACGGCCTATTGACCTAAAGATGTGAAATTTTGAGAGTAAGAAGATGAAACTAAGGTGAATAAAAAGGTCTAAAGGAATGAGCTCTAATTACCTCGTTTAGACATCCTAATCTTTTGATCTTCAGGGGTCTTGCGTTCAGTTTCCTGAGTTATTATGATCGAACCAGCAACTTTGGAAGCTTCAATCTCCTTGGTTGCTTGATCTCCTAACATGAAATTTGGAGAACTATTAGTCTAAAGTATACTAAACAAAATCTTCTAAAGAACTTACCCGAAATTATGACTCATTACCTTGATTCTTCACGAGTCAAAAGTAAGGATCACTCAGTTCAGAACTAGGTTCTTTTTATAGGGTTTTGGCTAGGGTTTGAAGATTAGATCGATTCTAGAGTCCTTAATTTGCCAGAACCTAATCTTTAAGAGTCCTTAGTAATGTTATAAGCTCTCCCAAGTTGATCTCTTGCAGATAGGATCCCAAAGTTTTAATCTTTTTGCTCGTTCTTTCATTCATGGAACTATCAGGGTGTAACGCATCAGTCTAGGTGCGTTAGGTGCATGTGGCGGTCGCACGATAGACCGCTACATCCAACGTGCACAGAATTCAACACAAATAAAACTCTTTTGTTAATTATCCATATTATTATTCATACAAATGATGTTTATCCTTAAAATACGTAAATAGGCTAAATAACATTCTAGAATATGGGCCAAACTTAATGGGCTTGGTCCTAAAACCTTTTGGATTTTATTTAAATAGGTTAGGTTAATTATTTAACACAATTGGGCCTTATAATGACTTATTATTTCAATAATCTATTTATTAATCTATTTAGCCTTTATAAATTCCTAATAAATTCCAAAAAATTCTATAAATAATCTAGAAATTATTATATAAATTCTGGGGCACTACACCCTCCCCCACTTAGAAGAATTTGGTCCCCAAATTCAATACATGGATTATGGAGAGTGTACTTACAGTTAAAATAATTCTGGGAATCTTTTCCGCATGGCTGCTTCGGTTTCCCATGTTGCTTCATATGGCCATGTTTTCTTCCATTGAATCTTGACTATAGGAATAACTTTATTTCTTAGTTGATGCACTTCCCGTTCCAGAATCTTTATTGGCGTTTACTCGTACGTCATATCCTTCTGAATCTCCAGATTGTCATAAGTGATAATATGGTCAGGATCATATACATACTTCTTCAGCATAGAGACGTGAAATACGTCATGAACTCCTGCTAATTGTAGAGGTAAAGCCAGTTTGTAGGCCACTTCATCGACCCTTTCAAGAATTTCAAACGGGCCAATGAATCTTGGAGTTAGCTTGCCCTTAATGCTAAATCTTCGAATACCACGACCTGGAGAAATCTTGAGATACGCATGGTCTCCTACTTGAAATTCTAAGTCGCGTCTTCGATTATCAGCATAAGATTTCTGCCTATCTTGCGCCATCTTTATTCTCTCTTGAATGAGCTTTATCTTCTCTGTAGAATTTCTGATAATATCGTGGCCTAGGAATTGTCTTTCCCCTATTTCATTCTAACATATTAGTGATCGACAACTTTTTCTATATAGAGCTTCAAAAGGTGCCATTTGTATGCTGGCCTGATAACTGTTGTTATATGCAAATTCTACTAGAGGCAAGTGATCATGCCAACTACCTCCAAAATCAATAACACAAGCCCTGAGCATGTCTTCTACCACTTAATTCATTCTTTCTGTCTGACCATCAGTTTGTGGATGAAAGGCTGTGCTGAAATTCAATCTAATCCCTAGTGACTGTTGTAGACCCTTCCAAAATTGTGATGTGAATCGAGGATCTCTATCAGATATAATAGTGACTGGGACACCATGTAATTTGATAATTTCTTTTGTGTATAATGCTGTTAGAATATCCACAGACCATCGACTTTTTATTGGTAGAAAATGTGCAGATTTAATCAATCGGTCTATGATTACCCATATACCATCGTGTCCTCCTCTGGTTTTAGGTAAACCCATGATGAAATCCATCTCTATACTCTCCCACTTCCATGTTGGAATGTTTAAGGGATATAATTTACCGGCAGGTCTAAAATGTTCTGCTTTAACTTGTTGGCAAGTGAGACATGAAATCTGCTATCTCTCTCTTCATATTGGGCCACCAGAAGTTTCTTTTGAGATCCTGATACATTTTTGTACCACCTGGGTGAATGGTATACCTGGATTTATGTGCTTCTTCTAGAATCAATTTCTTCGTATCATCATGATCCGGTACACATACTCGATCTTTAAATAGTAATCTTCCTTCCTTAATAGAAAAATCCGGCCTTTGTTCAACATTGGCCTTGATCTCCAATAATATAGGATCATCATTTTGCAGCTTGACCAGATCTTCTATTAATGTAGGTTGAGCTTGAATATTAGCTAGGAAACAATCTTCCTTCCTATCAATATCTAAGTTTAACTGAGCAAATTGAGGAATAAGATTAGTCATACTAATCATGAGACTTGATAGCATACCCATTGGTTTTCTGCTGAGTGCATCTGCTACAGCATTAGCCTTGCCAGGATGATATTGAATAGAAAAATCAAAGTCTTTGAGATATTCTAACCACCTCCTCTGCCTCATATTTAGCTCTTTTTGAGAAAATAAGTACTTCAAGCTTTTGTGGTCCTAGTAGACCGTAAAATTTTCTCCATAGAGATAATGACGCCAAATTTTCAAGGCAAAAATGACAGCTGCTAATTCCAAATCATGCACAGGATAATTTTCCTCGTGACGCTTCAATTGTCTTGAAGAATAACAGATTACTTTTCCATTTTGCATGAGGACACACCCTAGGCCAATGCCAGATGCATCCGTATATACTTCGAATCCACCACCTTCCATCGGTAGTGTTAGAATAGGAGCTATAGTAAGATGATTCTTAAGAGTTTGAAAACTCTTTTCACATTCCTCTGACCAGACAAAATGATTTTCTTTTCTCGTGAGTCTAGTTAAAGGAACTGCAATCTTTGAGAAATCCTTAATGAATCTTCTATAATAACAAGCTAGACCCAGAAAACTTCGTACTTCCGATACGGTCGTTGGCCGGCTCCAATTCTTGACGACTTCTACCTTAGAAGGATCCACGACGATACCTTCTTTTGAAATAATGTGGCCTAGGAATGAAACTTCCTTGAGCCAGAATTCACACTTATTAAGCTTGGCATAAAGTTTCTGTTCTCTAAATATTTGCAAAGCTATCTTCAGATGTTCTTTATGTTCTTCCTTTGTCTTGGAATATATCAAGATGTCATCGATGAAGACGACGATGAATTGGTCTAGATATGACTGGAAAACACTGTTCATAAGTTGCATAAAGACGACAATGAAGACGACGAGAGAACCATCCTTCTTTTTGACAAATAGAACCGACGCACCCCAAGGGGATGTGCTAGGTATGATAAAGCCCTTATCCAGTAGTTCCTGTAACTGCTTCTTTAGTTCTTTGAGTTCTGTGGGGGACATCTTGTAAGGGGCTATAGAAACAGGTGCTGCTCCTGGAATGAGTTCAATAGTGAAGTTTACTTCCCTCTCGGGTGGTAAACTGGGCAATTCAGATGGGAATACATCGGGGAACTCATTTACAATAGGAATGTCTGCTAAGATAATCTCCTTGGATTCGGTAACAATGACAGAAGCAAGAAAAGCTTCACATCCTTGCGAGATAAGTTTACAAGCGTGAAGAGAAGATATGATAGTAGGATGCTTCTTATACTTGATGCCAAGGAAGAAAAATCTTGGAAGATCGGGCTTTCGAAAGGATATAATCCTATTTCGGCAATTGATATAAGCATCATGATCTACAAGCCGATCTACCCTTAAAATGGCATCATAACCTTTCATGTCAAGGCATACTAAGTTTGCGGGGAGATTATGACCTTCTACTATCACTTCGCTATCAGGATAATAGTCGGTAAGCTTTGTTCCAGAATTTAAAGGTGTGGTAATAGCGAGATCTGAAGGTAAGGGGACTGATGGAATTGATAATATTTTTGTAAAAGTAGTGGAGATAAAAGAATGAGAGGCACCAGTATCAAATAGCACAAATGTAGGACGAGAACAAATTTGAAGAGTACCTTCCATAATCCCACCATCCTTGGGTGCTTCCTCTTCTTCTAAGACGGCATTGAGGCGAGCCTGCCTCCTACGTCCTCCACCAGACGATTGATCTTTCATAAGGGGGCAATCTGGTATGCGATGCTCCCTGCTTCTACAACGTAAACAAGCGCCGAGGTGCTTCCAACATTCCTCAGCCGAATGGCCAAATTTTTCGTAAAACGTGCAAGCTGTAGCAACTTGCTCCTTCTCTTCCTTGACTTTCTTTTGCTTATGGGAACTTCCATTATTCCCATTCCTGGATCTTTTCTTACTATCACGCCTTTTGTAGGGCTCCGTGATGCTGAACTTTTCTTTCTTATAACGCCGATCTGAGCGTCGGCTAGATTCTTCTCCTTTCCCTTTTAAAATTTTGACCTTCTCTAAGGTCCTTTCACACAAATATGCTCGTTGAACTATTTCCGCATAAGTACGGATGTTTTGGGTCCCGAGCTGTTGAATGAAACTGGGCCGTAACCCGTCCATGAATCGATTTGCCTTCAATAAATCGGTGCTGATAAGATGCGGTGCGTAAGGTGCAAGCCTTGGGAATTATAGTTCATATTCGGCAACCGTCATCATTCCTTGCCGAAGAGCGGCGAACTCCATAGCCTTTCTCTCCTTTACGTGCTCAGAAAAGTACTTGGCACAGAATAGGGTAACAAAACTATCCCAGGTATGAGGGGCATCGGCCGGAGGTGCCGGAACCGACTTCGACCATGTGCGGGTATCTTTGTTGAGTTGAAAGGTTGCGAGACGCACCTTCTCTTGATCAGTGCATTGGATAACATCAAAAATACGGTTAATTTCATCTATCCATTTCTCTGCCTTGTCAAGATTAGAAGAACCGTAGAAACGCGGAGGGTTTAAGCTCTGAAAGGTGCGATACAAATCACCAGCCCTTGCTCCTGCGCCAGCTTGCGCCATGGTTTGTAATGCCTATGTAAGGCCAGTAACAGTTTGTTGCATACCATTCCAATCTACGCGATGTGCCATGGTAATAATAGGGTACATGAGAGAAAAATAACAACTTGTTATTTCTCGTGAAACTGGAAGGAAAATAAATCTTAAAACTAATTAACTATCTTATCCCGGGTTCTACCCAATTCTCACATGGGTTTGGAAATTTCTTCCTTAGTTCATAGGTAGGGGTCCTTAAACCTTGGACTTATCCTATGACATGAATCTTCTTCCTAAGTCCTGAGACTTAAGCTCTGATACCAACTTAACTGTCACGCCCCGAGCTTTTATGACAGCGGAAGACTCGCTCGAGGAACGTGAACAGCCGACATGGTAAGCCTCTTGCAAGCAAGAATGATTAGAGCGCAAGACAATCACACACATAAATACAATTGCACAATATTTTCATCAAACCTCCAACTTATTTCATTGATAATCAATATTCAAATACAATAACTTTTAACTTCTTTCAATCTACCAGACTCAAGAAATAAGAAAATTACATAGACTCAATCTAAACAATATAGACTTTCCTAAGCCTTCACTCTCATCTTTACAGTGTTGTAACGCACTGAGTCTGGGCCGTCAGAGATAACAGAGAAATTTAAAAACAACAAAAGGTGTGACGGCTTATCGTAAGGCCGTTAGATAACTGTGACGATCTTACCTTGATGCGTCAGATAGTCTGCTAGCAGAAAAGATATAAAAAATCTAAGGTTTCAACTTACATCATGTCTGGAAATCATATATAAACTTCCACATGATAGAATGAAGGCTAACATACTAGTATGCATGGGTTTTCTGTGAATTTGACAAGAGAGTTCCTTTTTAACTTAGTTAGGGTTAAGAGTATACATGTATGCATGTCCTACTAAAACATGAAATTCATGATCTATGATGCATGAAATCAATCAAAACCAGAGGGCTTTTATCCGTAACAAGATGTTTTTGCCAATCATGAGATGACCTACCTCTTAACTAGGCTTTAAGCTTCTAATTTGAGTCCAAAAACCGTGCCCTAGTTCTCCTTTTCCAGTGAGTTTCTAGGAACTTCACGCTGCTCTAGCTCCACGATCTCTTGACCTAAAGATGTGAAATTTTGAGGGTAAGAAGATGAAACTAAGGTGAACAAAAAGTTCTAAAGTATTGAGCTCTAATTACCTCGTTTAGACATCCTAATCTCTTGATCTTCAGGGGTCTTGCGTTCAATTTCCTGAGTTATTATGATCAAACCAGCAACTTTGGAAGCTTCAATCTCCTTGATTGCTTGATCTCCTAACATGAAATTATTAAGATTAAGATTAGATCGATTCTAGAGTCCTTAATTTGCCAGAACCTAATCTCTAAGAGTCCTTAGTAATGTTATAAGCTCTCCCAAGTTGATCTCTTGCAGATAGGATCCTAAAGTTCCAATCTTTTTGCTCGTTCTTTCATTCACAGAACTATCAGGGTGTAACGCATCAGTCTAGGTGCGTTAGGTGCATGCGGCGGTCGCACGATAGACCGCTACATCCAACGTGCACAGAATTCAACATAAATCAAACTCTTTTGTTAATTATCCATACAAATGGTATTTATCCTTAAAATACGTAAATATGCTAAATAACTTTCTAGAATATGGGCCAAACTTAATGGGCTTGGTCCTAAAACCTTTTGGATTTTATTTAAATAGGCTAGGTTAATTATTTAACACAATTGGGCCTTATAATGACTTATTATTTCAATAATCCATTTATTAATCTATTTAGCCTTTATAAATTCCTAATAAATTCTAGAAAATTCTATAAATAATCCAAAAATTATTATATAAATTCTGGGGCACTACATTACACCTGCTTCTCCCATTGTTTCGCCTGTCTTCACTCCTCTGCAAGTCCACATTCCACCCATCCTTGCTCCCCTGCAAGTGTCCATAACGCTTGTTGTCGCCATGCCACCGTCCAACCCTTCACCAGTCATCCTCCCAGCACGACCTATCGCCACCACCACTACCCCCATTACCTCCACTACGCCTACTCCTACTCCTCTTGTCCACCCCGTTGGTCCCATTAAACCACCCACCGTGAGCCAATATGATGCCATGCCAGCCTAGAATCTTGCCCTACGGAGCGGGCATTTGTTCCATCAGAACTATCCTACCACTTGCACACCCACACCCAATCCCCAGTCCTCGCAACAAGCTGCTGGTCAGGAGGAGGCAGATCCGCTGTTTGGTACTCAGTAAGATTTGTTACATCATCTAGACCGAATGCCCGACAAAATTTCAGTGCTAGAATTGATTAAGCGGTCTAAGCTTCACCAAGACGCGCTGCGGGATTTCTTGCAAAAGGTCATGGTCAGTGAAGACATGGTAGTGGACAGCTTACCAACCACCCTGACCGTAATCTCTAAGGGCCGACTATTACATTTTCAGAGACCGAGCTAGCACCACCTGAAGCTCGTCAGATGCTGCTATGCATTTCTATCATCTTGAACAAAGTAAGCATAGATGCGATATTGGTAGACACTGGGGCATCTATCAACGTATGTCCTCTCAGCACTTTAAGGGCATGCAACATTTTAGAAGATATGCTAAGGCCTACCCCGACCACTATTACAGCATACGATAACCCAAGGAGGCCGTGCCATAGGGTTGTCACTATTCAAGCTGAACTTGGGCTGCTGGCAATGCCTATTAAATTTTATGTGCTCGACATCGACCCCATGTTCAAAGCTATTCTGGGTCGACTGTGGATTGACAATCTTAATGTCGTGCCATCTACTGCCCATCAATGCCTCAAATTCTCTTTCCAAGGGAGGGTGGTAAAGGTCAAAAGTATTTCCACTATTCAGTCAGTCAAAGCCATTTCAGAGAAGATCTTACCAACACTCTGGCCCAACAATCGGCATGTTATTTCAGTTTTGGACCTTAATTTTCTTTGGGCATATGCACCACACAAGCCAGCCGTTGTGAAGGTGAATGTCAGGATAAAGCCCGAGATAAGGGATTCTAAAGGCTTGAAGATCATATTGAAGCTAGGCTATCAGCCGGGAAGAGGTCTCGACGCTCAATTGCAGGGGCGGACCAAGCCGGTCCCCAGGGGCAGAAAAATGAGCAGGAGGGGCCTCAGTTACCGAGTGTCCTCATTATCAGTTCTGGGAGACTCGAGGCCATTAACTTGGGACTACCGTCAGCACTTTATCAGGGGCCCTCTCCAGCCTGGTACTCTGAATGCCCTGCCAAGTCAGCTCGAGAAAGAAGATACTGCTTGCACAGTTGCTGGCCCGCCATTGATGCCTAGGGGGCCTACTGATGATATGGAAGATTTCAATGAAACCTCTGCAAGAATGTTCCATGAAGAGGACCGTCCAAGAAATCTGGAGGTGCGGCTTGTGCAGTACACTCAAGGAAAGCCGGCTTATCGTACACGTGAACAAGGGAGCTCACCCATTATTTTCACTTAGTCTCCTTCCCGTTTGAGGTCTCTATTCCAAAGGCTGGATGTCATACGCCGTTCACCTCCTGTCATGATTGATCCCTTGCTGCTGGAAATGCCAACTGAATTTCTCATTGTAACTTGTCAGTGTGGGCGCTGCCCGCCAATTGATCTCTCAAGTATGTGGTTCTCCTCCTCTGATCCCTTCTTTGATATCTTCTGCCCGTCCATTTACCCTCTCGCCCTTCCTCCTCCTTCCCCATTCTCTCCATCTTGTTGCGTGCTCTCTACTGATCTCCAAGAAAAAACGTCAATTTTGAAACAGAGATTTTAGTGGAAGATTACGCTGTGTTCCGTCCGTCCTCCTCCCAAGGGCATGAGGCCCCTACTTCCCTTCCATTAGAGTTGCTCTCTCCTAGGTTAGATTTAGGGTCAGTCGAGTCTAGGGAAGTAGAGTCTGTTAGGTCTAGAGAAGTAGGGTCTTGTTCTAGTGCGTCCAACCCTTCCTCCACGCCTGAGGCGTGCCCGCCGACGCCTCGTTCCAAATCCATTCCTGATAGGTTTTTGCAGGATCTAGCTCAGTAATGTCATGCTCTTCTCAAATGCCCAGAGTTCGTAGCCACGGTGATTGTGCTAGAAGAAGACTAGGAGCAAGACGGGGTATGGAGCGACGACGGATTAGGTGTTTATGAGATCGTGGATGAAAAAGACCCGGTCGATCTTGAGGATAGCGATGTAGATGACACTACTGACTTGTATGCACAAGGTTTGAAGAGGTTCGATGAGCCATCATCGGCAGTGGATGAACCTACAAAAGAAATTAATTTGGGAACTAATGAGGATCCCAGGCCTGTCATTATTTCTGCTAATCTCCCTCCTGAGGTAGAAGAAGAACTGATTAAGGTTTTAAGGGAGTATAGCGATTCTTTTGCCTGGTCATATGAGGACATGTCGGGTCTTGACCCCTCTTTGGTGGAACATTGGCTGGTGCTTAAGCCAGGGGCATCACCCGTTAAACAAAAGTTAAGGAGATTTCACCCCCACATGGCCTTGAGAATGAAAGAAGAAGTTGATAAATTGCATAAGGCCATATTTATTCAAGTTGTTCTGTATCCCCATTGGGTGGCAAACATAGTCCCTGTTATCAAGAAGGATGGAAAGGTGTGAATTTGTATTGATTTCAGGGATTTAAACATGGCATGTCCCAAGGATGATTTTACGCTGCCTCACATAGATGTGCTGGTGGATAACACAGCCGGGTATGAAGCTTTGTCATACATTGATGGTTATTTAGGCTATAACCAAATCCGTCTCGCTCTAGAAGATCAAGAGAAAACCTCCTTCACCACGCCCTGGGGCACTTATTGCTATGTGGTAATGCCATTCGGATTGAAGAATGCCGGCGCCACCTATCAAAGGGCGATGATGGCTATATTCCATGATATGATGCATGTGTACATGGAAGCTTACGTGGATGATATTTTGGTGAAGTCAAGAACCAAAGAGGAACACCCTGCTATTTTGGCTAAGGTGCTTCAGAGAGCTAGGGAGTATAAGCTGAAAATGAATCCCAAGAAGTGTGTATTTGGAGTCTCTTCAGGGAAGCTGCTAGGTTTCATAGTTAGCAAACGGGGGATTCAAATTGATCCTAACAAGGTTAAGGCCGTTATGGACATGCCTCCGTCTAAGAACATCACAGAGCTTCGGGGATTAATTGGACACCTGCAGTTCATTAGAAGATTTATATCCCAACATTCTCAGAGGTACCGCCCGTTTTATGAACTGCTAAAGGCGGGGGTCAAATTTGAGTGGAATAAAGATTGTCAAAAGGCCTATGATGATTTGAAGGCTTATTTTTCCAATCCCCCAGTTCTGCAACCTCCTGTCCTTGGGAAACCCTTGATCTTGTACATTTTTGTCATTGAGGACTCCCTAGGAGCTGTCCTAGCACAAGTAGATGACGAAGGAAAAGAACGGGCAGTTTATTACCTCTCTAGATTGTTTAACCCGGCAGAGGCCAAGTACACTGCCATGGAGAAGACTTGTGCCGCATTAGTTTGGGTAGCTCAGAAACTGAAACACTATTTCCTAGCCCACCGGGTTAGGCTGATCTCTAGAATGGACCCGATTCGCTATCTCTTAGAAAAACCCGTCCTTTCTAGCATGTTAACTCGCTGGCAGAGCTTCCTCTCTCAGTTTGATATCACATTCGTTGTTTAGAAGGCAATCAAAGGATATGCCGTCGCTGAGCATCTAGCCCATCTTCCTATTCCCTGCATTGACTCTATTCAGGATGAGTTCTCTAATGAGCATCTCGCGGTTCTTACCCACCACCCCTTCTGGTCTCTGCACTTTGATGGTGCACTCAACTCTCAAGGCCAAGGGATAGGTTCCGTTCTCCTCACTCCGGAAGGAGTGACGATTCCTCTTGCTTATTAGCTCCGCTTTCCTGCTACCAACAACATCGATGAGTACGAAGCTCTCTCTTGGCCGGATTGCAGCACGCCTACCTCTTAGGCGCGTGTTACTTGAACATCATAGGAGATTCTCAACTTGTTCTACGCCAAGTCCTATCCACCTACCGTACTCGTGACCCGAAACTCAAGCCATATCAAGATTTGGTCATTCTCTTGGCTAGGCATATCTGTAAATTGATATACATCCATACTCCTTGATCTCAGAACATCCTCGCTGATGCCCTGGCATCGCTTGCTTCCTCCTTATCCTTTCCTCTCAGTCGGAGTACTGAGACTATCATCGTCCAGAGATTGGACGGCCCTTCTCTTCAGGATCCTTGGTTTGACAACCTTAGGAAGACTGTGGAGATGAAGGCTGAGAAGAAAGATTTGAAGGAAGTTTCTTTGACAGAATTAGAGGAGATCTTGGAAGAAGAAGAATTTCCATGGTATCATTAAATTGAGCTGTATTATAAGGACAGATCGTTCCTAGAAGGGGCAAGTGCCGAACAGCGTAAGGCTATTAGAAGAGCTGCCTCGAGGTAGACCATCATTGCTGGGGAATTGTACAGGCACGCTCTCAATGGGATGCTCATGAGGTGCCTAGATGATGATGAAGCTTGGAAAGTGGCCGAAGCAGCCCATTCAGGCGAGTGTGGAGGTCATGTCAATGGCCAGGCTTTAGCGAAGAAGATCATTAGGCAGGGTTATTATTGGCCCACTCTAGAGGAAGATTGCTCCCTCTATGTCCGGAGGTGTCTTAAATGCCAACTCCATGCTGATAAAATCCATGCTCCTGCTTCATCTCTTCATCCTCTCTCCGCTCCTTGGCCATTCTCTATGTGGGCTTTCGACATTGTAGGCCCGCTAGGTGATCCCAACTCTCAGACCAAGTAAAAATATTTCATTCTTACCGCCACTGAGTACTTCACCAAATGGGCCGAGGAGGAAGTGTACGCAGAGATCAAAGCAACCACGGTGTGTCACTTCATCCTGAAGAACATCATCTCACGGTTTGGAGTGTCAAGTAGCATCGTCATTGACAATGGGGCCCAGTTCGTCTCTCAAGAGCTCCAGTACCTCTATAAGAAGTTCAATATTGCATTGCATCATTCATCTCCATATTATTCTCAAGGCAACGGTTAAGTCGAAGCCACTAATAAAACCCTTCTCAAAATCATAAAGAAAATGTGTGAATCTCACAAATTTACTGATTGGCCTGAGCGATTAGTGGAAGCTCTATGGGCCTACCGCACCTCCGTCTGTACTCCTACGGGGCAAACCCCCTATGCTCTCACTTACGGGATGGAGGCAGTGCTCCCATATGAGATCTTGATCCCTTCCCTAAGGGTGCAGCTCGATAAGGAACTTAATCTCGACGAACGTCGGGAGGCGTTGCTCATCTAGTTGGAACTTTTGGATGAGAAGAGGCTAAATGCGGCCGATCACGTATCTATTTATCAAAAGAGAGTCTCGCGTTATTTTCAAAAGAAGGTAATTGAGCGCAAAATTTAAATAGACGATATGGTTTTAAAATGCAAATTCATTAGTTCTGGAGGTCCTAGGTCTAAATTGTAGCCTAACTGGGAGGGGCCGTTCATCGTTAAAGAAGCTTATCCAAGGAACGCATATCGTCTAGTTAACGCGGAAAGTGAGGAGCTGTCTCACGCTTGGAATGGGTTGTATCTTAAGCGCTTTTACCTTTAGAGTCAAGTTAATGCCAACCCAGTAGCAAGGCGTCTTTTCCCTTGATCGTAAAAGAGGACCCCGGGCACGGCAATCACACACTACACAGCAACTCTGGTCAGGTTTTTCTCTACTATGCAAACCCGTTTCTCCTTTGGCCATGCCTAGGGGAAGTGAAAGTCCTTGCTTTTCTTTCGTCGGCCAGGTGTAGGGGCAAGGGGTGAATAAGGGGGAGATGACCAACCTAGACACTCCAATGAGAGCAGGTCTCAAATAAGGGCAGTTCGTTATGACTTGATTCCACGAAGAGGAAAAGGAGAAAAGAAAAATCAATCAAAATAAAAGGAGCATAAATCAAGGCAAAAGCCAACACGTCTATCAAAAAGCACGAAGTGCAATGTCAAATTGCTCCAAGGAAAAATGAAATGTCAAACTAGGCATGGCAAGAGTGGCAGTATAGTTTCCCCGCGGGACGTTATGAGCCCGGTCGTACGCGTGCATAGACTGGATGAAGGTTCGATGATGGACACAAATCCTCGGCGCAACAGATCGAATCTCCGACCGGGTCGTCATGGGAGAGATTCAAGCCCTAAAAACTTCTATCCTTATGCTTGGCTTACCTCCAACTACTCTTCTCTCTCTCCCTCAATAGACTAGATCATACCTGGGGTATGGCCTTAGGAGAGGCACCATCATATGGATGGGGTAGGCTCGGCCAGAGATTGTCACCTTTAATGCACGCCAACCTCGGGGGATTCTTAGTGAAATAGGCAAGACCCTCGTTACTGAGGCAGAACTAGCTGTCAAAAAAAAATCAAAAAAATCAAATATTTTTAAAAAATTAAAAAAAATCAAATATTGTCAAAATCCAAAAAAATCAAATATTTTCAAAAAATATTTTTTTAACAAAAAACTGGCCTATCTGGAGCTGGACCTGATCGAGTGCACCCCCCCTCAGAAAGGGAGAGTGTTCTCACTCCCCCAGGCAACACGAGGGCCCTAGATTTTATTATTTTTTGCTGCAAAAATTACAGGGTCCTTGGGCCTCACCCCTAAGGATATCAAAAGAAAAAAGGAAGCCATAACATAGGCCCTTATGTATCAAAAGGCAAAGGCACAAAAACAACTTAACAAAGTATAGCCAGGAGAACCTAGAAACGGAAAGCTGGCAGTCTTGCCTTATCAATCATGAATGTACCCCTAACCAGCCACGGAAGATCTCTATCACGAATAAAAACCGAATTGTTGGAAGCATTACATGCATAGGATGCCAATGAATCAGCAACTTGATTCCCCTCCCTGTATATATGCTGGATCGGGCAGCCAATCTCCTGCAACAGCAACATTATCCTCTTCCACCAAGGATGTGTCATCTAGCTAGGGGGAATACCCTTCCTATCTGCCTCCACAAGAACCGCACAGTCTAAAAAAATAGCTGCTAAATTAATTCCACATTGCTTTGCAGCAGCTAGACCATCATGTAGTGCTCTAGTCTCTGCCACAAGGCTGTACCCAATATTTTCAAAAAATATAAAAAATCAAATATTATCAAAAAATAAAAAAAGGACATATTTTCAAAAATCCAAAAAATCAAATATTTTCAAAAAATCCAAAAAATCACATATTTCAAAATAAAAAAAATCAAATACTTTAAAAATCAAAAAAATACTCATCATCCTTGCATTTGCATTTCATAGCATGCATCACATTTATATTCTTATTTGTGTTTTCGCCTAGTTAATAAGGTTCCACCCCTTGACCAAATATCAAGGATTGGTCGTCTCTAACTTACTGCAAGCAAGGGGTTGAGCCTAAGAACGGGTCTAACTTGTTTTATTATTTTAGTATGCGCAAGAACATGTTGCAATACTCAACACCCAAGAACTCGCAAGCTTTTCTATTCTCTTTCCCTTGTGGTCTTTTGTTAGACCGTTAAGCTTCCTTAGCGGTCAAACGGTGACCGTTACCCACACCCGAGAACCGGAACTCTCAGGTTTCTCTGTTCCTTCCCCCTTGCGGTCTTTTGTTAGACCGTTAAGCTCCTCCTAGAGGTCCAATGACGATCGCATGCCATACCCGAGGGCCAAAAACACACAGTTTTCCTGTGCCACTTCCGCTTGCGGTCTATCGCCAGACCGTTAGGCCATCCTAGTGGTCTTTTGCTGTACCATTTTTCAAACAGAGAACTCTGCTCCGTCCGATCATTCATGCCAAAGGGAACAATTTTACAAGCAATGGTTCAATCAATCCTTTTATTCATTCATTCAAGGTTCATAGTACATCATTCTTTCAAATAAAATTCAAAACATGATCATGGAACTCAAGTTACATTCAATTTCACATCCGCGCAGGGTCGGATTTTTTGTAAAGCTTTCACATAAGCTCGGTAATCCTCCTCATCCTCTGTCACTTCTGCCTGCAGGGTATGGACTCGGTTGATCTCCCACATGGTCAGTGCGCTCCGAACCGCCTGCTCATCCTCCTCGGTCCCAATCTTCCTAGCTTGAAGGGGAGGGAAGTGAGATAGTGCTGGAACCATAGTGCGGGGGAGTCCAACTTGTAAGTAGCACCTGTGGGGGTTGTAGAGCGCCAAGGAAGTATTCCCCACTAGCTGGAGGTCCAGGCCTAGTCGCCGGGGTAGTCTAAGAGCTGTGCCTTGAAGAGCCTCTGGTCGCATCATGAATTTGTCAAGTGGCAAGGTGTTGAGGAAGAGGCGCCAATCGTCCCTTATCTTTTTATCCGCAGTCCGGCATTAAACCTGTTTAGAAAACCCAGATGCCCCTCCAATGAAGAAGAGTGGGTGGCTCCCGAATATGCGGCTAGCTGATGGCACATCATCCTTGGGTAAGAATTTCAATATAATTCCCATCCAGCACTCTAGGACAATCATAGACCCGAAGAGGGGACCCCCTAGAGAAGCTGAACTAAGACCCTCATAAAGGTAGGAAAGGATGGCTTGGGAGATGGATAAACCCCGCCACAACCTGCTGATGACGCTGAGGTTTGGAATGTCCAAGAGATGGTCGGTGGTAGAAAAGAGTAAAACCCCGCATAAGCAAATGGAAGTAGCTTTGGCTATGGCTTCATACCTCCGCCACTTGTTTTTACAATGAGCGGTGATCCATTGGGCCATGGGTATCAAATGGATATGGCGGGAGCTGATCATGGTTCTTACATCCTTTGGGTTGTGTATGAAATCCCCCAAGATGAGTGAAGGGTCTATAGGGTCAACTGTATGACACACTAGTTCTTCATCTCCCACTTTAGTCCTAGGAAGGGCTAGGTATGTCTCAACCTCCTCTATAAGGACAATGGCTTCAAAGGTTGGGAACACAAAAGTGTGTGTTTGAGGATGCCATAACTCCACTAGAGCTGAAATGCTAGACCAATCTAAGGAGATTTTCTGAAAATTCTTGGCTAAAACTAATAGTGGGTAAAGGTGCCATGCCCTTAAGATTGAGGTGACCTCTAAAGGGAGTTCCTTTATCATGGGAGCCACCCACTTCAGGCTAGAATAGCATCTTGGGCCAGGAAGGAGCTGAAGAAAAAAGGAAGAAAAAAAGGAAAAGAAAAGAGAAGAGGGGCGATATGAGAAGCTTAAGGAAGTTAATGGAACTTTGAATATCATTAATTTGGCTTACCTCTCTTGAAGGGCTTGTGCTTAGATGCTTGGGGATGGAGGTTAGCCGCTGCAGCTCCCCATGCTCTTTCCTAGCCGGCTTTGGCCCGTGGTAGACAACCTCACCCATGGTGCTAGCTTCAAAAGTCCTCTTCATGATGATTTTGGTGGTTTTAATGGAATTTTCAAGGCTTAAAGCAGGAGTTTTCTGTGAGCTGCGAGTTCTAGGTGTGTTCCTAGTTATAGGGCTTTGACTTTAGTCCTAGTGCATTAAGATTGAGGCTAGGGAGCTGTGAATCATGAGTTTAGAACACCCCCCAAAATTGATGAATTTGTATTTAGAAAGATAATTTAGCAAGATAAAAGCGCTAAAGTCGATGATAAAAGAGGGGTGAAACATGCATTAATAAGATCCGTGATCGCCACTGAGGCCAGAAATATGCCAAATAATAAAAGACTAAAATAGGGGCCTGCTACATACCTCAGAAATTCATGAGGGGCCAGCCGTAGGCCTGGAGATGAATGTGCTATATCGTCCTAGCGCGTTCTTCAGGTCGCGTTAAGAACATAAAGCGCAATATCAGACAGGAAGCGGGCTATTTGGATTCGTTCCTTCCTTGCTCCAAGGCCGGCCAAGGTGCAAGGGCTCCACGTATTAGTCTTCTAGTGCCTGCAAACAATCATAAACAACAAACAAAAGGCCCATTAGATCGAGATTTTAGTAGAATCTACCCCTATTCTTAATCAAAAGCATGCAAACGGGGGGCTCGATTACCTGGGGGTTTGGTGATTTTTTTAAACCCCTATGGAAGGGCAAAAGATAGGTGTGGTGTGTGTGTATGCATGTATTTCGTAAAAGGAGTGTTTTGAAATCAATATGCAATGCTATGCAAAGATTAAAATTCGTAAATTGGGGAAAGAAAAAGGAGAAAGAGGAATAACACGAAAAGAGCCCCTAAATACTCCCTTGGATGTGCGAGGAGCGAGGATTTATTGACTTGGCACGAAGAACTTCCTCCTACTCATCAACATCTCGAGTGGCATCCCTTGAAAACGATGGCCAAATGGTGCAATTTATAGGAGAAAGATCAAGAAGCAACCCTAGGTCGGAGTTCAATTCAATCCGATGATTTGGCGGCTCAAATTGAGGTAATCCTGTTAATTAATG
The DNA here is from genome assembly GCA_022559845.1 of Amorphophallus konjac. Lineage (NCBI taxonomy): Eukaryota > Viridiplantae > Streptophyta > Magnoliopsida > Alismatales > Araceae > Amorphophallus > Amorphophallus konjac. The sequence goes on from CM040120.1 coordinate 246,358,206, forward strand.
AAGGGAAAAGGCTCCTACTAGGTTTAGAAACCTTCCTGGATAAGAAACACGACCAGAAACTTACCAAATAAGGACTCTGAGTCGAAAGAAGGGAGTCCGGTTTGGAAAGGGCTCTGCCTAACAACGCGCTATATGACCATAGCGCGTTCATGAAGAACGCGCTATGACGATATAGCGCGATCATTAAAGGCCCATCAAATTATTTTAAAAAAAGAGAAGTATCCTTTAGGCAGCCATTTAATCAAATGTTGAGTGAGAATAACATCCAAAGTGGATGCTATAATGATCAAATGTCAAGAAATAACAATTGCTCAAATGATAACTTCAATTAGATCCTCAATGCGCTATGAACAAGAAAGCGATAAGAGCGGATAGCGCGGGAATGCCAAACTCGAGACGAGATCCAAGGTATGGAATTGAAATGCTGGGCCAAGAATAGAGAGACATCCAAGAAAATCAACCAACTAAGGATCAATTTGGGGCATTAACTGGGAGAACAAAGAAAATGCTCAATTTATCGTCCAAAATTGGGTGTCTACAGATGCCCCTCCTTGATATCCGCTTTGCAGGGGAGTGAAACGGAGGTGAAACGGAGGCAAAACGGAGACGACACAGAGTGGTAATGACGGGGAGATGAAGTGGAAATGCCGTGGAGCAGACTGATAAGTGGATATCAAGGAAAAAGAGACACCCATCACAATCGACAAATGATAGGAATAATTCAGAAAACTCCAAGCTAATCACAAGATCAAGCTAGCATCGGTGACTCCTGCCTGGAATGACAGGCACGGAACAAAGAAAAGGGAGCTGATCAACCTCTTACGCAAAAAGAGGCATCCGCAGCGCGTAGCAACTACGAATTTCACTCAATTAGTGGAATAGATGCGAGCCCGGCGGATCCATCGACGCCATGGTGCGGTTCACAGCTAATGAGTGGATCAAAAGAAGGAAGATAAGTTGAATTGGATTGAAAGGGGATAAGCAAAATCTAGACAAGGGTCACATCGACCAGCGAGATCTAGTGCTCAACTAGGAGCAATCTTTCAAATTCGGAATGGAATTGAATTTCTTTGTTCAAGGACATAAGCATTATTGATCCTTAATTGAGAAGAAGAGTTGGGCATTTGTGGATATATATAAAAAAATGGCATGATGCGTGCAGGGCTAAAATAAAAGAAATCATTAAAACAAATGCCAAGAAAAAATAAAATATAAGATACTCAAGGATAATATTGTTAAATCAAATAGACTCGGGTCAAGAGTTATCCGCAACCACGACGTGCAAGATGAATTCCATCGTCCCCAAATTTGTCTGACCTAACGGCCTATCCGACGATTAACTGCATGTTTCTAGATCATCACTATTTTTGATAGAGGGGAACTCAAATCCCGAAACATACGGAGAACCAGCCGGTCCTTGAGATAATATAATAATATAAATAGCATATAATAATGCAATAAAGGAAGGGATAAGGAAATACTTACCTGATGGCGTGCTACTTCATTTTTCTTCTTTTCTTTTCCTGAAATACAATGTTAAGCACAAGTAGAACAAATTCAAGTACGTGTAAGCAGGAGAATGCAAATTTTTATTCATCCACAAGCTGCATTTTCTTTTCTTTTCTCCCCCCTTCTCTATTTATTTTCTTTCTCTCGCCCTCTCACCAGCCCGAAAGTTCTATTGCCCTAATCCGATGGAAGAAGAGCCTCCTCGACGCTCCAAACAGCGCGCTACCCGTGGCCGTCAAAGATCACGCATGGAGGAACAACAAACGCCCCCACCCGTGGAAGAGAATGCCGACTCGGAGGCAACCGTCTCGGCCCGTCTCGAAGGGGACGAAATGGAGATCACCGAAGAGGTTGAAGGTGCCCCGGCGGCCGAGGAAATAGCGGCGGAGCCCGTTGGCGGCGTGGCGGCCCGAAAACGCCGATTGGTAAAAAAAAAACCGCCCTAATCTTGTTTTTTTCTTTGAGTTTTCTTTTTTTTCTTTCATGAAAGATGAAAACGGAGGGGAAGGAACCCCCCTTGATCATTGCAGAGGGCCAAGATGCCCACAGAAAGGGCATGGGTGAATGGGGGTCGTCCCCTACCTTTAGAAGACGAACGCGCTATGTCTTCATAGCGCGTTCTTGATGAACGCGCTATGACGACATAACGCGACAAAGAACAGCATACCAGTTTTTTTTATTTTTTGATTTGTTCTTTTGTTTGATGCACACAGATTGATACCTCTTACTTTTATGTGTTGTGTGCAGGGTGTGGAGGGCATAGTTCGTGCCCGGATCTCATGGACATTGGTTCGGGCCGCCTACTTTGCACTACCGGAGTTTCAAAGGGCCCGCCTCCGCCGAATGGGCTTTGGAGAATTTTTGGAAATAGAAGTGCTGAGGGTTGATGTGGATTGATAAGGGCTCTAAAAGCCAGATGGGATACGGGATGCAAGGCTTTCCTCTTCCCCTGGGGTCATATGATCCCGACTCTAGAGGACGTCACCTGCATCACCGGGCTGCGGGTGCATGGAACAGCAGTGACGGGCTACACTTACCCCGACTACCGGGAGATGGCGCGTAGACTGCTAGGCTTGGAGCTGGAGGGGACAAGCCGGACCTCGCTAGTGTCGAGGATTGCTTTGCAGGAGAGTCTCGACTTGTTCCACACACAGAGGGAGGTGGGGGAGACCTTGACAGCTCATGAGAAGAGGTTAGAGGCTGGGGCCAGAGAGAGTTTCACGACTGAGGCAGGCCCACAGGCAGACATGGAGCTGAGGAGGTTCCTTATTCTGCTGATTGGCAAGCTGCTTCTAGCGACTCAGGGCGATGCAGTGAGCTGCCGATTTCTACCCTTACTAGAGGATCTGGACGGAGTTGGACGGTATGCTTGGGGTGCGGCAGTCCTTGCCCACTTGTTTGACAGCTTCGGCATTTCTTCACTCCAGTCTTCACTCGGGGGGTTCTACCCTCTACTTCAGGTATCTCTCTAAACCTTAAAACTCCAATGATTAAATTATGCACTTCCTCTTATATTGATCACATGAGCTTCATTTCAGGTTTGGAGTTATTTGTATCTTCCTACCCTCCGCCGTGCTTGGGAGGATCGAGGGGACCGACTGCCCCTGGCCAGACGATGGACCCCTACACGAGATAGCCGATCTCTGAAGGACCAGGTCACCCACATCCAGGAGACGCTAGATATGATGCCCCACATAGAGGTAAGATTGATTTTTAAAATTGAATTATATTATCTGAATGAGATCTATAGACCAGTGTGGCACAACCTTCTTGTGTATCGCCTGTACCAGGGATTCACAATCTGACATAACAATGGAAATATTATACCCAATCTCCAGTGCCATACTAAGACCATCATGCAGAGCCCGAGCCTCTGCCAGCAAGCTAGGACCAATGCCATAGTAGAAAGAGAAGCCAACCAAAAATTCACCTTTCATGTTTCTAATGCAACCACCACCACCACTGTGACCGGGATTGCCTTTAGAGGCACCATCAATATTCAGACACTCAGATGCTGCAGTCTCTCAATTGTAAATTAGTCCATATAGATCGCGAAGGCAACTCGGTGGCTGATTGTCTGGCTAAAAATGCGTGTGATCCTACAGTCAGGAGGGTGTTTGGCTATATGAGGGAGCTTCCTTGTGGTGCCAGGGGGCGGTCTTGGTGGATAAACTTGGGTTACCTAGCTTCCGTAATGTTCTGTAGCATGGCTCATTTAAAGCATGGCTGCACGGTCTTCTTCTGTGGCTTTTATTATACTGTAGGAAAATGTATGGGCTAGGACTGCTGATTCGGGTTTATGCGCGGACTGTTTCTGCACGGACAAGAAGATGTTTATACACGAGCCTTTATGGCGATGACTGGGAGTCTTGCTCAGATCTAGAGTTACTGCCACCAGATGTTGCACGAACTGGTTTTGTTGACAAGGACTTGGTTCCCTTCTGCTGCACGGGTTGCACGAGCTTATCATGCACGTAGTTGGTGGGAGACGCACGGGCCTTTTGTAGGTGAACACTACACGGGGTTGCCCCAGCAGGTGCTGCACGGACCTGTCCCTTGCACGAAGTTAATTGGAGGCTATATGTTTGCTGCCACGATCTTGCCTCACGCACCAGCAGGATCTACATGGACGGGAGACGTGGCACGGCCAGCCTGGTGTGATGGGCATTTCTTGCACGGACCTGGCAATTTAAATTTGGGTGTAGAGGCTTTCATTTTTTTTGCGTAGTTGGCTGTAGAGGTTGTTTCCTTTTATCTGCTCTTCACTGGACATCTTCTTTGGGCTGATGTACCTTTTGATTCATTAATGGAAATTAGCGTCTAGTAGTTTGAAGGTGGAGTGGGAACATTCCCTTCCTCTGGAAGGGGGTGCGCTCTCCCTTTGATCTATTGGATGACTGTGTTTAAATAAATAAAAAAAAGAATGAGATCCAGGGCAATAATTAATTGAACTATGCAGGTGGTCTGGACTCCCTATCAGAGGGACGCCGAGGTGATGCCCTGGGTGGAGGCGGCCATCCCATACTTCGGGAGAGAGATCTGGTTGCACGCCCTCAACCTGGTCGAGCCACTATACCATAGGCTGATCATGAGGACACTAGGGATTCATCAGGCGGTGGTAGAGTTCCCGACCCAGGCGACGGACCCACGACCTGGACGACATTTTCGAGGCCTCCAGGGGATAGATGATTGGCGGCAGCGTGCCCGGGAGCAGTACGCAGATTGGAAGAGGCGTGGCCGAGCAGTCCCTGTGGGAGCGGATTCAGATGACGCCTACCTCCAGGCATACTCTCAGGCATATGGCAGCCGAGTTTATTAGAGCGCTCGCGGACAGGTATGCCTTTAAATTCATTTGTTCTTGATTATTCAATATGTGATTAACATGTGTTTATTGCAGTTCGACATAGAGGGGAGACTGGCCATGGTACAGGGACTCCTCGACTCCACGATCCGACAGCGTGAGGATCTCCAGCATACCGTCGATGAGCTGGTATGAACTGTAATTTAGAATGATTTGGATTTGAATTTCAATTAATGGTAATGCTTTCTTCTCAGCGCGAGGAGCTGGAGGCAGTCCGATCTTCGCACGACACTTCATCCTCTACTCAGCCCGTCTACGACCACACCGAGCTAGAGAGCCAGCTCGCTAGTGCGGTGGCTCGGGCAGAGGCAGCCGAGACCTCCCGTCAGGAGAGAGTAAGTAATCTTGTTCTTTTAACCTTAGTCTTGGAGATTTATCAATTATCAATTATTAATCATTGACCAAGATTTTGGATGCGGGAGCAGGAGCTACGTGTGGCAGAAGCAGAGCTGAGGCGGTGCGATGCGGAGGAGCTTCCCCGAGATGTGGTAGAGCTGCGCACCCTTCTTGGCATGGAGAGGAGCGAGCGGCAGAGGGAGAGGGAGGAGCGAGACAGAGAGAGAGTGGAGCGTGAGCTGGAGAGAGTGTAGTTGATCACTAGATTGGGAATGGCCGAGCAGCGTGCAAAGGATGCGGAGGATCGTTATCGGCGAGGGCGTGAGCGGGCCCAGCGCGAGGGATACTCCAGAGCCTACTCGAGCACTGATTATTTAGTTACCTACTCTGAGCACCAGAGGAGGGAAGATGCTGAGAGGGGAGCACATGGTGACAGGGTTTCAGCTTTTCGGGTACAGATGGCTCCTCCTAGGTCTTCCCGGGGAGGACAGGAGGAGGCTGAGAGCTCTCGTAGAGGGGGAGACCAGGAGGGTCGAGGGGAGAGCTAGAGAGATTGCTGTATCCACTCTCATTTTGTACTCTTTTGACATGTTATAGTGGAATGAGACAGTCTTTGATACTTGTTTGCAATTCTTGTGGTTTGTTCTTTATTTTGCGTGCCTCTACAAAAAGGATGCCATCAGAAAATTTTTTTTTTTGGATTTTTGAAAATATGCAAATTTTTATAAGTTTTTGAAAAGAATATTTGAATTTTTGGAAATTTTTTTTGGAATTTTGACAATATTCAATTTTTTTGGAATTTTTGGCAATATTCAAATTTTTATGAAATTTTAACTCAGACATTGCTAATGCAGCATCAATAGATGTTTTAAACCATTGGCTAGGGGTCCTTGTTCCTTCCCCTTTTGCTTAAAACTGTCCAGAGCTGGGTGTGCATTGAAGGTGGCGCCCTTTAACTGACTGTCCTTGATTAACGGTGCCCCTACCAAGGCCATACCCGAGAAACATTCGGTCTTAGAGGGAGAAGAGAAGAATAATTGAGGATAAGCTTTATGCAGGATGGGAGGTATTGGGACTTGAATTCCTTCCAAGGTATTTCCCCTCAAAGAGGTAGTCTGTTACGCCGGGGCTTTGTGCCTTTGATTTTTAGACCCTTGACATGCATACGACCAGGGTTTTCCTGCGGGGACTTTGCCACTCTTGACATGCCATAAATCATAATTTTGCATTTATTAACATTTTGACTTGATGTTCATAATAGCCCTTTTGGCGAGATGTATCATGAAAACTCAAAACTCATATTGATCTTGGGTCAAGACTGCCCCTATTTGAGACTCCTCTCGTATTGGGGATTACCCGGATTGGCCATCTCATCCGTCAACCTCTTGCCCCTGCACGCGGCCGAGTAAAGAAGAGAGAAGACTTTCAGGTATACTCATGGCATGGCCGAAGTAGCAACGGTGTTTTTACCAAAGAGTCGGCTAAGGACGCCGTGAAGTGTGTGCGGTGCCCAGCTAAGGGTTGCTCTTAACAAGCAGGGAGAGAACATCGGACTCGCAGCGCGAAGTTCTTATTAACCAAAGGTGCTGCAAAAGCAAGCCTAAAAGACTCTTTTATGAGATAAAGATACGACCTAAGATAAAGGCCTAAAACACCACTTTTAATCTTATCAAGAAGCACTTTATTTTGAAAATCATGCGTGAAGTAGTGAGGTAATGATATCATAAATATGCGTACTTACGCCAATATGTTACCTTGCAACCTTTCTTGAAATAATTACCACGAGAGGCGGGGTTGATCATCGTGGGATAGTCCTCTTTTAGCGAATAAAAGGATTGGGAGCAAAGGGTTTAAAGTGGCTTAACAAGAAGGAGTGGTGCTCAGACCAGACTCAGACGAATAAGAAAAGGAAGAGAGGCGAGGGCTAGAACTCCCTCACTAAGGCGCGGAGACCCTGATCACATGAAACAGTCTACAGAAGAAGTGGGGAATTAGAAGGAGGAGTGAGGACTAAAGCCTCGGAAACAGTGGGAGAAAGGGCAGATTCCCAAGGCAGTGGATGTGGAAGAAGTTGGGTCGGACCCATGATCAGGAAGAATTAGAAGAAGAAATTGATAGATGGAAAGAGACGGATCTGGAGGGTCCGGAGGTAGTGGAGTAGAATCATGATAGGAGGAATCAGAATCTGGAGAAGGAGAATCTCGATGGACGCGATGCCCTGGGAAGAAATAGGGAAAAAGATGATGGAAAAGGAAGAAAAAAATGAAAGATGTGATGTCCTGGAGGAGCAGAAAGATGAATCGAAAGAAAGATTGAAGGTCCGGAGGTTCCGAAGGGATTGAATTAGAAGGGTCGGGATGCCCCGAAAGAAGATAGAAAGAATAAGATGGAGAATCCGGAGGTTCTGGAGGGGGAAGATACCATGGGACGTGATGCCAAAGGGAAAGAGAAAGATCCGGATGTTCCGGAGGAGGAAACTGCCGAGGGACGCGATGCCCGGGGAGAAGAGAAAGATCCGGAGGTTCCGGAATAGTGGAATCAGAAGGGGCGTCATGCCCTAAGAGGAGGGATAAAATACCTGGAGGTTCCAGGGAAATAGCAGGAAAGGGGACGCGATGCCCCAGGGAGAGTGGATTGGAAGAGGATGAAGATGAATAAGATGGGAAATGCGGAATATCCGGAGGTTCCGGATGGCGGGGAAGATATGGGTCCGGAAACCCGGGAAAGAAGAAGTGCAAATGTATGCAAATGCAATGCAACAGATGCGATGAATGCATGGATGTAATAGAATGCATGAGATGCAAAGAATATGAAGAACATGAAGGGCGAGAGGATGAGATCCTCCTCCCTACCCCTGGGGTGGCCCATGAAGAAAATGTGATAGACAAGAATGTGGATGGCGTTGAATGGAAGGTGGGTAGAATAGTGGAAAGCCCTTTGGCATCAAGATAACCGCCCCTCCATGGCAGTGAAAGTGTATAGCCAATTGGCCCAATGGATAAAGTAAGAGCCCATGATGAAGCTTCAATAGTGAATGACAACTCCCTTGGAGAGTGAAAAGCAATAGTGTGAGAGAGTTGGAGAATTGGGATAGGAAGCATCGTGTTGCCCAAGGATTGTAGCGTATGAAGAATATTGATCAAGATGGGTGTTCGTCCCTTGTATGGAAGAAAAGGTTCAAGATTTAAAAGTTGGAACAAGGGGTGCCCTGCCCGCTCCTTGGGCACAAACTTACATGGCATCAAAGTGAGCAGTGATGGGAACTTGGCCTCTTCGACCATGCTTGGCACAACAACCCGGATCGGCATCCGGCATACAAACTCTTGCATCTTGAATAGCGTGGTCATGGCCAAATCCTTCTTGCCCGGCTCTTGATCATCTTCGGCACAAGTACTTGATGAAAGCCCCCCATTCTGAGTGGTAGAGAGGTGTGAAGTGGAGGCGGAAGGTTCCATGGATGTTGGAGATATAATGGAAGGTGTTGGAGGAAGGGTGAGTGGAAACGAAGGTTCAAACACGTCAAGCTTCTCCCTTTGCTCGGAAGCAGTCGGGATTGGCTCGAGTGCAAAAAAGGGTGGATCTTGCTCAGGACTAGCCACGGGTAAGGGTGAAGGGTTAAGTAGTGGAATAGGGGTTATAGGCATAGTGGATGGCTGAGGTGGTGGACAAAGGGGAGGAGTAATAGAAGGCTCGGCGGAGACCGGTGGAATGGAGGCTACTAGTGTGGTTATGGGAGGTGAAGGTTTAGTGCGTTGAAAATGCCGAATGGGGCGAGTGGTGTTAGGGATAGAATGTGACTCATGGTGTGGCGGTGTGGGTGATTGGAATGTCGACCCATCATCGTAACACCAAGGGGTCTCATAAATGGGGGTTGGATCGGGGACTGTGGCTTCGTCCTGAGCAAGGGGTTCATCAAGTGGTAGTGGAGGGAGAGGGAAGCGAAGGAAATTCGGAAGGGGTGCTTCTTGAGGAGCTTCGTCGTATGCCGCCTCAAATTCTTCAATCGCCGGTTCTTCATCAGGTGGTTCAAGTGGACACCATAGTGGAGGCATGTATGTGGGTGGTGGAATGTAATGGTATTGTGTACGTGGAGGTGGAGGGCCATATGTGTGAATTGGGTGAATGGGTGGAGGATGGATGGCGTCCACTTGAACGTTGAAACCCGCCGGCTCTTGCTTGTTTGCATTGTCGATGCCGTAGTCGTCCCTCCTATCCTTCCAATCTTCCTCCATCTTTGTAATGTCATTCAGAGCCGCATAAAGGGGATTGACTGGAGTAGGAGGAGCGGGCCGTGGGCTCATAACCCTCTTTAATTGTTCCTCCAACAAAGTGACTTTGTCGAGAAGAGTTCGTTGGAGGGGTGTGATTTGAGCAACAGAGGGTTGGCAGGGCCTTAAAGGAGGGGCCGCATAAAAAGGCCGTGGAAGGGGATTAATGGGCCGACCCAAAGAAGGACCCGGATGGGCCGGGTTGCAAGGAATAAATGGGCTTTGGGGCCGTGGTGGAGGAGGAATAGAAGGAGGCGGGCATTGGACCACCCGAGGAGAAGTGTGAATAGGAGGAGATGGGTGATGGGCTACCCGAGTAGGAATGTGAGTAGAAGAGGGAAGTGGGTGATGGGCCACCTGCGTACGATTGGAAGGAGGATGAGATGAATGAGATGCACCCTCAACAACGGCCTCAAGGGCTTGGATTTGTTGAGGGGTGAGATGATCTAATGCACGCAAGATCTGGGAGACCTTCTCATCGTCGAGAGGAGACGGCCCCGTAGGAGTAGTGGCTCGCGATTGAATCGAGGGGCCATGAGATTGGACATTACCCATGGGCCGGGCAACACCATAAGAATGAGGATATGGTCCCTTGAAAATATGATGAGAATTATGACGAGCTTGTTGAGATTGAGGAATATAGGATGTGCTAGGTTGTGCATCCTCATTAAGATTAAACATGTTATTTTGTTTATCAAGGTAAGTCATTATGCAATCAAAGTTCATACAAAATAATTTGCAAAGAAGTACACAAGTTGGAATGGTTACCGCTGATTTTTTGTTTGTTTGAACCTTGGTGAATTAATGATTTTATGCAAATTGGTGTGATCACTCAAGGGATGAACCTAGTTTCAAATGTGGTTCTCTCCGGTGTCAACTAGGAACACTCTCTCACCATGTATAGGCCAACTAAACCCGGGACTTCAAAGGTACAACCTGCCCGACGTCCGTGAGGGAATCCACGGGTGCGAGGACTTACGGAGGTCTTGGAAAAGGAATTTCCGGTCCAAAGAGACGGAATGCTCAATGGAGGGTTGTTCCAATTCCAAGAAAGGTGTGCGGGATCCTAGTGTAGAGAGAGGAGGTCTCTCAAACCAAATGCAAAGATGAATGCCATGCTATGCAAGAACATCTACACTAGAACTGACAAATAAAACAAAAAAATGTAAGTACACAGCAAGAAATATACAAGATGCCACCAGAGATGAACCCCAACAGAAGGTATACCTGAGAATACCCTCAGGTGATGAACGCGCTATATGTCCCCAACGCTATCTACCGAAAGCGCTATGGACACATAGCGCGATCAACGACAGCGGGGAAAGGCCCAAAAATCAAAAAAACACACACACTGATGTATTGACAAGCAGGCAACTAGAAGAACGAACGTGGTAGCACAAAGGGTCCCACCGTGATCGCCAATTTGTGAATCATGAGTTTAGAACACCCCCCAAAATTGATGAATTTGTATTTAGCAAGATAATTTAGCAAGATAAAAGCGCTAAAGTCGATGATAAAAGAGGGGTGAAACATGCATTAATAAGATCCGTGATCGCCACTGAGGCCAGAAACATGCCAAATAATAAAAGACTAAAATAGGGGCATGCTACATACCTCAGAAATTCATGAGGGGCCAGTCGTAGGCCTGGAGATGAACGCGCTATATCATCCTAACGTGTTCTTCAGGTCACGCTAGGAACATATAGCGCAATATCAGACAGGAAGCGGGCTATTTGGATTCGTTCCTTCCTTGCTCCAAGGCCGGCCAAGGTGCAAGGGCTCCACGTATTAGTCTTCTAGTGCCTGCAAACAATCATAAACAACAAACAAAAGGCCCATTAGATCGAGATTTTAGTAGAATCTACCCCTATTCTTAATCAAAAGCATGCAAACGGGGGGCTCAATTACCTGGGGGTTCGGTGGTTTTTTTAAACCCCTATGGAAGGGCAAAAGATAGGTGTGGTGTGTGTGTATGCATGTATTTCGTAAAAGGAGTGTTTTGAAATCAATATGCAATGCTATGCAAAGATTAAAATTCATAAATTGGGGAAAGAAAAAGGAGAAAGAGGAATAACACGAAAAGAGCCCCTAAATACTCCCTTGGATGTGCGAGGAGCGAGGATTTATTGACTTGGCACGAAGAACTTCCTCCTACTCATCAACATCTCGAGTGGCATCCCTTGAAAACGACGACCAAAGGGTGCAATTTATAGGAGAAAGATCAAGAAGCAACCCTAGGTCGGAGTTCAATTCAATCCGATGATTTGGCGGCTCAAATTGAGGTAATCCTGTCGATTAATGAAGGGAAAAGGCTCCTACTAGGTTTAGAAACCTTCCTGGATAAGAAACACGACCAGAAACTTACCAAATAAGGACTCTGAGTCGAAAGAAGGGAGTCCGATTTGGAAAGGGCTCTGCCTGACAACGCGCTATATGACCATAGCGCGTTCATGAAGAACGCGCTATGACGATATAGCGCGATCATTAAAGGCCCATCAAATTATTTTTAAAAAAGAGAAGTATCCTTTGGGCAGCCATTTAATCAAATGTTGAGTGAGAATAACATCCAAAGTGGATGCTATAATTATCAAATGTCAAGAAATAACAATTGCTCAAATGATAACTTCAATTAGATCCTCAATGCGCTATGAACAAGAAAGCGATAAGAGCGGATAGCGCGGGAATGCCAAACTCGAGACGAGATCCAAGGTATGGAATTGAAATGCTGGGCCAAGAATAGAGAGACATCCCAGAAAATCAACCAACTAAGGATCAATTTGGGGCATTAACTGGGAGAACAAAGAAAATGCTCAATTTATCGTCCAAAATTGGGTGTCTACAGGAGCCTCAATTTGTGTTAGGACGGGTCTTAGTGCGGTTTGGGCGCTCCTATCCATGGGTTGGGACTCTCTCGGAGAGTCTCGCTCGGATTTAACTGAGTTTTCACCCTTGCGATCTATCGAGCGACCGTTAGACTTCCCTTAGCAGTCGTTAGACGACCGTTTGTCCCCTCCCTTCATCGCCTTCTCTCTCGCTCCCCTAACGGGCACGTAGCGACCGTTTGTTCCATCTTGCGGTCTTAAGGAGACCATTTTTCCTACTCTTCTTAATTCCTCATTGCCTAACCCTAGCGGCCTTTTAGAGGACCGCCACCTAGACGGTAGCGGCCCTATTTGGACCATTTTTCTCACCTGACCGCCATGTTCTTTCCCGTGTTCTCCCCTCTCTCTCCGAGCTTCGTGTCTTAAAACCCGTTATCTTTCGCTCTCTTTCCCACCTTCTCTCGCTCTCTTTGTGGTCGTTGTTGAGTCAGCATTAACATCCACATAGTTGCATTTCTAAAAAGAAAAAAATCACATTTTCACTAGGCCAAAAATCATGTACATGCATGTGTCCATACATGAGGAAGGAGAAAGAAAAAGGTACATCAAGCGGGTCCCTCTCCTGGACCACCGCTGTCTCTTGTCCCCTCGTGCCTCTTCACCGGTGGACCCATAGCTGTGCTCCCCTCCCCGCGGTGGCGTCGGCGCCCCTCGTCCTCCTCGTTCCTCCGCTGGCAGGAAGAACGGGTAAGATAATCCCGGTGTCCGCTACGTGCAATGCTCTGTGACGCATTATGAGAGGATCGTCTGCCCACCAGTCGGAGTGCTCTCTCCAGCGCTCTAATCTCGGCCCTCAGCTCTCTCACCTCCAGCCAACAGTCCGTCGCCTCTGCCGCTCCAGTCCTCAGTCGCTCCACCTCCGCACGGAGATGGGCCACTTCTGTTGCCTCTGATCGGAGTCGCTCCGCCTCACTCAGCGCGGATGCTAGCTCTCTAGTTTGCATATGCATTCATCATGGTTAGTCATTTGCATAGCATAAGCATTTAAGTCAAAGGGGAAGTCGGTTGGTTTGCTTACCCTCTCTGCGAGAGTGGCCTCGGCCTCCTCGGCCTGAGCGATCGCCAGTGCGAAGTTGGCATCCCGGTCTGCCCTGTCCGCCGGTGGCTGGGAAGAAGAGGACGGAGCATCCGGTCCCTATCTCTGTGCTCCCTCGGCCCGCTGCATTTAGAAGTCAAGTAAGTCAGTCAAGTTCATAAGCATTTGCATATTAAGTCTAAAGGTTAAGTAGAGCTTACCAGAAGCTCCAGTGCGTGATGGAACTCGTTGATAGAATAGATGGATGCTCTGATACCTATAGATAGAGTATCTATAGATGATCTAGAAGGGGGGGTGAATAGATCGGTCACCCACTAAAATTTACTACAGCAGAAACCGTTGCGGAAAATAATCAAACTGTTGTAGGATGATCGGAAGGCACTCAATCACAACCAGAATGAAACAGATCAACGGATTAGCACTCACGCGATCCTAAATAATCGTCTACCGAGTGATGAACAAAGATAAAGGGCAAAAGCAAACCACAAACAATCGCACAGTGGACAGAGGATTTTTAAGGTGGTTCGATCTCAAACTCGAGATCTACGTCCACCCCACACTCAAACTAGAGTGTGGCTTAACTGCTGATACACAGCTTCCGCTGATCCACAGCTTCGGGGTACAAACCCTACAAACCGCTGGGCCTTACATGATGGGGTCATCACCATCCGTCCTGACACTCTCGACCATTCTCGTCACCCCGGAGGTGTACATCATGGTCTAGTCATTTATTTTGAGTCCTATGTATGTTTCTTTATTTTATTTGAGTCATATCATTATAATTTCCCTTTTATTTGAGTCATGTCCCTAGGTCTTGTGCTTATTTCCCTAGGTTTGAGTGTCATTAGGTTTATTAGTTAGCTATTGGGCCCAATTCATTGGGCTTGGCCCATGGGCGCCCCTATCTTGTTGGTTATTAGTCAATGTGTCAAAAGTCAGGGTCTTATTGTAAATTGTGGGATCTCTATAAATAGGACCCCACTCTCTCCATTTTAAAGAAATGAATCAATGAATGAAAAACATGCCATTTTGAGAGTTCAAACTTCTTATCTAGTGGAGAGATTCCATTATTTGGGTGAGAGACCCTAGGGGAGAGATTCCCCACCCATCCCTCTCTTAATCTCTCTCTTTCACTCCCCTTTCTCTCTCCTCCACACCCAATTTCAAAAATTTTCTCTCTCCTCCCTTCCCAACCACCACTCTCCCACCTACCCCCATTAAAGGCCACTCCCCTTCCCCACACATCCCATTACTCCACCCCCTAGTCCCAAGAGAGCTTCCACCAATCCTAGCTCCACCTCCCAACCCCCAACTACCCCACCCACTTCCCCAAGCACCCTTCCCACTACCCCAAGCACCCCTTCCCTTACCCAACACAATCCCTCCCATCCCCAAGACCACCATTGAATACCCTCCATTAAGGAAAATTCAAACTCACCTTCCCTCCACTCACTTGTGCCCCCCCTCACCTTCCCCTCTCCCTCCAAGCCCAAATTCACAGCTCCTCTCTCACCCATAGCAAACACCCCCTTCCAGCCCCCATTCTCCCCTTCCCACACCTTGAAACCCCCCCTCCTAGACCCCCTCACAGCTGGGGGTTGCCCCTACACACAACCACATCATTTCCCCTCCCATCTACCCCATTCCCCATTACCTATCTCCACCCTCTCAAGTTCTGGTTGCAGGCTGCAGATTGGCCACAGGTTGAAGAGGCCACCCCGTCGTCCCCTGGGAGCTTCAGGTGGCATACCATATACCGACGGAAGCGCCTGCCTATCTTCTTCGCAACGGTAGTGGTCCCGTCCCATTCCGAGTTCGAGATAGACCAGGAGAGCCATTCTCCCACAACTGCGCAGATCCCCCCTGGCAGGAGACCAGAGCCGGATTGGAAGCTCGACTGCAACGATCGTGTTGGGAATCGGATCAAGCGTTCTTTTTCAAACATATTCTACTATGAGTCTTCTAACATCTCCAAGAAGCAGAGCCACATTTTGTGACCGGACTTGAAAGCTATCAATTTTCTCCCTCGGGTGCTCGGTTCTGCTTCCACTTAGTTTGCACCGACCCATCCTCAGTGTTCAGAGCCTACCGGTCGACCCCGACATCAGCTGGCATCCCCGTCAGTCTTGCTTCGAAGAGGACTTGTCAACGGTTCCAACGACTCTTGCGGCACCTGATTCTGAGCTCGGGAGCGACTGTGGCAACCTCTGCTTCCTGCTGTTAGGAACCTGAAGCTGTCAGATCCGAGGGTCTGCCACCCTGTTCAAGCCCCTACCCCGACCAGCAGTGGTTACCAAAGAAATTTACAAAATTCAGGCATCATCCATATCCAGCTACGAAGAATCTCCAAGTGGTTTCGTCTGCAACAAAATTCGGGGCTGATCACAGCGTCCAAATACCTGACTGTCTGTCCTGAGACACAGTCAGCGGGCAGATTCGGCTTCGACTTCCCTCTCTTCACTTCTAGCTCGAATTCCCCTCCCCGCTTGGCCGGCTGAAGGCCCCTCCCTGCGTGGAGGTCGTATTGAGTGTATTCATTGGCTTCCCTTCCCAGAGATCCCCCCCCTTGCATGGGGGTAGTTCATGTATTATTTACACTCACAGGTTTGAAGCTTCATCGACGCGGCGTGCGGGTGCTTCCCCTTGCCTCCCCGCTCGCCCCCTTCTCCGACCGGAGTCGGTTTCTTCAAACCGGCTAGGTGAGAACTCATCCCTTGCTCTCAATTATTCTTGTTCATTTAATATTCTCCAATTGCGTTGTCGATAAGGAAGAGAGCGCCCGCTCTTAAGGCTCCACCGCACTTGTGCGACCCCCGTGGGTGTGAGTGAGTGATCCGCGTCCCTCGGCCAAGGCCAACACATTGAGTTGAATATCCGCACCTCAAGGGGAGGTTTGACTTAGACTTTGCTGGCCCTCTACCAGCAAGGGGCTTGTCCCATTTCCTCGACTCGGCATCCCCGAGTTACCCCCGGGTTAAGTGTGTGCGCCATACAAAGGTCCGCTTGCGTAGGCTTCATAGCCTTGTGGTTGTGCTTGTTAAATTAGGTCCGAGGTTGTGTCACATCATTACAGCTTATGCCGACCATAGGAGTCCTCCTCTGCAACCGCTAGGGCTTACAACTTTACCCGTCTAGAGGATACCACACCTCTGCCCGTTGAGCGTCACAACTTGCTCCGCTGACAAACAGCTTGAAAAAGAGTTTCGAAAATAAAAGGAAACAAAGCGAAAAGCCAAAAAACCCACGAAGGGAATGTAGCTCACACTGAGCAAATTTAGCTCCGGTTCTGAACCTGGAGACTGAAAAATAACTTTTCTCTCTCAAATCTCTCAAAACACTTCTCTTAGAACTCTCCTTCTTTTCTCCTCTCTCTGTCTTCTTTTTCTCTCTGGATCGTACATGTGCTGGCTCTCTCAATACAGCAATCTGCTCTTCTGGCACGATCAGTCTTCTCTCGAAGGAGAAGCTTGTTATTTATAGTATTAGCAGAGAGGTAGGGCGTGTGCTCTCCACGATTCCCACCCAAACACCTTGGTCACGTGGCAGCATCCCAGCTTACTGCTTTACACATGTCACGATCCTGACACCTCCTCCAATCTTGGATCACGTGCCCTTCTTAATCTTCACGAAAAGGCATCTGTCAAGGCATCAGACATAAAGTCACCTTCAGACAGTTATACGAGTTATAAAGAGATTGCACGGAATAAATATTCTGACAGACTGGAATGCACAGACTCAAAGTGGTGTTCACACACACATGTACAGACTCAATCATTCATGCACAAGCAGATGCACAAACTTCATTTCAGTACACAGCTAACAGGTGCAAAGACTTATGTGTGAGTGAGTTGCATCGAATGCACCGAGTGCGTATCTGCAACGTGCAAGCATTGAACAGACATATCGTGCACGCACTGGACACATGAACACTTATGCATCGAGTTGCCTACGACATGATGCACGAACTCTAAGTCCCCGGTGCAAGTGTTGCACAGACTTGATCAACCCGTGAGAGGCCTTGCACTGACTTAGCTATGTCTAACGGCAACCAATGCACCGACTATCTCAAGAAGGAATGCACAGACTCTATGTGCATGGTGCAGATATTGCACCGACTCGAATGCGTGCGACTATGATTATTGCACCGACTTACCACAAGCAACGAATGCACCGACTTAGAAACTCATGTGCATAAGACGAGCATGAGGCAAAAATTGCACCGATGCAAGGGTTGCACCGAACGTGCTTACCTAATGCTAAGATTGCACAGACATGCAAGACTTGAACGTTTGAAGTATGCACCGACCTTATGAATGTTGACTTATAGTGTTTTCTATCATCAAAACCACAAGGGCACAACACTCGTCCCGCTGCTGAATGGTAGAATGGAGGAGTCCCTGGAGCTCCGCTATCCATCCCTGAGGGTCTAGCTGCATATAGAAAGTCAAGTCATCAGTGCATTATAAGTAATTAGGGAAGCATAAGTCTAAGAGTCGTATCGGTCGTCGGGTGCCACGGAAGACCTGGTCTCCGTAGTGTCTGGCATAGGCCTTCAGGTAGGCCTCATCGCTAGTGGCTCGGGCTCGCACCACCCGACCTCATCTCGTCCAATCTTGTATCTGGTCCACCGCTCCAGTGACCCAGTCGATTTCGCCAGTCAGTCCTTGGGAAGACTGCCCTACGCGCCCCTACTCTCGTGTCGGGAACTCCACCTCTACCTGGTGGACGCCCCTCATCCTCATCACTAAGCGGTAGTGTAGTGGCTCGATGATGTTCATGCAGTGCAGCCACACGTCTCGTCCCGCGTACGCCTGGGCTACCTCCACCCAGAGCTATCCCTCGTGACCCTTGTCACGGTACGGTGTCCAGCGCACCTGAGTATAGAGAGTAATAGAGTCAAGTGTCAGCATCAAAAGCATTTAAGTGCATTTAGAAGTCTTGAGTTTAGAGTCTTATCGATGCATAAGGCAATGTATCGATGTCGTCCTGGATCGCTCGCGCTAGGCGTCGCAGCGACCCGGTGTCCCGTACCGCCATCCACCGCCTCGCGATGGGTACTCGGTCGAGCTGTACCTCCTTCCCTCTCCCTAATCCTGGAAGGTACATATAGGGCCATACCTGCATTGTCAGAGTGTCATCATGTAGCAGTCATAGAATTATAATTTCATAAGCATTTAAAGTAGAAGGGCATTTTAACCTGAAGCAGAGGTGAGAACCTACCCAGCATCGTCTGTCGTCGATGGTGCTAAGGGAGTCAAAAAGGAACGGTAACGTGGCAGCACCCCATGCGTAGTCTCCAACTGCATCTAGATCCGTCAGTAAAGGGAGGAGCTTGCACCTCACTCCGTCTGCCCTCGTCGCGAAGATCAGCTTCCAGAACATCAGCATCAGGAAGCGGCGTAGGACGATGTCTCCCTCTGGGCCTGGTCCCGTAGTTACCTGTTGCACTCCTACAGTTTTGATGATGTCTCACACTATAAGTCAATCTTGATAATCAATATCAATACATTCCACTTATTCATTTTTCAGATACAGCATTCTCTAGTTCTACTCAGATAGTCCGTGCATACTTAGTACATCCTGCATTGCGTCCGTCCATATGTTATTTTTTTCAACTGAGTAGAGTCTGTGCATTCAAGCATCTAGTCGGTGCAATCTTAGTTGCTGCACGCGACTAAGTCGCTGCATCGTCTGTTCATGCATTAGTCAAGTCGGTGCAATTCTCGCACCGTGCACATAAAGTTCGTGCACATTTAAAGTCTGTGCACTCTTTCTTGCCTGGTCCATGCATAAGAAGCTATAGGTATAACCTCGGTGCAAGCTTTGGCTCGTACTGGTCGGTGCATACTATGCACACATCAAGTCAGTGTATTCGATGTCTGCACACACATACGAGGTCGGTGCAAATGTCTTTTATGCATGATCAACATCGGTGCAATTTCTTGTCTTAGGCATGATTTGAGTCTGTGCACTGTTCCAGTCCTAAGCAATTATGTCCGTGCATGTTTGTGTTACGAAGCATTTTTAGTCTATGCAAGTCTTACATTATCTTACCCATACTAAGTCGGTGCAGGGTTCATTTTGTGCTAAACAGGTCAGTGCACATCCTCTTGTCTTGCATATCTTCTATTATACACATCACAGTCTGTGCATTCTTTGCATTAGGGCACCTGAACTAGCTGCAATTTCTATCTCGGTGCATCTCATCATTGGCTTGTAGAAGGCATGTTAGTGTCCGGGCTTTGTTTTGTCTTGTGCAATCATAGCTGTGCAATCTCTGCATTGGGTTGCATAAGGTCAGTGCATCCTTTGTTCATGCACGCACGTAAGTCCTATGCATGTCTTGGGTTATGCTCAATCAAGGTCTGTGCATGCTTGTGATCAGTGTAGCTTCCACTAATGTCTTCTCTTGCTTGGCAGGTCTGTCACCTGGTCGAGCAGGTGTTCGGCGAACCCAAAACCAGTGAGGGTACTCCACGTGGAAGTCAATGTACCAGGACTAAGGGCTCGTGATCCGAGGGAATAAAGAGAAAGGATGATCCTGCCATGTGGAATCGAAAAGGGATCAACTCTGCCAGAAGGAATGGGCGGGAATCGTGTTTACCACACGCCTCCTTCTAGCTATAAAAGAGGTCGAAGGCTGCAAGAGAAAGCTGCTGAAGAATAGAAAAAGAAAGAGAGCATCTGCAGCTACTGAAGAATTTCCCTATACGAGAGAAGAGCCTGAAGAGTTTTGAGTGATCATTGTTGGGTTTTAGAGCTTGGAAGATTGCTTCTCTGGAAGTTACATTTTCAATGTTTTGAGTCATTAATTTCTTCTCATTTCTTCATTTTCAAGTTGTTTCTCCAATTTCTTATATACTGTCTTGTTATCCTCTAAGTGTTCTTAGAGGAAGGGAGATTGGTTCTCCAGTTGCGAGTGAAGGCACTTCGCTCGTGTGTACCCTCTGGTTTAGAGGAAGGGAGGTTGGTCCTCTAGTTCTGATCTTGCTGGGGCAAGGTCAGGTTCAGATCCTGTGAGTAGCAGGATCGGTGTTGAGGGATTTGTTCCCTTGTGGCAAGCTATGCGACATCGGATGTCTGCAGACTGTGTCTGCTGTGCTTTATATTGCTTAGTGCAAGGAAGCCTTACTCCTGTGAGTAAGGGGTGGACGTAGATTGTTGTTCGCAATCGAACCACCTAAAAACTCTTTGTCTCCTTTGTGGTTGGGTGCTTGATCGACTGCTTCTGTGTGGTTCGTTTCGCTGACCTTTTATTGTGGTTCAAGCACGACTGCTATTCGATCACTATTCTATTTCAATTCATTCTCGTTTAGTTTCTACTTAGTGTCTCTCTCTGTGGGCTGTTCTGAAAGATTTACTTACTGCAACTAGGATTTCAACGCTCATAATTCAAATCGTCTTAAATTGGGGAGTGATCTATTCATCCCCCCTTCTAGCTCACTCTTCCTGCTATCAATTGGTATCATAGTTGGTTACCCATTATGTGGTCCAACGGCCAGGGTAATCTTAGATCTAGCGGTCCTCGAAGCTTCATGGCTGAGGGACAATCCATAAGTCGCCCTCCTTTTTTTGATGGTACTAACTATTTCTACTGGAAAAACATGATGTAGGTGTTTATGAGAGCCCAGAGCCACAAGCTCTGGAGAGTGATCACCGTACGGCCTTATGAGCTTCCACCGAATGAAGATGCGTGGACGGATGATCACGTCAAACTGTCAACCATCAACTGGTCGGCCCTGAACATCATACAGTGCTCGGTTCACCTTGATGAATACACCCGGATTTCAGCCTGCAAGACTGCCAAAAAGATGTGGGATAAATTGGAGCTGATCTACGAAGGTACATCCCAAGTGAAGGCCACTAAGGTAAACATGCTTACCTCAGAATATGAATTATTTAAAATGAAATCTGAGGAGAGGATGACTGAAATGTGTCCCCGGTTGTCTTTGATTACTAATAGTCTTAATGGGCTTGGGAAACAAATTTCAGAGGGGGACATTGTTAGGAAAGTTCTTAGGTCGCTATCCCCCGCCTGGCACACTAAGGCCATAATGATAGAAGAGTCTAGGGTCCTGTCAAAAATGACAGTCACTGAACTGATAGGATCCCTAAGGACCTACGAGATGAACTTCAAAAGGAACGGTGAAGGAAGTGAGAAGAAGGGCAAGAACATTGCCCTCAAGGTGTCCAGCAGTAAAGCTTGCAGCAGCAGTGGTAGTAGCAGTGGGGAGTCTGACGGCTTGTCAGACCTTGATCAAGAGGAGCAGTCTATGCTCACTCGTCAGTTTAGAAAGTTTTTGAGAACGAAGGGAAAAACTTTTAGAAGGAAAGGGTCATATCCCTCTGGTAAGAAGTTTGATTTTAACAATGATAAAAATAGGAGCGCTAAGAAGATTACGTGTTATCACTGCAGGAAGACAGGACATATAAAGGGTGAATGTCTTGATCTTTCTAAGAAGGCCTCCAAGGTGCAGAAGAAGAAACCTCAAGCTATGGTCTGCACGTGGAGTGATGAGGAGGAAGACTCAGAGGCCAACTCGTCAGAGGAAGACAAACAAGGAATATGCCTCATGGCCAAAAGCGACGAAGAGGTAACAAATATTTTTGAGAACTTTACAATTGATGATTGGGAAGATTCCTATGCCGAATTGCTAGCTAAGTTTAATGCTTTAAGTAAAGAGCATAGGATGGTAAAGAGAAAACTAACTACTGTCACTAAAGAACAGATCCAAACTAACGAAGAAAATAAAAAGGCTAAGGAAGAATTAGGAGAATTGAACACTCTCAGAAAAGAAAATGATGAACTTAAATCAAAGCTTCAAGAGAGTCAAAGTGAAAACAACTTAATCATTGAGAAGAACGAAGCTGTTAAGAAAGTGAATTATAAACTCCTGAAAAATTGTGAAAAATTACAGGAAGAGCTGGAAGAAAAACAAAAAACTCTAGAAAAATTTGTTCAGGGAAAGTCGAACTTAGAAACTCTGTTGGGTACTAGAGTTAATTTTAATAAGAAAGGATTGGGCTACAATCCGGTAGAGGAAAGACCATTTGAATTCAAAACTACAACATTTTGCCCAGCTAAAGGGAAAGAAAAACTAGACACACCATCCAGTTCTAACAATGTTCAAAATTTTCAACATCCAAAGGAAAACTCAACAAACAACGCTGGACGACAATCTAAAATAGGAATGAACTTCGTGAAGCAACCTACTATGCCCATTCACCAGAACAAGAACATGTCAAGCTATGTGAGTCAAAACAGAAACTTCAACTTCTATAACAGAATGAGTCAGTACAAAACAAGCTGGGGAGGTCCTGCACATTCACAGAAATTTTTTAATAAACCAAACTCCTCTAGACAGTTTGGGTACAGTGGATACCCGAGGAATGCTCAGTCCACCAACAAGAATAGGTTCAATATCAATAAATCAAGTGGACAGAACTCAAATCATAACTTCAATAAAAATGCAAATGGAGTGCAAATGAAAAATACCATGAGACAAATATAGATTCCAAAGTGCTTGCTTAGAGATTTGAATAATGTTTTTGGACCCAACCTATCTTGGGTTCCAAACCACTTTGCTTAATTTGCTCCATGCAGGTTTGCCTAGCAGCCAAGAACAACAAGTGGTATCTAGATAGTGGCTGCTCCAGACACATGACAGGTGATCGATCCAAATTCAGCAAGCTGGAGATGAGGGTAGGGGGTCTGGTCAAGTTCGGAGGAAAGAACAGAGGTAAAATAGTTGGCATTGGAATAATTGGTAAGTCCCCCACTATCTCTATTGAGAAAGTTCTTCTAGTGGAAGGTCTACAATACAACTTGATCAGTATTAGTCAGCTATGTGACAAAGGTCACAGAGTTGTGTTTGATAATGATTCATGCAAAAATCTGGAAATAAATTATTATAATGTGAAGTTTATAGCCAATAAGGTCAATAACATCTACATTGTGGACTTAGATGATAAATCTAAGTTAAATCTCTGTTTGTCTGCTGATTTTGAAAATAATGCTTTCAATTGGCATAGGCGCTTAGGTCATGCTAGTTACACTACCTTAAATAAATTTGTGAAATTTGATCTGGTTAGGGGTTTACCTAAAATAAATTTCAACTCAAAATTAAAAATTTGTGATGCCTGTGCTCTAGGCAAACAGACCCGAAAGTCTTTTAAACTAAGATCTGAGCCATTGTCTTCCAGACCAATGGAACTTCTTCATATGGACCTCTTCGATCCTACTAGAACTCAGAGTCTTAATGGCAGTAGGTTTGGTTATGTGATTATTGATGACCACTCTAGATTTTCATGGATCTTTTTCTTAGCTAACAAAAATGATGCTTTTCAAAAATTCAAACAGTTTTTCAATAAGGTCAAACAAGAAGGAAAGCACAAAATTTCTTCAATTCAATCTAACCATGGACGTGAATTTAAAAACTCCATGTTTTCTAACCTTTGTGAAACTGAGGGACTAACGTACAAATTTTCTTCTCCCAAGACATCGGAGCAGAATGGAATTGTGGAGAGAAGAAATCGAACCATTGTAGAGATGGCCCGAACTATGCTGATCGAGAGTCAGCTACCAAGGAAGTTTTGGGCAGAGGCGGCCAATACAACAACTTATACAATCAATAGGGCCATGGTAAGACCAGTTCACAAGAAAACTCCTTATGAGCTATTGAAAGGTAAGAAACCAAACTTGGCTCATTTCAGAATTTTTGGTGCTAAATGTTTTATCCATAATAATGACAAGAAGGACCTAGATAAATTTGATGCTAAAAGCTATCTTGGAATATTTTTAGGATACTCTGAAGTTTCTAGAGCATATAGGGTTTTTAACATTGCTGAACAAAAAATTGAAGAGTCTCCACATGTCATTTTTGATGAAACAAAAGGTGCTACTAATATTGAAAATGATGACAGGGAGTCAAAGCATGATGGAGAATTCCTAGAAGATAAAGAAGAAAATGAGTTTCAGCCAAATGAAACACCAGACGATCCCAATCAAGTACAACAGTTAGAGGATGGGTGTTTCATCAACCAGACCAAGTACACATTGGACATTCTCAAGATGTTTGGCATGAGCAATCTGAAACACATCACAACACCAATGGGTACCAACACCTCATTAGATGCAGATGAATCAGGTAAAGAAGTTGATGCAAAACTATACCGAGGTATGATTGGATCCTTGCTCTACTTAACTGCCTTGAGAATTGATATACAATTCACTGTAGGAATGTGTGCTGGGTATCAATCGAGACCCACTGAATTACACTTAGCAGCTATAAAAATTTTTTTTAGATACTTATCTGCTACACACACCCTAGGCTTATGGTTTCCTGCATCACACACTTTAGATCTTGTTGCTTATACAGATGCTGACTATGCTGGGTGTAAGTTAGATAGAAAAAGCACTAGTGGTCATTGTGAATTTTTAGGTGGGTGTTTAGTCTCTTGGGGCTCCAAGAAGCAACATTTTGTGGCCCTCTCTACTCTAGAGGCTTAGTACGTAGCTGCAGGGAGCTGTGGTACATAAGTTATTTGGATCAAACACCAACTTTAGGACTATCAAGTAGACCTGGGGTGCACACCTATTTACTGTGACAATACTAGTGCCATTAATCTTGCCAAGAATCCAGTTCTGCACTCTCGAACCAAACACATAGAGATAGGACATCATTTTATTAGGGATGAGGTTTCCAAATGAACATTTGAATTAATCTATGTAGGCACTACAAACCAAATAGCTGACATCTTCACTAAGCCATTGGATAATGAAAAATTTACATCCTTGAGGAGAGAGTTAAGTATTTTTAAATCTTAGCTCTATGAATAAAATGACTCGTGATTTCATGTTCAGCATTTTCATTACTTTCTCTTTGGTTCATGAATAAAATGCTTTGCCTCCATGAATATCATCTCATCCCCCTGAGTCCTTAATCACTCAGCATGAGTATGTCGGCATATCATGTCATAATGTGAGGGGGAGTCCTGTCTATGTGCATACGCTAGCCGAGGGGTTTGTGCATTTGCATATACTGCATGAGCCATATATGAATAACATATCATTGAGTAAGGGGGAGTTGTCTCTGAGAAGGAGTGTTTGCTCTCATAAATTGTTACATTTAGTGAGGGGTACCTGATTAGTATGTGAAGGTTGACTGATTCAGAAGCACTTGGGAGATGTATGTTGCTGTTATTTCTTATGAAAGACTTAATACAGTTCATTCACAGCAAGTAGAATCCCATAATTATCTTAAATCCTTAAGTTTGAACCACTAAAGCACAGCTATAATCTTTTGTTTCGTAACCTAGCAAAGACTTGGATAAGGTGTTTGAAGTATATCTCCTTACACATTTCATGATCTTGGAACAAGCTAAACTTATATGTCATGAACTCTGCTAAAAACTTGAAACCTAGACCTCAAGGATCTCATTCCTTAAGAATCAGTGTTTCTGGTAGGTATTGGTTTCAAACACTTCATATCAAAAAATTCAAGTGATAAAAACAAAACAAAAATTTATTTGCTCAGAGCAATGGTCTGATCACTGAGAAACTGAGTGTTTCATCAAAGAGAAATGAAAACTTTCCTTAGTCATGAGGTGTAAGATTATCTCTGTTAAGAAGTGAAAATTTTTGATAATGACAGAGCAATGTTAATAAATTGGTGAGTAACTGGGGAGTCTGGCCTCTGATCAAGGTATCTCCTCACGTATAAAGCCACAATTACTAACTATGTTCTCTAAAAAGAGAGGTAATACGGTTTTCACATTGAGTAACTGGGGAGTCCGGCCTCTGATCAAGGTGTCTCCTTAATGTCAAAGATGTGATTTACCAATTTACTCAGTGCTTTATATACTACTTCTTAAAGAAAAATATGGTTTACTAAAATCCCTCATGTTGTGCGAGTTTGTTGATTGTTTGTCCTCAATACTTCAAGTACATGTTTCTGAGGATCAATCTCTTGCAGTCTATCTCGTATAGTTTTGATCAGATCTTTCTTGGCATATTTGTACACTCTTGCTTCCTCATCATATCTTCTGTACGTAGATAAACTTCACTTTCTCTTCTAAGTCTTTCTTGATAACGTGATTTGAAGAATCTACACTTGTTTTAGTGCCCCACTTAATCTTTTAAGATATGATCATGGGTTATTCTCACTGTGAACATACTGCGTTTTCCTCTCCACTCTCCAACGGCTGCATATCTCTTTCATCTCCTTTTGATGATGTCAAAGGGGGAGAGGGTGAGTCAAGTTTAAAGGGGAGAGGGTGAGGGTGAGTCAAGTTTATGGGGGAGAGAGTCAAGAGGTGGAGAGTCATGATAGGGAGAGACAGGTTTTGCATCTGAGGGGGAGACTCAAGAGGAGGAGTGTCATATGGTGGAGAGAGTGTCTTGCATTGGCAGCCTTTAGTGTTCTTACTGCTTGATCACTCTACTTTGATTGTATTGACATAAATTGACTCATAGTGTTGCCATCATCAAAAATGGGGAGATTGTTGCACTCGTATAGTTTTTATGATGTCTCACACTATAAGTCAATCTTGATAATCTATATCAATACATTCGACTTATTCATTTTTCAGATACTGCATTCTCTAGTTCTACCCAGATAGTCCGTGCATACTTAGTACATCCTGCATTGCGTCCGTGCATATGCTATTTTTTTCAACTGAGTATAGTCTGTGCATGCAAGCATCTAGTCGGTGCAATCTTAGTTGCTGCACGCGACTAAGTCACTGCATCGTCTGTTCATGCATTAGTCAAGTCGGTGCAATTCTCGCACCGTGCACATAAAGTCCGTGCACATTTAAAGTCTGTGCACTCTTTCTTGCTTGGTCCGTGCATAAGAAGCTATAGGTATAACCTCGGTGCAAGCTTTGGCTCGCATTGGTCGGTGCATACTCTGCACGCATCAGGTCAGTGCATTCGATGTCTGCACACACATACGAGGTTGGTGCAAATGTCTTTTATGCATGATCAATGTCGGTGCAATTTCTTGTCTTAGGCATGATTTGAGTCTGTGCACTGCTCCAGTCCTAAGCAATTATGTCCGTGCATGTTTGTGTTACGAAGCATTTTTAGTCTGTGCAAGTCTTACATTATCTTACCCATACTAAGTCGGTGCAGGGTTCATTTTGTGCTAAACAGTTTAGTGCACATCCTCTTGTCTTGCATATCTTCTATTATGCACATCACAGTCTGTGCATTCTTTGCATTAGGGCACATGAACTAGGTGCAATTTCTATCTCGGTGCATCTCATCGTTGGTGTAGTTTTTCTTGTAGAAGGCATGTTAGTGTCCGTGCTTTGTTTTGTCTTGTGCAATAATAGCCGTGCAATCTTTGCATTTGGTTGCATAAGGTCAGTGCAACCTTTGTTCATGCACGCACGTAAGGCCTGTGCATGCCTTGGGTTATGCTCAATCAAGGTCTGTGCATGCCCGTGATCAGTGTAGCTTCCACTAATGTCTTCTCTTGCTTGGCAGGTCTGTCATCTGGTCGAGCAGGTGTTCGGCGAACCCAAAATCAGTGAGGGTACTCCACGTGGAAGTCAATGTACCAGGACTAAGGGCTCGTGATCCGAGGGAACAAAGAGAAAGGATGATCCTGCCACGTGGAATTGAAAAGGGATCAGCTCTGCCAGAAGGAATGGGTGGGAATCGTGTTAACCACACGCCTCCTTCTAGCTATAAAAGAGCTCGAAGGTTGCAAGAGAAAGCTGCTGAAGAATAGAAAAAGAAAGAGAGCATCTGCAGCCACTGAAGAATTTCCCTATACGAGAGAAGAGCCTGAAGAGTTTTGAGTGATCATTGTTGGGTTTTAGAGCTTGGAAGATTGCTTCTCTGGAAGTTACATTTTTGATGATTTGAGTCATTGATTTCTTCTCATTTCTTCATTTTCAAGTTGTTTCTCCAATTTCTTATATACTGTCTTGTTACCCTCTAAGTGTTCTTAGAGGAAGGGAGATTGGTTCTCCAGTTGCGAGTGAAGGCACTTCGCTCGTGTGTACCCTCTGGTTTTGAGGAAGGGAGGTTGGTCCTCCGGTTCTGATCTTGCTGAGGCATGGTCAGGTTCAGATCCTGTGGGTAGCAGGATCAATGTTGAGGGATTTGTTCCCTTATGGCAAGCTATGCGATAGTGGATGTCTGTAGACTGAGTCTGCTGTGCTTTATATTGCTTAGTGCAAGGAAGCCTTACTCCTGTGGAGTAAGGGGTGGACGTAGATTGCTGTTCGCAATCGAACCACCTAAAAACTCTTTGTCTCCTTTGTGGCTGGGTGCTTGATCGACTGCTTCTGTGTGGTTCGTTTCGCTGACCTTTTATTGTGGGTCAAGCACGTCTGCTGTTCGATCACTATTCTATTTCAATTCATTCTTGTTTAGTTTCTACTTAGTGTCTCTCTCTGTGGGCTGTTCTGAAAGATTCACTTACTGCAACTAAGATTTCATCGCTCATAATTCAAATCATTTTAAATTGGGTAGTGATCTATTCATCCCCCCTTCTAGCTTACTCTTCGTGCTATCATTACACTCTCTCTGGCTCAGTCTGTCAGCCTCCCTAGGTGCTCCTCTGGCAGCTCTCCCACCGCTATCGCCGCTCCTCTTAGTCCCAGGATCTCCTGGAGGGTCACTCGTGCCAGCATGGACAAGTGGTGTCCCGGCCTCGTCAGCTCCAATACTAGCAGCTCTCGCGCCAACTCCCGATAGTCGGTGTATGTCCTCCCAGTCACTGGTGCTCCGTGAACTCTCAATCCAGTAATCCTCGCCACGTCCTCCAGCGTGGGGATCATATGACCCCACGGGAACAAGAAGGCTCTGCTGATAGGATCCCACAGGTCGTGTAACGCGTAGAGAAGGGATGTGTCTAGCCTCATCACCTCTATCTCGAGGAACTCCACGAATCCCATCGTAGCTAGTCTCTTTCTCTAGAAGTCCGGCAGCGCCAGGTACACTGCTCGAACCTACAGCCACGATATCCTCATCCGTCGCTTTCCCTCCATGCATATAACAGTCAAAGTCAGTCATCCATATAGTTTAATAAATCATGCATTGCATTGCATTAAAAAAAAACCCTCAGAACCCTAACGGTCATCCCTTGACCATTTGTCTGGCCTTAGCGGTCTGGGTTAGACCGTCTGGCACCCTAGCGGTCGCTGGAACGACCGCTAGGCACTCGCCGTAGCGGCAATGTTCCTCCCGTTTCCCCAGCCCTAGAGAATGGCCCCAAAGGCCTGTACATGATTTCTATGGGTCCCCTGACCCATTCTCTTGCTAGTCTACCCACATGCATGCTTTGGAAAATTTAAAAATGGTTTTTTGGGTCACGGCCTACCTCGGATTAGGGGGTTCCGGTCGCCACCTCGGGTGCTTCCTCAGCCGTGTGCTCTCCATCATCATCTCCAGCTCCTCCCTCAGGTGCAGCAGCCGCTATAGATGGTTCTCCGGCCTCCGTTTGAGCCGAGAGCGGTGGTACATCTTTCGTTTGATCGACCGGAGCCGCGGGCTCATTCTCCCTAGCCAGACGGCGTTGAAACCGCCGTATCGCCCTCTTCTTCGCCATCCTCGAGTGTGAGCAAGTGTGAGTTTTTTGCAATGGGGTTAGAGAATCGCCGGTGGTGGTGATAGTCATCGGTGGTATGGGTTTTTTTGAGTTTGAATGAGATGAGAGTGGGAGTGAACGGCCGCCCACGATTTTGAAATCACCCAACACCTTGCGGTCTCGCGATAGACCGTTAGGCTGTCCTTGGCAGTCCCCTCTGGACCGCTTTTCTCAGGGTCACATGCATTGGAGAATGTGAACTGCCTCAAGGGTAGCGGTCTATTGCTAGACCGCTAGTCTTCCCCTTGCGGTCTTGGAATGACCGTTTGGTTGCTGAAGGTTGTGTTGAATGATGATAAATTTGTTCATATATGCCCTTTGCTTTATTTTATCTCTATGGCTTTATTATTGATGGCTAACCTCTTTAATAGTCAAATCATGAGCGCCATCACATCGCCTCTTCTCGCCAGGCAGGTAAGTCAGGTAAGTATTTCGATCCTAAGTCCCTTAATGCATTACTATATGGTATCTATGATATATTATCTCGAGAATCGGCTGGTCATTCATGTGTTCTGGGATCTGATATTTCCCTTTAAAAAAATGATGATGATCTAAGTGCACATGTTTAATCGTTGGATAGGCCATTAGGTTGGAAGAGTTGGGGGACGATGGTTCTATCTCGCATGTTGTTATTGTGGATAGTGTCTTTACCCTGATTTGTCCGGTCTAGCAATACTATTCTCGAGTATCTTTCTATTTTTATAGTTTCTTTGCATTCATTTTGATAATTTCTTTTACTTTAGCCCAACATGCATCATGCACATGTTTGAGCATTCATGAGCCCTAATCTATCTAAGGTGTCTTAGTAATGGTGGATAGCTGTGTCCATGGTCTTGGGTAAGGAGAGTCATTCCACTCTGAGTTGGAAGATTTTTCTTCGATCTACTTGCTTGGTTTGGTTAGCTGAGGATTCTTGTCTGGAGTTTAGTTACTCGTTTTACTTTTCGCTGCTCTGATCGCCTATCAGCTGTGCGTTCCAGTGATGAGGTTGGTCGTATTTTATTTTCCTTAGTTGTTAGTTTCTCCAGGCATGCGTCATTCGGTTTGGCCATTCCTTGTGATTGGTTCGGAGTTTTTTGGAAGATTCCTATCGCTTGTTGGTTAAGGATGGGTGTCTTTTACCATAACGCCCACTTTTCAGTCCACTCCGTTTCGTTTTCGCTTCATCTCCATGTTCTATTTCGCTTTCACTTCACCTCCGCTCGCTCCCCTGTGAAGAGGACGTTAAGCAGGGGCATCTGTTTACACCCGTTTTATGACCAATGAGTTGGGTCATCTCTTTATCTTATTTTATGATGTCCCGGGTTGTTCACCGGTTATTGGGCCTTTTTTAGTCATTTTTGGGGCTTATTTTATGGGTTCTCTCCCTGGTTGGGCCTAACTCCATCTTTTCTCGTCATTTGGGCTTATTGGGCCTAGATAAGGGCTAATAAGGATTTTGTTGTAGATTTAATCGAAGATTTATTTGCTTTTATCCCTTTTGCCACGTCTCTTATCCTTGCGGTCTATCGCACGATCGTTAAGGGGGCGTTGGCAGTCGTTTGCTAGACCGCTAGGAGGCAGAGAGTCCCATTGGGTTTCTTTGGTCTTATCTCTTTGTGGACCACTGGGCATTGCGGTTTATCGGTCGACCGTTTTTCTGAGCCTTGCGGTCTATCGCAAGTGTTGGGTCCCGCGAGGTGTAAACGGATCTAGAAGGGGGGGTTGAATAGATCCTATCAAAAGCTTTTGCCTATTAAAAACTGTTAGCTATCAGAAGCATGAACCACTCGTATAATTGAATGAATCACTTAGACACAATGCACAACGGAATTAAGTAGAGTGGCACAGAGCATGCAATAGCTTGCAACAACCGTACGTGTGTGTATGTGCTATGTTGATCACTCAAAGTTCATATGTGTGTGAATGCAGTGGTGATCAACTAAGGTGCATGCGAGTCTAAGCAAGGGAAACACTTAGCAATACTTTCACCTTGGCGCCTGTGTGCAAAGATGCAGCAGGCCGCCCAAGGGATGCAGTCAAAGTGCTAAGCTCAATTAAACCATAGATAAAACCGAAGGTGCAAATCTGAGTGCTTGAGTGTGTAAACAAGATTACCAAGTATGGAACTACACGAACCTGTGAATGGGGGTAGAAGATATAGAGCAATCACACACAATAAACAACCCACAACACAGGGATTTTAAGGTGGTTCGGTTGCAACCCCGCAACCTACGTCCACCCCTCACCAAAACCCGGTGAGGCTTTCCTGCTAACTCACAGCTTGACCGGGGACACGCCCCAAACCACAGAACAGAGAAAACCCTCTTTCTGTCTTCCTACACACAAAGTCGGCAGGGCGGCTACACCGCAGATCGGAGAACTCCCGATTACCTTCCTACTAACCACCGGTAGGGACGTCAACACCGCAAATCCTCCGATTGCCTTCCTACTAACCACCGGTAGGGACGATTCTCAATTTCAAGTGTTTGAAAGAAATGAAAAAAAAACAACTTATGAAAAATACTCAACAAGATATAGAATATGCTTAAGAGAAAAAATCTTGTCTGAGGTTTGCTGGAGCTTGAATCTCTTGAGGATTTGATGAAGAGCTTTGATTTTCCTTTGATCCCTTTGAGTTGATGGAGACGATATTGGATGTAGCTTGATCTTTTCTAGAAACTCCTTGAGTTGATGAAGAGGTGAATGGATGTAGCTTTGATCACCTTTGAGAGCCTTGAATGCTTCTTGCTTGCTTGGAGGTTGCTTGGCTTCAGATCTGAGCTTGAATCACCTTGGAAGGATGAAGAACTCCAGCCCGAAATACTGTTCACGCAGGTGCTACAGTACTTGCGAAATGGCCTCCCTTGAGCTCTCTTTGATTCACTTCATCAACTGCATCAACTTGGATTTCTAACCCTATTGTAGTGGTTGTATAGACTTTGAATGGTCTACAGACAAGCCCCAGACCAGATCCACAAATCATGGGTGATTAGGTGACTTTTGGATTAAACAAATCCATGTTGAATGGCTCTTTTCGAAGTGGAAACGAAAGTCAACAATTGATGGCTCGGGACTGGCGGTCGACCTACAGCTTCTAGCGGTCGACCGCTACTGAGAAATACTGTAGATTGGTGAGCCCTGGGATTTTCGGTCGATCGCTACTGGCTGGCGGTCGACCGCCAGTTGACAGACTTTCAAACTGGCATTCCCTAGCTGGGGCGGTCGACCGCCCCTGTGCTGGTGGTCGACCGCCAGCTGGGCAGACCCCCAGTTCAGCCGGGTTGGTTTGTTAGCCCTCCAGCTCAGTCGCTTGAGGCCATTTGACGACATCCTGTTCAAGTCTATAACTTCATCCTTGTAGAAGAGATTTGTATCAAGGCTTGGACGCGATCATATGGCTCACTTTGCCATGAATCAACCGAATGCACTGACTATGCACAGACTTTGTGTTGGAGCAACTATACATTGTACAGACTTCAGCCAGACAACGTATAGACTTTGTGTTGAAGCAGCCAGTCAATGTACAGACTTCAACCAGATAATGTATAGACTTTGAGTTTGTGCTAGCAGCCAACGTACAGACTTTGAGTTTGTGCTAGCAGCCAACATACAGACTTCGTGTTGCAGGATGTATAGACTTGCTGATATATAGACTTGCTGGCTGTATAGACTTGCTGATGTATAGACTTGCTGGCTGTATAGACTTGCTGGCTGTATAGACTTGCTGATGTATAGACTTGCTGCTGAAGGATGTGCAGACTTGCTGCTGAAGAATGTACAGACTTACTGCTGTATAGACTTGCTGTGCACTGAGCTGATGGATGTATAGACTTGATGTGCTTACTAGAGCCGAGTGTATAGACTTTGAAGAATGTATAGACTCGCTGGATGTATAGACTTGCTGGATGTATGTATAGACTTGCTAAACCATGTCTCTTGATCTTGATCGTCTACACTGGAGGAATAATGACCTGAAATGTATGAATATTAACATTATCAAGTGCAGGTATAGCTCATTAATGACTACAGAGGTAGACATCATCAAAACCATAAAAGTAATCATGTTGCACACATGTTCAATATTCTCTCCCTTTTTGATGATGGCAACTATGAGTCATTCTGAACTATGAGTCATTAGAGATTCACATGCATTAGTAAGTCACATGGAAACTATGAGTCAAAAAAATTCTTAAGAAGAAGAAGAAGAGGATTCTCTCCCCATCCCCTTTTGACAATGACTCACATGGTTCTCACCCCCTTTGACACATAGAGTGGATTCTTTGATTAATGACTCACAGAAGCTTACCACATGCTGTGATTAATGACTCACATAAACTTGTCCCCCTTTGACAATATCAAAAGATCCAGAAAAGAGAAAGAGAGACTCACACAAAGAGACTTACATGGCGCTCTGGCATCGCCTATGTGAGATCATGACAAGCAACCATAATATGGAGAAACATGGCGTTGCAGGCAACAGTTCAGAAAATGATGTGGAAATACATGCCAATAGTTGTACACTTATTAAAGTTGACAAGATATCCAAAGAGAACAACCAATTGTGGAAAGCCAATTATAGGACTGATATCAATGAATGATATGGATGTATCGAACATGGTGGTGTCCCGTGGCTTGCAAAGACATTGTAAGTGTGAGAAATGGAGCCACAGCAACATGATTCAATTTCACAAATATGAGATGGATAGAGCAGCCAAGGAGCATTTTTGTGATGTCAGATTTTACAAGATTTTTAGTGGTTTTCTAGTTTTCATATTTTTTAGATTTTCTATGCAATGCATGAAAATGATAAATGCAAGCTACAATTGTAGGAGGTGAAGACGTGCATGCCACCCTATTGCATGAAAGCATGATGCTAATGATGCGAGGACTTATGCCACATGCCAATGAATGAGAAGCAAAGGGATATCATTTGACAGAAGACACCAATGATTTTGGATTCGACTTGAAAGGAGCATCAAGATAATATCACTTGTTGGATGATACCAAGGTGATGTAATCATGGCATATGAAGGCAAACAATAAGGAGCATCAAGATAATATCACTTGTTGGATGATACCAAGGTGATGTAATTATGGCAGCCTGAATGATTTATGTAGATATGGCAGATGAAGGCAAACAACAAGGAGCATCAAGATATGACTTCTCAAAAAAGAATGGAGGTTCTTTAATCTGAAACCAAGTTCATAAATCAGAGTTATGGATTTTTCAGAATTTTCAGTTATAGAACCCAAATGAACTAGCTCTTACATTCAGATTGGTTTAATGCTAATGAATTCTGGCCTACTCAGTAGAATCACATGAAGACATTTGCATGCAAGTTTAATAGTAGTGAACCAGAAATTCATGTCAAAACAAGATTAACCTTCTCTTATCTTACTCATTCAGTTTCATTGGTTCCCTTGAGAGTGACCACAATAAGTATTGAGGCTAAACACTTAGATGACTTAGATTTGATTCATGAGAGCTACACATTCAGATTTTTCTTTTGAAATCATTTGAAAGATGATTGCTATCATTTTACGAGCAGTCAAGTGTAGCAACCACCTTTTGACGTGAGTGTGCACGTTTACCAGACGCAAGCACCCCCAGTTACTCAGTGTAGCTCACGATTTTGCTTCACTTAGAACAGAGATAGCATAGTCACCTCATGACATATCGAACCTTATTTTCTTTGATGAGGAGATATATTTCTCAGCAACAGTGCCATTGCTCTGCCTTGAGCTTACTTTAAGTATAGCCACTTTTTGAAATAAATAGATTCAACAAATGTTTAAAAATAGTACTTAGCTGAAGTTTCTCGATCAAGGATGCCTTTGTACTCAAAATTTTTTCAGATTCCAGACGGCATAACAAATCAAAACATGCGAAACTAGTTTAAGTCTATTAAACCCGATCACAAACACGTTCAAGACCATCAAACTTCAAGACTCAAGAAATCATTAATATTAAACCAAAATCATTCATGTTCAAGGCAATCACAAGACTCTATAAAAGAAAATTCTTCTTGAAGATTTACTCTGATAAACAACCTCAATAATAGATTGGGAATCCTCCAAGAAGTTCAAGGCACTTTGAATCCAAGTTGATCCACAAAGAGATTAAGCAATATCATGCAATGGCTTGGTTTAAGAAGAGAGTGTTGCATAACTGGTAGGCAAGAATAGATGAAGAACATTCTCCCTGAGGTTATGCACTGAGCTCAGACAAAAGTAATTTTTGGGCAGAAATAAATGTGGGGTCGACCTGTCAAAGGAGTGAGGTCGACCTGTTGAACTGCAAGGCAGAATTTTGACTGGATTTTCATGATGAACAAGCTCCCCCTGAGAAGATGCATTCTATGCCATGATGTCAACAGAATGAAGATGAAACATATGCATGAATGCTTCAAAGAGACAGCTCCCCCTTACTATATGGCCTATATGTGACATTGACGCATGGTACGTGACGGAGGTGAAACCTCACGCATATTGAGTGCTTCTAGGCAAGCATAACCTGCCTTTCCATACTTCAACATTTAATATACCTTGGCCATGCAAGAGTGAAATGATGTGAAATGATTTAGCCTACATTGATGTTGACTCCCCCTTTGAGCAATGCTAACATGAATAACGATTTGGAAATGCAGCCATGGTATGCATCATCAAAACCAAAATCCAAGCATTTCATGTAGCTGATAGCCAGACTTAAGCAACTCATCATCACATCGACTTCATCAGCATAACAAGTTTTTCATGAATTAAATAGCTGAAATCAAGCATGGTGTGAGCAAGTTATCAAGCTCAAAAGTTCATCTCACACCTTGGGGGTTTTACATTTCAAAGAGCAATTCAGTTTGCAGAATCTAATGACATTGGGCAGACGTATGATGCACTATCTACATGTCAAGACTAAACATGCAAGATGACTGAACTTAAAGGTTTATGTATATACCTGTGCCTTGAACTTTTATTTACCTTATGATCCTTTGTTCAGCTCCAAGGCATCCTGCACCCAAAATTCTCATTTGGAATTTTTAGGTACCCAAGATTGCTTGGGTCCTTGTAGGTTAGCAGCTTTATCATATTCACCAATGTAGCTCATCTGTTTCAGGGAAATTAGATCATCCTTTCTCATTGTATGACAATCATACAGGTCATGACCATTTTTCCCGCAGTAAAAACAACGCACAAAAGATTGAGCATTCTTTTTATGTTCATGTGCGTGTGCATATGCATTTTGTTTTTGTGGATAAGCATGGGATTTACCTTTCATGGCATGAAGGTGATGCTTTCCCTTCAAGTGCCAGCACTCTTGGACAGTAAGGCCAGACTTACCATAGTGAGAGTAGAAAGGAGGAAGATTTTTGTTTAAAGCCATGGAGAGTGTCGGCCTGCTTGTATGGGAGTATCGACTCTTCTGACTCCCCATGCAGTTCTGTGCAGATGTCTGCTGAGTAGGTCCTCTGCCAGTATTGACATGTTTCTTTCCTTGCTCTTTCACCACTTGTTCTTCTGCTCTAAGCTCATCATTTCTCAAGATAAAACAATCATGCATAGTGTGACCATGTTTACCACAATAATAACAATGGACATTCATTTTGTGGAAAGCATGGTATTTAACATAGGACTTGTTATGGTGCATGTTTGGATGAGCATGCTGAATTTTACTTTTCTTTTGAGCAGTATGCCCTTTTTGGTGACCATAAGAAGTGGTGACTTCCAGTGAGTCAGAATCTTGGATTTGAACAAACAATGACAGGAATTCATTCAGACCTTGAATTTCATTTTCAAGTGAGGAAATGCGCTGTTTAGATTCATCAAGGCCCTCTTCACATGCTGCCAATTGCTCATTGAGCATGGCATTTATTGCTTTAAGATTTTGATTTTGTTGTTCTAAAGCATGCAAAGTTTCAGAGTGATCATCAATGACTGATTTACCTTTTTCATGTGCAACCAATTTTTCATGCAATTCTTCTTCAGCTTTTTCATGTTCAATTTTCTTTTCCAACAACTCTCTATTCTCTTCTTTCAGAGAATCAATCAATTTTTGTTGCCATTCAAGATCATCATGGAGACCAACATTTATGTTTCTCAAGAATGAACATTTTTCACATACACAATTAACAGAGCATGAAACAGAATTTTTGTTTCCTTCAATCAACTTCTCATGATAGATTAGCCCATCGGCCATAGTTTGATCATTAGAGATTGACTTAGGTTGGTTTTGAAGTATTATTACAATTTCTTCCAACCTAGTGATTTCATCATGAAGATTTTCATTTTCTTCCCTTAGATATGCAATGCTTTGTTTATGCGTATCTAGATCAACTGAGAGAGTGTCGTTAAGCTCTTTAAAAATAGAACACTTTTTACAAATCGAGCTTTCATTTTGGTTAATTTTCTTGAGATCCTTTTTCAAAATTTTATTTTCTATTTTTACCTTTTGTATTGTGTGATCAATTCATCATAGGCTTCCATAAGCTCTTCAAAAGTGAATTCCTCAGAGTCAGAGTTTACCTGTGATGAGGATGTATTGCTGGACTGTTCTGCACGGTCGGCCATGAAGCATTCTTGTTCTTGTTCCTTCCCTTCATAGATTTTCACCAACTTGTCCAATACTTGCTTGGCTGTGCTGCAAGAGGACACAAGATGAGTTAGTCTTATATCAACTGTAGCTGTAATTAACTTATATGCAAGATGATTATCATTGTGTTTGGTCTCATGTTCGGCTAACCTATGAATTGAATTTGATGGCAGCTCATGAGGACCATTGTATATAAGAGTCCACAATTATGGATCTATGGAGCTAACATAGATGAACATTGTTCCAACCCATGTAGAAAAATTTGAACCATCATAAATGGGCGGAGAAGCCATCGAAGCATGTGTAGCATATGAAGCCATCTAAATAACAAACACCGGGATCTTTCCCTGCAGATCGTTGGATCTGGGAATGACAGAGCCTCGCTCTGATACCACTTGTTGGGTCCCGCGAGGTGTAAACGGATCTGAAGGGGGGGTTGAATAGATCCTATCAAAAGTTTTGGCCTATTTAAAACTCTTAGCTATCGGAAGCATGAACCACTCCTATAAAGTGAATGAATCACTTAGACACAATGCACACCAGAATTAAGTAGAGTGGCACAAAGCATGCAATAGCTTGCAACAACCGTACGTGTGTGTGTGCTATGTTGATCACTCAAAGTTCATATGTGTGTGAATGCAGTGGTGATCAACTAAGGTGCATGCGAGTCTAAGCAAGGGAAACACTTAGCAATACTTTCACCTTGGCGCCTGTGTGCAAGGGTGCAGCAGGCCGCCCAAGGGATGCAGTCAAAGTGCTAAGCTCAATTAAACCGTAGATAAAATCGAAGGTGCAAATCTGAGTGCTTGAGTGTGTAAACAAGATTACCAAGTATGGAACTACACGAACCTGTGAATGGGGGTAGAAGATATAGAGAAATCACACACAATAAATAACCCACAACATAGGGATTTTTAAGGTGGTTCGGTTGCAACCCCGCAACCTACGTCCACCCCTCACCAAAACCCGGTGAGGCTTTCCTACTGACTCACAGCTTGACCGGGGACACGCCCCAAATCACAGAACAGAGAAAACCCCCTTTCTATCTTCCTACACACAAAGTCGGCAGGGACGGCTACACCGCAGATCGGAGAACTTCCGATTGCCTTCCTACTAACCACCGGTAGGGACGTCAACACCACAAATCAGACAGCCTCTGATTGCCTTCCTACTAACCACCGGTAGGGACGATTCTCAATTTCAAGTGTTTGAAAGAAATGGAAAAAGAACAACTTATGAAAAACACTCAACAAGATATAGAATATGCTTAAGAGAAAAGATCTTGTCTGAGGTTTGCTGGAGCTTGAATCTCTTGAGGATTTGATGAAGAGCTTTAATTTTCCTTTGATCCCTTTGAGTTGATGGAGACTATATTGGATGTAGCTTGATCTTTTCTTGAAACTCCTTGAGTTGATGAAGAGGTGTATGGATGTAGCTTTGATCACCTTTGAGAGCCTTGAATGCTTCTTGCTTGCTTGGCTTCAGATCTGAGCTTGAATCACCTTGGAAGGATGAAGAACTCTAGCCCAAAATACTGTTCACGCAGGTGCTACAGTACTTGCAAAATGGCCTCCCTTGAGCTCTCTTTGATTCACTTCATCAACTGCATCAACTTGGGTTTCTAACCCTCTTGTATTGGTTTTATAGACTTTGAATGGTCTATAGACAAGCCGCAGACCAGATCCACAAATCATGGGTGATTAGGTGACTTTTGGATTAAACAAATCCATGTTGAATGTCCCTTTTTGAAGTGGAAACAAAAGTCAACAATTGATGGCATGGGGTTGGTGGTCGACCTACAGCTTCTGGCGGTTGACCGCTACTGAGAAATACTATAGAATGGTGAGCCCTGGGATTTTCCGTCGACCGCTACTGGATGGCGGTCGACCGCCAGCTGACAGACTTTCAAACTGGCATTCCTTGGCTGGGGCGATCGACCGCCCCTGTGCTGGCGGTCGACCGCCAGCTGGGCAGACCCCCAGTTCAGCCGGGTTGGTTCGTTAGCCCTCCAGCTCAGTCGCTTGAGACCATTTGACGACAGCCTGTTCAAGTCTGTAACTTCATCCTTGTAGAAGAGATTTGTATCAAGGCTTGGACGCGATCATATGGCTTTCACTTTGCCATGAATCAACCGAATGCACTGACTATGCACAGACTTTGTGTTGGAGTAACTATACATTGTACAGACTTCAACCAGACAACGTATAGACTTTGTGTTGAAGCAGCCAGTCAATGTACAGACTTCAACCAGACAATGTATAGACTTTGAGTTTGTGCTAGCAGCCAACGTACAGACTTTGAGTTTGTGCTAGCAGCCAACGTACAGACTTCGTGTTGCAGGATGTATAGACTTGCTGATATATAGACTTGCTGGCTGTATAGACTTGCTGATGTATAGACTTGCTGGCTGTATAGACTTGCTGATGTATAGACTTGCTCCTGAAGGATGTACAGACTTGCTGCTGAAGAATGTACAGACTTACTACTGTATAGACTTGCTGTGCACTGAGCTGATGGATGTATAGACTTGATGTGCTTGCTAGAGCCGAGTGTATAGACTTTGAAGAATGTATAGACTCGCTGGATGTATAGACTTGCTGGATGTATGTATAGACTTGCTGAACCATGTCTCTTGATCTTGATCATCTGCACTGGAGGTATAATGACCTGAAATGTATGAATATTAACATTATCAAGTGCAGGTATAGCTCATTAATGACTACAGAAGCAGACATCATCAA
Source organism: Amorphophallus konjac (assembly GCA_022559845.1). NCBI lineage: Eukaryota > Viridiplantae > Streptophyta > Magnoliopsida > Alismatales > Araceae > Amorphophallus > Amorphophallus konjac. Next base: position 246,399,509 of record CM040120.1, read on the forward strand.
AACCATAAAAGTAATCATGTTGCACACATGTTCAACATTCTCTCCCTTTTTGATGATGGCAACTATGAGTCATTCTGAACTATGAGTCATTAGAGATTCACATGCATTAGTAAGTCACATGGAAACTATGAGTCAAAAACATTCTTAAGAAGAAGAAGAAGAGGATTCTCTCCCTATTCCCTTTTGACAATGACTCACATGGTTCTCACCCCCTTTGACACATAGAGTGGATTCTTTGATTAATGACTCACAGAAGTTTACCACATGCTGTGACTAATGACTCACATAAACTTCTCCCCCTTTGACAATATCAAAAGATCCAGAAAAGAGAAAGAGAGACTCACACAAAGAGACTTACATGACGCTCTGGCATCGCCTATGTGACATCATTACAAGCAACCATAATATGGAGAAACATGGCATTGTAGGCAACAGTCCAGAAAATGATGTGGAAATACATGCCAATAGTTGTACACTTATTAAAGCTGACAAGATAACCAAAGAGAACAACCAATTGTGGAAAGCCAGTTATAGGACTGATACCAATGAATGATATGGATGTATCGAACATGGTGGTGTCCCGTGACTTGGCAAAGACATTGTAAGTGTGAGAAATGGAGCCATAGCAGTATGATTCAATTTCACAAATATGAGATGAATAGAGCAGCCAAGGAGCATTTTTGTGATGTCAGATTTTGCAAGATTTTAAGTGGTTTTCTAGTTTTCATATTTTTTGGATTTTCTATGCAATGCATGGGAATGATAAATGCAAGCTACAATTGTAGGAGGTGAAGACGTGCATGCCACCCTATTGCATGAAAGCATGATGCTAATGATGCGAGGACTTATGCCACATGCCAATGAATGAGAAGCAAAGGGATATCACTTGACAGAAGACACCAATGATTTTGGATTCGACTTGAAAGGAGCATCAAGATAATATCACTTGTTGGATGATACCAAGGTGATGTAATCATGGCAGATGAAGGCAAACAACAAGGAGCATCAAGATATGACTTCTCAAGAAAGAATGGAGGTTCTTTAATCTGAAACTAAGTTCATAAATCAGAGTTATGGATTTTTTAGAATTTTTAGTTATAGAACCCAAATGAACCAGCTCTTACATTCAGATTGGTTTAATGCTAATGAATTCTGGCCTACTCAGTAGAATCACATGAAGACATTTGCATGCAAGTTTAATAGTAGTGAACCAGAAATTCATGTCAAAACAAGATTAACCTTCTCTTATCTTACTCATTCAGTTTCATTGGTTCCCTTGAGAGTGACCACAATAAGTATTGAGGCTAAACACTTAGATGACTTAGATTTGATTCATGAGAGCTACACATTCAGATTTTTCTTTTGAAATCATTTGAAAGATGATTGCTATCATTTTACGAGCAGTCAAGTGTAGCAACCACCTTTTGACGTGAGTGTGCACGTTTACCAGACGCAAGCACCCCCAGTTACTCAGTGTAGCTCACGATTTTGCTTCACTTAGAACAGAGATAGCATAGTCACCTCATGACATATCGAATCTCATTTTCTTTGATGAGGAGATATATTTCTCAGCAACAGTGCCATTGCTCTGCCTTGAGCTTACTTTAAGTATAGCCACTTTTCGAAATAAACAGATTCAACAAATGTTTAAAAACAGTACTTAGTTGAGGTTTCTCGAGCAAGGATGCCTTTGTACTCAAAAATTTTTCAGATTCAAGATGGCATAACAAGTCAAAACATGAGAAACTAGTTTAAGTCTATTAAACCCGATCACAAACATGTTCAAGACCATCAAACTTCAAGACTCAAGAAATCATTAATGTTAAACCAAAATCATTCATGTTCAAGGCAATCACAAGACTCTATAAAATAAAATTCTTCTTGAAGATTTATTCTAATAAACAACCTCAATAATAGATTGGGAATCCTCCAAGAAGTTCAAGGCACTTTGAATCCAAGTTGATCCACAAAAGGATTAAGCAATATCATGCAATGGCTTGGTTTAAGAAGAGAGTGTTGCATAACTGGTAGGCAAGAATAGATGAAGAACATTCTCCCTGAGATTATGCACTGAGCTCAGACAAAAGTAATTTTTAGGCAGAAAGAAATGTGGGGTCGACCTGTCAAAGGTGTGAGGTCGACCTGTTGAACTGCAAGGTAGAATTTTGACTGAATTTTTATGATGAACAAGCTCCCCCTGAGAAGATGCATTCTATGCCATGATGTCAACAGAATGAAGATGAAACATATGCATGAATGCTGCAAAGAGACAGCTCCCCCTTACTATATGGCCTATATGCGACATTGACGCATGGTACGTGGCGGAGGTGAAACCTCACGCATATTGAGTGCTTCTAGGCAACTATAACCTGCCTTTCCATACATCAACATTTAATATACCATGGCCATGCAAGAGTGAAATGATGTGAAATGATTCAGACTACATTGATGTTGACTCCCCCTTTGAGCAATGCTAACATGAATAACGATTTGGAAATGCAGCCATGGTATGCATCATCAAAACCAAAATCCAAGCGTTTCATGTAGCTGATAGCAAGACTTAAGCAACTCATCATCACATCAACTTCATCAGCATAACAAGTTTTTCATGAATTAAACAGCTGAAATCAAGCATGGTGTGAGTAAGTTATCAAGCTCAAAAGTTCATCTCACACCTTGGGGGTTTTGCATTTCATAGAGCAATTCAGTTTGCAGAATCTAATGACATTGGGCAGACGTATGATGCAGTATCTACATGTCAAGACTAAACATGCAAGATGACTGAACTTAAAGGTTTATGTACATACCTGTGCCTTGAGCTTTTATTTACCTTATGATCCTTTGTTCAGCTCCAAGGCATCCTGCACCCAAAAATCTCATTTGGAATTTTTAGGTACCCAAGATTACTTGGGTCCTTGTAGGTTAGCAGCTTTATCATATTCACCAATGTAGCTCATCTGTTTCAGGGAAATTAGATCATCCTTTCTCATTGTATGACAATCATACATGTCATGACCATTTTTCCCACAATAAAAACAACGCACAAAAGATTGAGCATTCTTTTTATGTTCATGTGCGTGTGCATATGCATTTTGTTTTTGTGGATAAGCATGGAGTTTACCTTTCATGGCATGAAGGTGATGCTTTCTCTTCAAGTGCTAGCACTCTTGGACAGTAAGGCCAGACTTACCACAGTGAGAGTAGAAAGGATGAAGATTTTTGTTTAAAGCCATAGAGAGTGTCGGCCTGCTTGTATGGGAGTATCGACCTAAGAAGCTTCTATTTATTTTTATGGACTCTTGGGAGTATTATCTTCGATATTTATCAAGGTTCAGCCCTATTTTCATGTTATTATCTCTCCAACTCGACCTAAGGTTTTGGGGGTCTATAAATAGAACCATTGATTTCATGGCTCGAGGAGGAGATTTCTGGAGCTTGCGACGAAGTGCTGCTGCATCCTGGAGCGAGTACCAACCAGGGAGAGCTTGTGTCTGCGTCCTAGGGCCATCTGGTCCAGGGAGTAGCCGATTCTTAAGTGTTTTTTTGTGTGTTTCTTCTCTTAGTTTTTGTCTTATTTGCATCATCATAGCATATTCCTCTTCTTCTTCCTCTACGTTCTTCTGCACTCACATCACGTTTTTAAACACCCTCCTACTGTTTTTACGTCCCACAAGGGTTAAAAAACCACCAACCCCCAGGTATTCCCCCTTCCTTTTATGCATATTAGTTTCATTGCCCTATAGATACTACACTTTTCCAGGGCTAATTAGGTTCCTTTCTTCTTGTGTCTACACTCTTTTGTAGGTCTACAGAGATCATTACATGAGGCCCAACTCTTCCGGCCGGCCAGGAGGGGTGGAGGTTCAAGTTCCACATCATACTTTTTTTGGGTGCGCTTAGCGGCCGTCGCCAGACCATTTGGGTTGCCTTGCGGTCTAGCAGTCGACCATTTTTTCTTCTCCTTGCGGTCATCTCAGGACTATTTTTTTTCACGTCTGCACTTGGTTTTCTATCACGGGAGTGAGTGTGCTTCACTTGGCTTCTTTCCAAGGTACGTGGTGTAGTTTTGCTGCATTACTTGCTTTGGTGGCAATCACATCCTTCTCACTTGGGTATTTGTCATCATATTCTTCCATCTTGTTCTTTGTTTCTTTTGCTTTAGTTGCTCCACACCCACAGTGTGTGTTAACTTATCTCTTTCTTTGCTCCACACCCACGGCGTGTGTTTAGTTCTTTCTATTTGCTTTTCTTTGCACTGTTGAGATGACATGTCCACTTTATTTATATTTGATGTCATTGCTTACTTGAGTTAGCACATATCACACATCACATCTCCATCTCACACATCTGATCACATCCACTTCACAAAATATCAACAACTGGTACAGCCAAACCGAAGATATCGACCTCCTATAGGTACTCTTGCCCACGAGCAAGGACTAGCTATTTTTGATCAGGTGTTCAACTACACCACGGGCACTCACTCACTAGAGCCCCAATTGATTTCACTAGTATAGTGATCAAACCCAGGATATCGACCTCTTGTAGATACTCTTATCCGCGAGCAAGGACTTCTCCCCTCAGAGAAAAGTTCACCACTTCACAAGTGGGTTTACACAGAGTTTACCTCTTAGTTAGGCAGATTGTGTACAATGAAATACAAATTATTCAAGATGAAAATATCAAAATAAAAGGACAGCTATCTTGAGCTACTCAAAAAAGTCTTTTTGAAGAAAACAACTCAAAGTTACGTGAAAGGCATTTTCTGAAGAAGTAGAGAAGAATGCAGCGAAGAGAATGGCACGATTTGCTTCTTCTTCATTTGAGCTCGTAGCAGAGGATTTGTTGAGAAAGGATTTGACTTTGATCTCTCAACACTTGGCAATGTGGACTTGTGTTGGAATTTGGGTTTCTCACTTGGTTCAAGCTTGTGTGTATTCTCTATGTCATTCTCGTTCTATATACAACTTGTATATATAGCTCTCTTATGTGCTAGTTTTTTTAGATACAGTTTGGTGAATGTGAGACCTATCTTGGTAAATGTTAGACCCAGCTTGGTATCCGTTTACACTCAACGTTGTATACGTTAGAGAGCTTCATGATCTGCCTTAAGCGAGTAGCTATCTGCCAGAGAAGATGTTTCTATCTTTGATACCTATGTTGCCTTTTATGTGTGAATAGATAGAAGCATATCCTTTGTCACGTCCTGAATAAGGCAAAAATATCAAGGCGTGAACAATTAATCAAGTGGGTCGATCAAGAGACTTAGATGATAAGTATGAACAACAAATGGATAAAATAATATTTTTATTTCATAATATGATATTTCCAACAAATATCTTTCAAAGACTATTGATACTATTCAAATCAAGTACATTTATTCTCTAAATGGAAGATACATCATCTAAGTCTATCAACACTTTCTATCACTCTAGTCCATTCTCGTCATCTTCGGAATTTACTAAAAATTATCAACAATACACAGAATGAGCTAGAAGCCTATAAAGCTCAGTAGGACTTATATCTCTTTACCAGGTCACTTTAAGTGATTAGCATATTAGATTATTTACATGCTCATGAAATAAATAGTGTAGGTTCATGAAATAAAACATGTAATTTAACATGTGACATAGACAAAATCGGGTTACCCCTCGGTGTGAAAACTTGCAAAGGCGCACTGAAAAAAGTAAAAGGGGGCTAGCACTGGCGAAAATCCGAAAGGGCGGTGAAGTTGGTAAAGAGAAAATAAAAACCCTATCCTCCTCACTAGGAACAGCCAACTGCCTTACCCTAAATCCCTTTCTAGTCCACCCTAATAGTGGGTTAGCATACCTCCTTCTGGCCATCACACCATTACGGTCAACCTACACTTAAACTTTTGATCAATACACCACCATGGTCGGTCATCTCCTAGCATTAAGGTCAATACACCACCATGGTTGACCTACCTATTACCTCCCAGCCTAACACCATCCTGGTCGACCTATAACCCCTTGACCAATACGCCTCTACGGCTGGTCAGCCTTCACCCTAGCTATACACCTCTACGGTGGGCCTGCACCTACCCTTGACCAAAACACATCCATGGTCGGTCAAACACATGCTCCCTTGCCGAAACACCATAATTGTTGGCCTACACATCACCCAGTCCCTGACTAATACACCATCCTAGTCGGCTAGATCCCTAATCTTTGGCTGATACTCTTCTTTAGTTGGCTTACATCAATTCTTGCCCTATACGCCACAATAACCCAAAACATCAGTCATTGGATTGCTAAGGCCGACTCATTTAAGCTTCAGTTCATGCCCCAGTTGCAAGCTATACAGATCAGCTAGCCTGAAGGTCTACACGAAGCTAAGGATTGCTTGGCAGTGGGCCAATCTCCAACAAGCAACTCCAGCATCAACACAACAGATCATCATTGATGATCCAGCCAGCAACGTCCATTGACAATAGCAAGCTATGGACACCCAGCGCCAGTCATCAAACAGCCACGAGGCTCCCAAAAAAAATAAAAAAAATGGGGTTAAAAATAGAGATACCCCGGTAGACTCAATCGTTCTTCTTTTGAGGAGACGACTGGGGGCAAAAAGGCCACAAACCCAGCTGAGGTGAAAGCCCGCAGAGGGGCCTTAGGCAAAATCGGATAACCCCTCGACCTTAGCCATATACCACCACGGTCAGCCTACGCTAGTCCCCTAGGCCACACACCTCCCTGGTTAGCCTATACTAGTCCCTGACTAGTACACCTCTCCAGTTCATCAATCTTCCACTCCCTAGTCAGCCATACACCACCCCGGTTGGCTCACACTTCTTCCGGCCTCACACCACCAAGGTCAGCCCGCATATGCTAGTGACTCATACACCATCCTAGCCATTCATTCCAGCAAACCTCAATCTACACACCACTCGGTTGGCCTCTAAACCACATCAACCTTTGATCCATCTATCATGAAGATACATCAACCTAGAACTCCCAGTCACCAGCCCATCATGATTAAGCCACCATGATCCCAATCATGACTCCAGCAATATGCCACCAAGGCTCGTTAGTTCCCAGATCAATTACCTAGTGTTGTACCTATACCTTTTTCCTAGGAAAAAGTAAGAACTAAGGGTCCAGGAATTTTCCCGAACACCTTCCAAGCGTTATTTGTTCGACATCTTTATGACATGTCGAGTCCAACCGATGGTCCCAATTGACTTGTCATGACTCACGGTGACACTTACGACCAGTGGGGGGGCCACCCTCGACCATCCAGCATGTGGCACTGCCCGCCTTCAACTCAGTCACTCGGGCCAACCCGAGGGTTCTCCAGTAGCATGCCGCACCATGTGGTACCCAGCAACGAGGCTGGGAATCACTCCCAAAATGCCTACCTCTAGCATTCTAACGCTAAAGGATTATCTCCCGCGGTCAACCTTTGGCTCCAAAGGCCATTAGCCCACTTGTACGGCCCGTAGTAACGTGTGGAGAATTTTCTCGAACACCTTATGGGCACCCATTTTCCAAAAATTCTACAATAAGTCGGGGTCAACCCATAGCTTGGACACACTTGTCACATCATACAGTAACCCTACAGCAAGTTGGGGCCACCCCCGACCTTAAGACATGTGGCAATAGGCCTCTTACTTTTGACTACCGACTACGCACTAGCTAGACGTGTGGCATGGCATTTCTCACTAAGGCCGGGCCCTTACACCCAAAAGTCCTTCACTCAACACCTATGAGATACTACCATGACTGCTAGGCCAGTTACGAGCCAAGGGGCTCGCTAGTCAAGCCGTTCGTTAACACGGTGTGTGTGGGGACCATCCTCGAACACCTCGCGGGTGACAACAATATCACCTTATAATTGCCCCCCACAGGTCAACACCAGCATCCCGGGAGCATGACCCCACCAAAGGACATCCACAAACGACAAGAGACAGCCCCCAGGGGGGCCACTTCAGCGGCAGCCTGCCCCGGGGGGGGGGGGAGTTCACCCCAGGCGCGACTGCACCTAGGTGAGGGTGCGTTCCCCCGGGCTCCTTCACCCAACCATGTCTATCCCAGTCCCAGCCCAATCCTGCCCCGGTCCTGCCTCGGTGACATCCTACATACCAGTCCAGGAACCATTTTCAAAGGAAAAGTTTGAAGCTCGGAGCAAGCAACCCCACGCGAAGAACAAGTCAATCAACCACCTCGTTCTGTGCACGCCAGCCAGCCAGCCCGTATCCTTCGCAGTTCATGCTCACACTGGGTCAAAGTTGGCCCCAAAATAGAAGAATTGGAGATTTTATAGAATTCCCCATGCCTCTCCCAAGGACCCCAAGTGGGTCCATGTAAACCCCCCCGGCCAGCCTGGTCCGCATAAACCACATTTCCCCACAAAAAAACCTTTTTGAAAAAAAAAGAGAAGACAAACTAGCCCATGTTAACCCCCCTAGGGGGGGTTTGCGTGGACCAAGCTGGCCCCCCCAACCTGGTCCACATAAACCCCCTTTCTCTCTCTCCAGAAATAAAAAAGAAAAGAAAAGAAAAAGGAAGGATTTTTTGCCCTCTTAAAGGCCTCATCCTGGTCTGTGTAAACCCCCCTCCCCTCTTACAAAAAATAAAAAAAAAGAAAACCTCAACCCAATCCGCGTAAAGGGGAGGCTTTACGCAGACCAGGTTGCCCCTGTCATCCCAGCCCGGATAAACCCCTCAACCCTTCAACTTCCTCTATAAATTCCCCCCTTAGCAATTCCAAGGGGCATCCAGATACACACAAACATGCAGACAAACACCCAGACACATACGCAGAGGCACACAAGAGCAACCAGGAGAAGAAGGCGAAGTGAAGGCTTTGGTTGGCTTGTTCAGCTTAACACACGCCAAAGGTATGTCAAATGTACACCCTACATATGGCGTCTAGTCGTCTCTCACAAGCCTCTTTCCTCACTGTGTATGGAGTATTATGGTAATGGTGACCACACTCGTGCATCGGGTCCACCTACGTATGGCGTGTCATGGTAACAACATCGATACCATCATGCCGAAGGCTCCGGTTAAGCGGGACCACTTGTTGACCACTTCGTCCGAGCCGACAACTGATTGTCCTGCCCGCTGACTCAAGTTAGCCGGCTCGAAAGTAGCACTTCAAGGGTCCAGACCTGACTCCCAGTGTCATGCCCCAAACTGATAGCAGTGGAAACTTGCTCGGAACGTGGCAACGAGACAGTCATGGCAAACAGAGCAAACCACAAGAGACACAAAGAGACTTGAAATAACCAAAAAATACTTTTATTGATATCAAAATTAATTATTACAACTTTATTGACTCACTTTATGACTATTACAAAAGAAGAAAGAAAAAAGACTCAATACAAGACTTCATCCTATCTAGACTCAAGAAAATAAAAAGACATAAGTCTTCAAAACCCTAAGAGTACTTGTCACTCTTGCCCTTCCCCATATGATGGAATAACATTTTCTTTATTACCTAAAAAATATAAAGAGAAATTGGGTGAGCAAAAATGCTCAGTAGGAATTGCATCTCTATCACTAGGTAGAATATAAGTGATTAATAGTTTAACAATATATGAAAAAATGTTATTGTTGTGCCCCTGTGGTTTTGATGATTGGTTTTGATGTGAGTCAATCACTGTGAGTCACCATGCGATGTTCAGTCATTTTGTCTCATCTTAAAGCATTCATATATATACATCTGTAAGGGTTATGCTTTTTCAGTTGCTGCATGCCACATTGTCGGTGCAACCCTTGGTGAACTGCATCCTTCTTGTGTATTTGGTCATGCCTCATTATGTTTACATCCTTGATGATATAATCTTGATGTTTATGATAAACGGACAGAACAGCCTTTTAGAATGACTTACGGGTCATGAAAAGGAAGTCAATCAAGTCAAAAGTCAACCAATGACAGGTAAGATCAGTGCACAGTCAGATCAGGTAATGCTCTGTCTACTCTCAGATCTGAGCATCTAGTCAGTGCATGATTAGGTCTCATGCACATAAACGATCAAGTCTGTACATCAATGCATGCTATCAAGTATGTACAACCCGTGTTCTTCATTCATCTCAAGTCTATACATTGCCTTATAGCATAGCATGCACGCACTCAAGTGTATACATTCGTCAAGGGCATGTCAGTGCATCCATATTCGTTGTGCATACTTTCCTGTTGCAAACTGCATGTCACTCATTCAACCTCTGCATATCCCTCAGTGGCATATCTGTGCATCGTTTGCACAGTACACGCAGAGTCTGCACACTCATTGAAGGCATGTCCAAGGATTCATATTCAAAGTCTATACATTCTGTTGCATATGCATCTTTCATACTAAGTCTGCACACGGCGGTCTTGAGTTACCCTGCAAGTCTGTACATCATTGTCGTATGCACGCTTAGTCCATACACTTCTTGATGGCAAGTATGTGCATCGTCGATTGTTCATGCACCATCTCAGTCAGTCTATACATTCTTGAACCAACTCTGTACATCTCTCTAATATCCTCTTATGAATGTTTGACAGGTATATCCTTCGAGAAGAAAAAATGATATGATTGGGCACGTGATCTGAGGTTGGCACCTAGCATGTGATCCGAGGTTATCTCTGGACAAAGAGGGCACAAGCCCTGCACACGCCCTAGCTGCTGCTGCTATAAATATGGAGCTTCTTCCTCAGAAGAAGACTGATCATGATTGAAGCAGAAGAAGAGAGCAGAGAGAGGCAGAGAGTAGCAGAAGAAGAAAAAGAAAAAGAGAAAGAGAGATAGAGAGAGCCTGCACGATCCAGCGTCAAGAAGAACGAGAGAAAGAGAAAGAGAAGAGTAGACAGTGAGAGAAAGAAAAAGAGAAGCAGAGAGAAGAAGAAAGAAGAGGAAGAAAGAAAGAAAAAGATAGAGAGCTCGAGGAGAGAACTGAAGCCTTCATTGAAGATTTGTTCTTCTGGTATTTGGATCAGATCCAAACCAGATTTGCTCCTGCGAGAGCTACATTGTGCATTTCATTTTCCAGCTTTCAGTCGCGGTGATTTTTATTATTTCTTGTTTTTCCTTTTATCTTTTCACCGTTGTTCTTCCGATTCTCTGGTTTGAGGTCGGGTTCCTCCTATGGACTCAGGAGAAGGGAGACTTTGTGTCTCCGGTTGCAAGTGGCTGGGTGTCACTTGTGGGTTCCCTCCTGGGTGGAGGAAGAGAGACTTCGGTCTCTGGTTGCAAGTGGCTGGGTGTCACTTGTGGTTTCCCTCCTGGTCTGGAGGAAGAGAGACATTTGTCTCTGGTTTCTAGTGATGGTGTGTCACTAGGGTTGCCCTCCGGGTTGGAGGAAGAGGGGAGATTGTTCCTCTGGTCAAGCTATTAAGTAGCACCTGTTTGCAGACTGAGTCTGCGGTTCTAGCTTTTGCTAGTGGAAGCCTCACTCCGGTTTGGAGTGAGGGGTGGACGTAGGTCTGTGGACCAAACCACCTAAAAATCTATTGTCTACATGGTTTGAGCTTTTATCTGATTGCCGTTAGATGCATGGCTAGGATCGCCTCAACTGAGTTCTCTGTCTGAATGCTTTGAGGCATTCTCAGTTCTGATTTGATTCTGTCTACCGCTTAGACTTGATCAGGTGCCAGTTTTGTTAGCAATTCAACTGATTGATCTAATATTTCCTTGAATCTCTTTTGGAAGCGATCAGTTGATTTCCATTCCTTGACTCTGATTATTTTTAAGTGGGGCAAAATTGAAGAGGGATACATTCACCCCCCTTTGTATCCATCGCACCGAACCTAACATTTGGTATCAGAGCGGTCTCTGACTTCCAGATCCAACGATCTGCAGAGGATCTTGATGATTTGATTTCGTGCTTTACAGTTCCAGTGCGGTGCATTCTTCTGATATTGCTTTCTTGCTCATTGATCTGAGTCTATTCCATTGCTTTATAATGGCATCACATGTAGTTTTTGATGGTTCTAACTTCAAGAAATGGTCACGCAATCTACGTGGTTTTATAAACTCTATAGATCCAAAACTATGGAATCTCATTGAATATGGTCCACATGTTTTACCTCGAGAGAAGAGTAAATGGTCCCAGAAGGATAAACAATTGAACAGTGATAATATAAGAGTTCGGGACATTCTGAAGAATGCTGTAGACGTTAATGTCATTTTCTCTATTCTTACATGTAGGACTGCGAAGGAAATCTGGGATTCAGTGATCACATTTCATGAGAATCAGAAATGTCTTACGGCAAGAGGAAGTACCTTAAGCAATGAAGAAGAAGATCAGGTAAATTCTGAATCCGATTCTGATGAAATGACTTTTAATGATTTAAAGGAAATGTATGCTGAATTGTATGAAAAATATAGAAAAGTAAAATCTGAAAATAAAAGACTAAAGAAAAAGACTGATCAAAATTGTTGTGATTTATCATGTGAAAATTGCTCAAAATTGAAACAGTCTCATGATGCTTATCTGATTGCTATTCAGAACTATAAGAAGCAATTGGAAGAAGCTGAAAATACAGGCTCAGAAATGAAACAACTAAAGCTTGAAAATGAAAAGGCTAAAAGACTTCTACAAGAAAATCAAACTGAACTTGGCAAGCACAAAGAACAAATTTCTGTGCTGAAAAATAAAAATAATGAACTTACTGTTAAGATTTCTGAACTAGAGAATGAGCTGAATTCATTAGGAAACGATCAAATCCTAATTGATGAAATAGTTCAGAATGAACAAATGAGAAAGGAGAATGAAGAGCTGAAGCTTCTGAATACTGCCATGTCTGAGAGGCTTTTAATGCTAGAAAAAGGGAAGAGTTCATCTGAAAATGAACATGAGAGAGCAGATGCATTAATAGAAGAGATTGATAGCTACAAAGCCATTAATGTCATACTTAATGAAAAGATCACTAATTCTGAAATGCTCATTTCCTCTCTCAAAAATGAAATCACTGAATTGAACAAATCTCTGTCTAAGTCTTCCAAGAATGAAGAAAATCCGAAAGCTGCTAATGGAAGGAGTAAACAGGAAGTAAGAAAAGGATTGTACACAACCTTTGTACAAAGCTCTGAGTTAACTAGCACTTTAGCTTCTCCCTCAAATCTGCCTGTTAATCAGAAAGAAAAACAGAAAATAGAAAAACAAAAGAAAACCAAAAAGAATAAAAACTTGCATGTTAAATACTCTCAGGCCAATAGATCTCATGCCACGAATATTCATTGTTTTTACTGTGGAAAGGTTGGCCATGAAATGACTGATTGCCTTGTCATGATGAAAGATGATGATAGATCTCATCCTAGGACTTCTTATGCTAAAAAGTCCTCTGTTCAGAACAAGAAGTTTAAATGTTTTTACTGTCATAAAGTTGGTCATCTCATGCATGAATGCAAATTAATGGAACATGATGACCTTTCTGCTAGAAAAATGCATGATGGAGAATTTCATGTTAAAGATCGTGCAATTTCAAAAAAGAGACTAAAATACTTTCACTGTGGCAAATTGAACCACATTGCTGCTCAATGTTGGCAGAATAAGAGAAAGAGATTCAATTCTAAATTTGTTAATTTCCATGTTAACAAAAAGGCTTTTGATAGAAATGACCTTGGTTCCAAAGGTAAGCACCCAAGGTGCTTCGAATGTGGAAGGCATGACCATACAGTCAAAGACTGTTGGCATGCTCAGGGAAGCAGATTTAATTCTAAATCTGTAAAATTTCTTGCTCCCAATGCTGCTGGTAAGAATAAAGTTCTTAATAAAAGAAAATTTTCTCTATGTTTTAACTGTGGAAAGCCAGGTCACAGGGCTGCAACCTGTTGGCTGGCAGGATACCAAAGTAAGACTGGTTTTGGTAAACAGAATTTTAATTCTGTTAACAAAAATTTTCATGCATATGCACATAGAATTCATGCTAATAAGAATGTGCATAAATCAAATCTGAAATCTGCTGCATCTTGCTATCATTATGGTAAATCTGGACATTTAATGGATGTTTATTCTATGATAAAATTTGATGATCATCAAGCTAAAAATTTGCTTAGAACACATGCCAAAGGTGTCACTGTTAATTCAAGACCCAAGACCTCTTGGGTACCTGTTGCATCAAAATGATGTGTTTGTTGCAGGTGTGCCTTGGGCAAAGGAATAAAGAGGGGTAAATAAACCAAGGCACCAAAGTTGATAAAACCCCATTCAAGCACTCTTCAGGTAATACTTGCACTCTTCATATGTGGTTAATTGAATTCCTTAGTAATCTATTTTTAACTGCATATCATGATTCATGCATACATGCTCCTTCATTTGTTTTGACACTTGCATTGAGCTTCATGGGCTTACTTGGTTGTACTTTGAGCTGTGTATGCATATCTTGTTAAAATAAATATTCATCTATACAGAATTGCTAAAAACATCAGGTTCTATCTATTTCTGAAAAGTGTGAACTTCATGCTATTGATCTAATGCTTGAATTTGCATTTCACACTCACTGAAAATCTGATGCACTTAGGACTGTTGGTATTGCATTGTCATACATGACTACTATGGTATATTAAATGGTAAGCTACTAAAAGGCAGGTGAAATCTGTCTGGAGGTTCTTACTATGTGTGAGATGGTCCTATCATTTGGTATCATGGGTCATATTGCTTGTTAGGGCAGTCTGCATGAACATGAGTCACAAAATCATGTGTTCAGTCTTTAGTGCAAACATTGCATGTTTTCAGGGGGAGTTTGTTGAGTCTTTGCATGTCTTTGCATACATGTAGTTAATTGCATTACATTTCATTACATTGAAAATGCCAAAAAGATTGATTGAATGCATATTGTCAAGGGGAGTTAATGCATTGCATACATGTTGTCAATTGCATACTCTTATGTCAAAATTCATTGCATATTAACCTTGAAGATGCTGAAGCATGCCTGACCTCCTCATATCTTGCTTGGGGTGCATATCCTTTTTATTGATTCTATTGATAAACCTTGATCATATCTGAAAACACTGGGCTTCAAAATCACTTATTCTTGCTGTATCTCTTCTATCAGTCATTCATGAAGATTTCAATGGGGCATGTCTCGATCATAAATCTGAAAACACTTGAACTAGGAATCTTCTATTATATGATTTTATGAATGTCTGAAATAACTCAGCTGGTTTAAGTTTAATGTATCCATTGAGTTTGTCTTTAAATCTCTTAAAAATATCTGAATCAAGTTTTAATAAACTTTAACCAACTGTTTCATGCTGTGTCTTGTAAGATCTTCTGAAATCTGCACTATTGAATACATGACTTTATTTAGTTAAAGTACATGAAATTAGTATTGATGTGAAGCAAATGAGCTTTCTGAAATGTCTAAAGGGTAAATAGTTGTCAGAGCAATGACTTTGGTCACTGAGAAACCATGTCCAAAGGACTGTGTCATGAGGTGCCATCGTTAACTCTGCTTAAGAATGATTGATAATCTGGCAGAGCAATAGCATACACACTGAGAAATACATCTCACTCATCAAAGAAATGAGTTGAGGTATGTCATGAGGTGTAAATGTTAACTCTGTTAATATAAAGCATGACTGTTAGTCACACTAAGTGCTTAGGGATATTGACGTCTGATCAACGTATATCCTCTAGTTACAAGGTGTGCACTGAACTAGAGTGCTCGTAAAATTTGTAGTATGAAAATTTATTGAACAAACTGTAATATTTGAATATTGATGTAAAAATCAAATTGATATAACCCTAGACAAAATCACATGACTTCATAATTGCTTGATCTCAATACTAGTGAATGTAATTCCGAAAGAAGTCAATAAATTTGATTGTGTAAGAGAAAGGGAGGTTAATCAAGATATAAATATGAGGGCTTGGTTCATTTTTATTAAACCATGATTTTAGATATAAATACAGAATTTTATTGATAAACTTTGCATACATCATGTTTAAACCATGCTGATCAATAAAGTTCATTCATAAGCCCTTACAATGGAAGACTTTGAAAAATTCAGTTTTGGATTTATGAGATTGGTATCTCCTTGAAAATCTTGTTGAATTCCTTGTGTTTGGAGCTTATTTGAAACTCTTTTGCTCACTGTCCTTGATTCATCAAGACCAGAACTTATCCTTGATTGCCACTATGGTCTCCTTCTCATCCATCTCATAAGACTCCATTTATTCAGGGGGAGCTTCCTTGTCATATGAATCATGCTGCATAGATAATTCTTAAAGGGGAGAATTGTGTGCTTGCATTCATATATTTAGGGGGAGATCTTGCATTTCTTGTTGCATCTGCATCTCTGCATTCATACCTCCCCATGGTTCATCTTGATAATAACAAGGGGGAGAAATTGGTTTGAGTCATACATATGGTTGTTCTATTTTTTTTTTTAAAGTCAAAGGGGGAGATTATTGCCAAAGGGGGAGACTTTCATTCAATCATTGCATGCAGGTTTCTTTTGCTATCTCAAACTATTTTCTTTTTGATGAAGTCAAAGGGGGAGAATAGTTTGAGCCATCAGAATGACTCACAGTGTTGCCATCATCAAAAAGGGGGAGATTGTTGTGCCCCTGTGGTTTTGATGATTAGTTTTGATGTGAGTCAATCACTGTGAGTCACCATGCGATGTTCAGTCATTTTGTCTCATCTTAAAGCATTCATATATATACATCTGTAAGGGTTATGCTTTTTCAGTTGCTGCATGCCACATTGTCGGTGCAACCCTTGGTGAACTACATCCTTCTTGTGTATTTGGTCATGCCTCATTATGTTTACATCCTTGATGATATAATCTTGATGTTTATGATAAACTGATAGAACAGCCTTTTAGAATGACTTACGGGTCATGAAAAGGAAGTCAATCAAGTCAAAAGTCAACCAGTGACAGGTAAGATCAGTGCACAGTCAGATCAGGTAATGCTCTGTCTACTCTCAGATCTGAGCATCTAGTCAGTGCATGATTAGGTCTCATGCACGTAAACGGTCAAGTCTGTACATCAATGCATGCTATCAAGTATGTACAGCCCGTGTTCTTCATTCATCTCAAGTCTATACATTGCCTTATAGTATAGCATGCACGCACTCAAGTGTATACATTCGTCAAGGGCATGTCAGTGCATCCATATTCGTTGTGCATACTTTCCTATTGCAAACTGCATGTCACTCATTCAACCTCTGCACATCCCTCAGTGGCATATCTGTGCATCGTTTGCACAGTACACGCAGAGTCTGCACACTCGTTGAAGGCATGTCCAAGGATTCATATTCAAAGTCTATACATTCTGTTGCATATGCATCTTTCATACTAAGTCTGCACACGGCGGTCTTGAGTTACCCTGTAAGTCTGTACATCGTTGTCGTATGCACGCTTAGTCCATACACTTGTTGATGGCAAGTATGTGCATCGTCGATTGTTCATGCATCATCTCAGTCAGTCTATACATTCTTGAACCAACTCTGTACATCTCTCTAATATCCTCTTATGAATGTTTGACAGGTATATCCTTCGAGAAGAAAAAATGATATGATTGGGTACGTGATCCGAGGTTGGCACCTGGCACGTGATCCGAGGTTATCTCTGGACAAAGAGGGCACAAGCCCTGCACACGCCCTAGCTGCTGCTGCTATAAATATGGAGCTTCCTCCTCAGAAGAAGACTGATCATGATTGAAGCAGAAGAAGAGAGCAGAGAGAGGCAGAGAGTAGCAGAAGAAGAAAACGAAAAAGAAAAAGAGAAAGAGAGATAGAGAAAGCCTGCACGATCCAGTGTCAAGAAGAACGAGAGAAAGAGAAAGGGAAGAGTAGACAGTGAGAGAAAGAAAAAGAGAAGCAGAGAGAAGAAGAAAGAAGAGGAAGAAAGAAAGAGAAAGATAGAGAGCTCGAGGAGAGAACTGAAGCCTTCATTGAAGATTTATTCTTCTGGTATTTGGATCAGATCCAAACCAGATTTGCTCTTGCGAGAGCTACATTGTGCATTTCATTTTCCAGCTTTCAGTCGCTGTGATTTTTATTATTTCTTATTTTTCCTTTTATCTGATCACCGTTGTTCTTCCGATTCTCTGGTTTGAGGTCGGGTTCCTCCTGTGGACTCAGGAGAAGGGAGACTTTGTGTCTCCGGTTGCAAGTGGCTGGGTGTAACTTGTGGGTTCCCTCCTGGGTGGAGGAAGAGAGACTTTGGTCTCTGGTTGCAAGTGGCTGGGTGTCACTTGTGGTTTCCCTCCTGGTCTGGAGGAAGAGAGACGTTTGTCTCTGGATTCTAGTGATGGTGTGTCACTAGGGTTGCCCTCCGGGCTGGAGGAAGAGGGGAGGTTGTTCCCTTGGTCAAGCTGTTAGGCAGCACCTGTTTGCAGACTGAGTCTGCGGTTCGAGCTTTTACTAGTGGAAGCCTCACTCCGGTTTGGAGTGAGGGGTGGACGAAGGTCTGTGGACCGAAGCACCTACAAATCTATTGTCTTCATGGTTTGAGCTTTTATCTGATTACCGTTAGATGCATGGCAAGGATCGCCTCAACTGAGTTCTCTGTCTGAATGCTTTAAGGCATTCTCAATTCTGATTTGATTCTGTCTACCGCTTAGACTTGATCAGGTGCCAGTTTTGTTAGCAGTTCAACTGATTGATCTAGTGTTTCCTTGAATCTCTTTTGGAAGCGATCAGTTGATTTCCATTCCTTGACTCTGATTGTTTTTAAGTGGGGCAAAATTGAAGAGGGATACATTCACCCCCCTCTGTATCCACCGCACCGAACCTAACAGTTATATGATGCATGGCAAAAAACTCTAATGCAATCAGGATAGTGGCAGATCAAATGAAATAATCAAGGTAGAAAAGGAGACACTTACAAGTACACGACTCTGGTATAAGAGGTAACAAAATCTAATGGGAGCAAGATGCAATAGTGAGTCACTAACAATGTACAAGAGAAAGTAACTTTAGATTGGCCATTCATAAGAGTTTCAATAACATTTACCCATTCTGGGCCACAATTATCAAGAACATATGAAATACAAATCATATCAATGTATGAATTTGTCTATAACAAATCTTGCACATAGTTGGCGCAATGCCACACTTGATCATTCACAATACAGGTAAATTTTTGGGCTTTGCCTCACCCCTAGGACTAGATCCGGGCCCTTATAGAATTGCCTAGCATTGAGTGTCATGTTGGACCTGAAGTCCCATATAAATATTTTCCAGAAAAATTTCAAATTAATAATGGCCAAAGAATTCCAATAATAAGCCCATGTAATCAAGGAAATCAAGAGTTAGAAATAAGAATTTTTCCAAGGATTTCCAAATAGTTCAAGCTCTTAATATCAAGTAGTAAGTCATTGGAGAATGACATTTGAATGGAAGGCAAACATATATAGTCTCATCAATAAGAAGTATAACCCCATGGTCAAAGATGACAAGGAACAATAGCCATGAGAGGCTAGAATCTAGACTAAACTTGGTGAACGTGGTCTGGTCTAGGACCGCGACCTAAATGCGTCTAGAGAGACTACAACGATCACGATCAACTAGGACGGGTCAAAGAAGAATGCGGTCTGGGTGGCAACCGCCTTCTGAGGCTGAACATAGTCCCTATTTAGGCCGCGTTCAGAATAGTCACAGCGAAACTCAGACAGAATCACGTTTTGTCAATCCAAAGGTTGGTCGAACCCTATCCTACCCAGTAGGACGAGGATTCTAGTAGTTTGTAGGGTTTTTATGATACAACCAGCTCGGCATCCTTGTAGGAATCTAAGACTCGCGGAGACTTATAGAGGTCTTGATGAAGAAAGTTCCAGTTCGACGAAAATAATATCTGGCGGAGGGTTCTAACTGTTGAGTGGTGATAGGCAGATCTTGAGGGGAGGCGTGAATAGATCAGCCCCCTTTTGCCCTTCTTTACAGAAATAAAAAAAAGGATCTAACACAAATGATGATGACATCGATATTCGTTAATAACTAAGAAGCTGGACACACAAATGATATCCATGAACGGTCTTTCCAAGCTTCTACAGCTAGAACATAAAGGAAAGCAAGTCACAAGACACAATCTTTAAGGTGGTTCGGTCTCAATCTAGAGACCTACATCCACCCCTCACACAACACGATGAGGCTTCACTAGTGCAAAAGTACAGTCACTGATTCACAGATTCTATTAGAGAGATACACTCTCACAACTCCGCTGCCATACAGATTGAGGGATTACAACCCAAAACACACAGACCGGTTACCACACCATCTGTCTTCCTACTCACAGGTAGGGAACGAATGATATGGAGTGTGTTTTGAAGAAAAGCAAACTGAAAATGAAACAGCCAGACAGAGTATCGTAAAGAAGCACTATGAGAAAGAAGTATCCTGTCTGGGAAAGAGCTTGAGGGCTCCTTGGCTCTCTTCTTGTTCTTCCTGGTTCTTCACCACAACCCTTGCGAGAGAAGGATGATCTAACTTTCAGCTTTCAAGGGTTCTGGACGGATCTTCACGAAGCCTTCCTGCTTGCAAGGAGACCTCTCATCGTGAGGAAGAGGATCGTTTTCTTTTTGTTGCACTCACGCCAGCAGCATCACCAGGAAGAAGATGACTTCGTCAGCAAGCTTCTAGCTTCTCTTTTCTCTGCTTGCTTGCCCTCAGCATCGAACTGGAGCTCATGCTCCTGATATATTGGTGTCCTTCAGTGACACCAACGTTGTCCATTTTTCTAGCTAAACCCAGAATGTCACATCCACATTATTTGATTTGCTTCTATTTGCATAGTTGACTCTTTTTCTATCAAGTCTGCAGATATGTGGGTAGGTAGGAGACCATATCAGCCAAGGTACAATCTTTTTAGGGGATTTCTCTGCCAGACCATCATCCTCTGACAGAGTAGCCTCTTTGACGCCTTTTTCCAGACTGAACGGATCCTCCAGGACAAGTTCCGGATCTTGAAGATGACTTCTATCGGTTTTATATCCGTTCTGGTTGAACACGAATGTGTCGACACTTTCCACATAGTGTGTCAAGACATCCATTGAATATCTTGAAGACAGCTTCTACCGATTTCAGAACCGTTCTGGTCGAACACTAATGTGTCGTCACTTTACACACAGTGTGTCGGGACATATGTGCTCGATTCCGAGATGTCACCAAGACTGTGTCGAGACATCATCAAACGGTGTCGAGACATGTGTGTCATGTGCAGAGTTGTCACACGAAGGTGTCGAGACATTACGAGCCAGGATCCGAGTCATCACGCGAAGGTGTCAAGACACGTCCGCCATAGAGAAGTGAGGCTTGAAGTGTGTCGACACTTTTCACTCAGTGTGTCGAGACATCGATTACTCTAGAGGCATAATAGAAAACGGCTTCAACTTGATTTCTTCTGGAGGTGTCGAGATATTGGTCAGATGTGTTGACACATGCTTTTATACCGGAGCTCAACCGTTAGTATATCAACACGATCTCTTCGAGATGTGTCGAGACATCATCAGGCGGTGTCGAGACATCACTTAGAGAAATTCTCCTGCACTTGTTTAGTCTATTCATTAAACTAAAACATGTTAGATATTCCTCAAATATCTACTAATGATTTATGATTTGTTATCATCAAAATCAGGGGACACAACATTCTCCCCCTTTTTGATGATGACAACCATGAATCATTATTTCCAAGCATTCATATAACATTACAACATATTGGTTTGAGGAGCCATCAAATATGTGAGATTCATCCATTCAACACAACAACTGAACGTTAGCATTTTTCAACAAAAAAGGCTTGTTTCATTGGTCAACCATAGTTTTGTACAGATCAAGCAAATATGTGTATTCAATCATTTACATTGCACTATCTAAATGCAAAAACTAAAATCTAGATGAAATAGCTAACTACATGCTAGATACTAGATGCTTGTCTTCTCAGAAGGTCTTCAGTACTTCTCCCCCTTTATCATCCGCAAGGAGGGGGTGAAGGAGGAGGCTGCTGTGGAGGAGGCATGGTGCTAGAGCTGGCAAGGTGAAGGATCTGTGCCTCTAGGAATTCTTGTTGCAGGTGGGAGATAGCTACTGCTAGAGAATCAACCCTTGGATTTAGCTGCTCATCCCTTTGTCTGACAAACCTGTGTAAAGTCTTGATATTTTCATTGATGTCCTTGAGCCAGGTATGAATCATTTCACAGATGTATTCTGTCTCAGCCCTCTATTGAGAGCCTTGTGGTGGTAAACGAGAAGAGGTGACATCTGTTTGAGGAGGAGGGCACCATTCATCACCTGTGTCTGCCAAGGCTGGTTGGAGTTGAGCTTTATGCAGACAGATGAGTTCCAAAATTTTAGAACCAACCATATCTAGTTTGTTATACACCACATCCATTTTGGCCTCAACTTTGGTGGTGCTGTTGACTAGTCTAGCTGTGTCGGTGTGGACTGTGTCTGTATGCTTGGATGAGGCATCAAGTAGCTTGCTGCAATCAGAATACACCTTCCCTTTCATCCGTTGGGAGGCATCCAGCAGTCGAGAAGTAGTAGCATTAAATGTTCTCTCCAGATTGGAGGTGGCATCAAGAGATCTGTTGGTCTCTGTGGTCACTTGTGCTCGGATGGATGTAGTTGCGGCAACCACTTGTTAAGCTAGCTGATTGGAGGAGTCCATCAGTTTGGCACACTTAAGGTTGATATGACCTTGCTCTTCTCGTATGTCATATGCATGCCTCACCATGTCTGGAGTTTTCTCCTGGGTTTCAATGTGAATTTACTTGAGCCGCTTCATTATTGTCCCAACTCTTGCACACACATTGATGATGGAGTTCATGAAGTTTTTCAATCTTTCATCTGACTTTTTTTTGTCAAGCACAAAATTTTCCCATCTGCTATTTTGGACTTGCTCATAATGAAGTTGTCTGGGTTCCATTCTGTCCACTTGCAGACTTATTTGACAAAAAGAGGAGTTCATGCTCCCAAATTGTGCAGTCAGAAACTTGATAAGAGTGGGGTGAATGTCCATGGGAGTGGCAGTGGCACCATGAGCTGTACCTCTTGAGGTGGATGCCTCTGTAGGGAATTATGGAGGAGCATCCCCTTCAGTGAAGATTTGTGGTTCAGGTTCAGGTTCAGGAGAGAGAGGAGGTTGGATTCCAAAAGCTGTCATCATCCCAGGTTGGTACATGGGATTGTCAGACTGCTGCTGCTGATGGGCCTGCTCAAAGTGAATGTCTGCATGGAATACTTCTTCATGCTGGTCTAACTGTGCATCTGAAGCTGGCTGGTCTTGTGCAGGCTGATCTTGTGCTGGCTGATCCTGTGCAGCTGGCTGTATTGGAGGGTTGGGTAAATGGCCAGGCAGATTCCTTACAATTTTGTCTCCTTCTTTCTTGAAGTTCATGTAATTTTCTATGAACCTCATACTGTAGACATTGCTCCTGGGGATAGGTATGAACTTTTCATTATAAAGAGGGATGCCAACCTTTTGAAAAATAGCAGTTAGCTGTGCGGCATAAGGCAGGCTACGTCGGTTGCAAGTGCAACTGTCCATAATCTGGAGCATGATCTTTGGAAGAAAAACGTGGTAATTGTTGAACAAGCAGTGAAATAGGAATCTCTGGGTCTCAGTAAGTCTACTTCTGCCAACCCCTTGTGGGGTAATCATGGTAGTGAAAATGTGATGCGGTAGATGTTGTAAGGGGGGGACCGGTTGGTGTCAAAGGATTTGACAAGAAGTTGGGTTGCATCCTGAGGGTTTCGAGGCTTTCCTGTCAGGATTGTATATGTTGCAGACTGGTCAATCTGAACCTCAGATTCTATTTTCCCATCTCGGGGTATGTGTAAGGCTCTGTGAAGAAGCTTTGTTGTAAGCTTGAGAGTGAAATAGGGTTGAAATGAGGAAAGGTGAGAAATTGATTTTCACCATTGAGTTAAATAAGGAAAGTTGATATTTTTACTTTTTGAAATAACAACCTTGAGATAAGAAATGGCGAATATACCCCTATGTTAAGTTCAGAACGGTTTAAAGCTTATAAGCTCATTTTTGAGTAATGAAGGTTTGAGAAAAAACCGTTTCTGCAACAAATAATAAGATTAAAATATTTGAGAAAGTTAAAGAAAATAGAACCAAGCCCATTTGGCTTACTAATCACTTTCATTTGGCATGATTGGAAAACGAAGATAAGCATGTATTGAAAGTAAACAAAAATCTTTTTGTTTTGAAGCAAGTTATAGAGTCAACCTCAAACCATTTTTTTTAATTAATTAAATAGTCCGATATAGCATTCACTTTTTGACTCAAGGAAACACGTTTAGACGCCAGAGTCCCTGGTTACTCAGTGTAGCTTATCTTTCTGAATTTTGCTGAACATAGTTGATAGCCTTCATCATGACTAGATTAACCTTCATTACATTGATGGAGGATCTAATTTCTCTGAAGATGAGGTCATTGCTCTGAAATTATTGCCGTATGATTTTTAGGGGGCGTATTCTCTAATTGACTTCATGTTAGGTAAATTGTTTAAGGACAATACATGCCAATCAATTCATAAACCAAAAAGCCTATTTGCAGTGAACTTTCAGAAGCTTAGGCAATGGTCATTTTCAAGGACTTGATGGATGTTTTAATCCTATTATGAATGCAAGTTTGATAGCACTCAACGCAATGATTTACGAAAATGAGGATTATAAACAAGAAACCATTTCCTTAACAGGAGTAAAAGGCTTAACTTACCCAGGGTTGTATAAACAAACGAAAACATTCTCAACTCCCCCTCACTTAATGCTCGGTGAAAAGTGAAGGTTCAGAGGCAAAAGATTTGAAATGGAAATGTAGGAGGCAGTGGGAAGAAAGAATCAGAGAAACTCTCCATAGGATCTTCAAACCGAGGGGCAGCTGAGATACAGTCTCGACACATGACTGGAGGGTGTTAACTTGTTCAACAGACTTGTCCTTCATGTCTCGACACATAGCTGTAGGGTGTCGACCTGTGCAATACTTTGTCCTACATGTCTCGACACATGACTGTCCACTTGAGCTATGCTCAACCAATTTCTGTGTGATTCTTTATTTCTGAAAATGCACCTGCCAGCTTCTACTGCCAGTTCCTCTGACTTTCTTCTTTTAGACAATCATTCAACAATGGTTTTATTTCTTTGCTGCCACTGCGATATGCTTTGTTGGATGCTAAAGCTTTAAACATGCTTATGCACTAGAAATCAACATGCATTTCTGACTCATGGTACTTGGCGGAGGCTTGTCCTCACTGTTGTGCCCCTTGTGCTTTGATGATAATGTGATGTTTTAATGATAGCAACATGAATGAGTCACCAGAAGAACAACACATTGAGTCGTCATCCGTTTGTGTCCTCATATGAATTTGTTGTGTTGCATATGAATGTTTCATTGAGCATCTTATCTGAGTGTCACTACATGGAACAGGCTGTGTGCATTGGTGCATTTCATAACTAGTGCAATTCATAACTCTGCACATTCATTTGGCTTTGTGTTGCTGTAGTGTAGTCTATACATTGCATGTGTCGCAGATAGCATAGTCCATACATCGCAGTTCTCGCAGGCTAGCAAGTCTGTACACTGCATGGCTCGCAGGCTAGTAAGTCTATACATTGCATGGCTCGCAGGCTAGTAAGTCTATACATTGCATGGCTCGCAGGGTAGCAAGTCTATACAATGCATGCACTTCGTGACGTCTGTACATCCGACCGTCTTGTTCAGCGTCTCATTTGCACATTTGAACAGACTTCAACTTCTCATTCAAAGTCTGCACAGCACAACTCTATACAACTGTCCATCTTATTTAGTGTCTCATGCAGCGTCAACGCAGTAAGTGTGTACATTGCATTGGCTAAGTCTGCAGCGTCAACTCTGTAAGTGTGTACATTGCATTCTCAAGTCTGCAGCGTGAACACTATAAGTCTATACAGCCTCTGTGTGTTCTATGCATTTCACAAGTCTACACACTCAGCATAGTCTATACATCATGTTGTGTCTGTGTTGTGTTTGTGCATCGTTGAGAACACAAGTCTGTACATCCATGCATCATGGGTCGACCCCCTTCTTTGATGGGTCGACTCCCCCAGATTCACAAGTCTATACATTCCTCTTCATGCATAGCAGAGTCCATACAGTGCAGCTCATATAACTAGCATGTCTATACATTGCATCGTGGCATTTGTGCTCTAAGTCTATACACTGCATGGCGAGCCCAAAGTCTATACATTGCATTGGCTAAGCCTGAACATTGTCCGTCTCATTTAGCGTCTAAGGCAATGTCTATACACTGGACTCGAAGTCTTTACATTGAGCGTCTCATGCAAGTCTATACAACTCATCAGACTAAGTCTGTACATTGAGCGTCTCATGTAAGTCTATACAATGCATCAGCAAGTCTATACATCGGACTGTTTCAAGTGAAGTCTGTACAACGTCATGCATCATTCTTCAAGTCCACACACTGCACTGTAGATTGCTCGAGGTGAAGTCTGTACATCCATCAGTGAACTTCTAAGTCTGTACATCCATCAGTGATCTTGCAAGTCTATACATAGGTAGCTTTACCGACGTTGCACTCGAAGTCTATACACTGATAGCTTTACCGTCGTTTCCCTTGCAAGTCTATACATCCTAGAACTGTGCAAGTCTGTACAGTCATTCCCTTGCCAAAGTCTATACATTATGAACCTTGAAGTCTGTACAGACTTTGCCTTGCTCAAGTCTGTACATCGCCCAGTTGGCAAGTCCATACATTAGAAGTCCATACATTCGTTTGCCTTGCATCGTTCATCAAGTCTGTACAGCCCTTTCGCTTGGCAAGTCTATACATTGTGAATGTCTATACACTCGATTGCCTTGCTTTGATCAAGTCTGTACAGAGTTCCCTTTTGCAAGTCTGTACATCGTTCATGATGTCTGAACAACGAGCAAGTCTGTACATCGGACTAGTCTGCATCGGCTAAGTCCATACATTGTCCAAGTTATGCATGCATCATTCATGAAGTCTATACATTATCTGTCTTCCTTAGAGTCTCATGCATAACATCAAGTCTGTACATTGTGCATCATATGAGTTGAAGTCTGTACATCGTGCATCTAGTGTTTCAAGTCTATACATTGTTGCACGTTGTGTCTGTCAAGTCTACACATTGTTTCTTCATGCATTGAAGTCTGCACATTGCTGAATGCTCATCAAGTCCATACATTGGCAAATCTTTACATTGCCTAAGTCTATACGTTGGCTACTGAATGTTCTTCAAAGTCTGCACATTGCTTTACACTTCAGCAAGTCTGTACAGCGGTTGCCTTCTTATATGAAGTCTGTACATTGCATTCGCCTTCACAAAGTCTATACACTGAAGTCTATACATTACATCCTGCAAAGTCTATACAGGGTTTTAGACTTAAATTGATAACTTGATTCTCTGTCTGACAGGCACCCTTCGTGAAGCCTAATGAAGACACGTGATCCAAGGAAGGACGAGGTGCCCAGATTATGACACGTGGATGCAGCCCAGCCAGGATACTGCCAGGTGGTAGAAATGCCTCGGTTCTGGTGAAATTCCTTGGGCGAGAAATGTGGAAGCCACACGACCCTATCCACTCTGCTGCTGCTATATATATGAGCTTTCTTCTTCAGATGAAAGCTGCTCGATCAAGTGGAAAGTCTATACAGTGAGACTGAAGGTCTGAAGTAGCAGAGAGCCACCGAGATCCTCAGAGAAGAAAAACAGAGAAGAAGAAAAAGAAAGAAGAAGACAGAGTGTGAAGAGAAAGAAAAAAAGAGTGAGAGATCGTGAGGAGAGAAGAAGAAGGAAAGGAAAGAGGAAGAGAGCTCGTGAGTTGAGAAGAGAGAAGACTCATCAGACAATCTGTCTCCACTGGAAGTTGGATCAAATCCAATCCAGTCAGCTCCTTGTGAGCCATATTCGTGCTTCATTGTTTACAGATTTTCATTGCTGTAGTTCCTTGTTTTCGTTTTCCTTTTATACCTTTCTTCAAGCTGTTTGTCAGCATTTGCAGTGGAGGATTCCACTGGACGGCTAAGCTGTATTGCCCAGCAGAGCAAGCTGTGAAGCTCAGCAGGCGAGGAGGATTCCTCAGCAGGGCAAGCTGTGAGGCTCAGCAGGCGAGGAGGATTCCTCGGACAGCAAGCTGTGAGGCTCAGCGGATTGTATGGCAAGCTGTGATGCCCAGCTGTTCAAGCTGTGAGTCAGCGGAATCCACACTCGGTTTGAGTGTGGGGTGGACGTAGGTCTGCAGGACCGAACCACCTAAAAACCCATTGTGCAGTGGTTTGATTTCTTCTATCTGATTGGCGCTAGATGAATGCTTAGGTGCGCTTTGCCTTGATTGCTCACTGTGTGTTTGTTTAATTCCGTAACTGCTTATTAGCCTTCAGGTTTGTCTAGTTAGCGAACTAGCAATTTTAGTGAGCATTAGATTTTAAATTGGGTGAAGTTTTTAAAGGGAAATTCATTCACCCCCCCCTCTGAATCATAGCACCGAACCCAACACTTGGTATCAGAGCGGGTTGCTGTGCATAGGATCTAACAATCCGCAGCAGATCCTGTATTTCTGTTTGGTGCATTTCAGAGTGGGCTTCTTCTGCTCGTTGTTTAGCATCACTGAGTTAGTGTCGTGTTTTGCTTATCTGGTTGTGGTGTTTTTTCTTGTCGATTGTTTTATGCTTTGAATCTGTCTGTTATCTGTTTTGATGGCTCATCCCCCGATTTTCAGAGGTGGTAACCTTGGCCCATGGCTCGAAAAGTTGCATCGGTATGTAAGGACAACCGATCCTGACTTGTGGAAGGTAATGACTCACGGTTCATACAAACTGTCGAAGGATAAATCCAAATCGACCAAGAAGGATAGAATGAAAGACTCCATCAACTTTAGAGCATTGAATTTGGTAAAATCATCAATTGATAGAGCACTAATTTCATGCGTCTCATTCTGCAGGTCTGCCAAGGAAGTCCTCGATAAGTTGAAGACTGCTTGCGATAGAGATAATGATCGATGCATGATGGCTCAAGGGAGTGAACCAAGTAGCAATCATGATGAAGAACAAGATGATGATCAGGTAAACATCTTCAAAAATTACACCCTAGATGATTGGATTGTCGCATATAATGAACTGCTGGAGTCTTATGATCATTTAAGAAAACAACATAAGAAAATGAAAAAGAAAATTGATAAAAGTGATTCTAATTCATCATGTGAAAAGTGTTTGGCCATAAATGAATTATATGATAAATGTTTGTCTGAGAATCACTTGAATATGAAACAAATGTGCCTATTGAAAAAGGAAAACCAAGAAGGTTTCAATAAAATTTCTGAATTAGAAAGTCAGCTGAAATTGAAAACTAATGAACAATTGATGAATCTAGAAGAGTTGGAAAGGATCAAGGTTTCACACTCTTCTTCTGCTGAATCAAACTATAAAATGTGCTCAGCTTTAAGAGAACGTAATGAAGATCTCTATAATGAGAATGAATGGATGAAGAAACAAATTGCCATCCTTAAAGAGGATCACAGAAATCTGCTTGCTGAGAAAATTAAGGTGGAAGAAAGAGAAGATGAACTAATTGAAAAATTGGAGCAAATGTCTGGAAGAGAAAGATGTGCTGGTAATGAAATTCATGCTAAAAATTTTGAGGAAGAAAACAATGAACTGAAGGATGAAATTGAAAAACTAAAGCTATTAAACACTGGCTTGTCTAAAAGACTTCTCACAATAGAAAAAGGAAAATCTGTCCATGATGAAGAATCACAAATTTTGAACATTCTGGAACAAGAAGTTGAGAAGTATAAAACTGCAAATAAAGTCTTAAGTGAATGTGTCAATTGCAGTGAACATGAGATAGCCAGTTATGAGCTTCATATAACATCTTTGGAAAATAAGATTCAGGATCTAGAAAAATTAGCATCCAATTCTGCTAAGAATGAAAGAAAAATAAAAAATATTGTGAAAAGGAAGGATGATAATTCAAAAGGGGGAACAAATTGCACTTCTGATGTTAAGGAAATCACTAAAAACTAGATATATGCCACTTTTGTCCAAAGCTCTGATGTAGCCGGTACCTCAAAGCAATCCCCAAAATAAAATGAAAATCAGAAATCACCTTCAACATCTGTATTTCAGTTCAAAGCCCAGAAAAATGAAAAGCAAACAAAAACTGTTAAGGATAATCAGAAATTGAAAAAGAAGGGTCATACAAAGAAGGCAAACAATATTTCTGAGTACATCTTGAAATCAGTTAGCTCTGCTGAATGTAATGGGTCAATGCAAAATGCTCATGCCTCATGTACTCATTCTCATGCATCTAGTCAGCCTGTTAGTAATCATGTCGCCAGGAAAACTAAAGTGTCCTGCCATTATTGTGGCAAGATAAGGCATGTAATGGATGATTGCAGACTGTTGATTGAAGATGAGCATGCTGGTGAAGTAATGCATTCTAAGAATTTATCTGATAGAAACCATGCCACTAAGCAATTTGATGCATCCTGTTATTACTGTGGTAGGCGTGGTCATCTAATGAATGCATGTTTTAAACTGAAAGAAGACAACAATGTGAATTTTAGATTTTTCACACATGCTCATGGCCCACATATATATAAATCTACTTCAGGTCAGCATATCATCTATTTCACTTGCAAAAAGCCTGGGCACAAGGAAAATGAGTGCTAGACTGGAAATTCTTGGGGCAACAAGAACTCAAAAGGCAAGCACCTTAGGTGTCTTGAATGTGGTAAGCATGGGCATGCAGTCACGGACTGCTGGTATGCTCAGGGAAATCACTTTGATTCCAAATTTGTCAGATTCCCTGCAAATAGAAATTTTTTGGGTAGAAATAAAACTATTTTTAAAGGAAAGACACTTGTATGTTCTGAATGTGGAAAACCTGGCCACCGAGCTTCTGAATGCTGGTGGGCAGGTAATGGTAAATAAAAATTTCATGCAAGTAACAGAAATCTTCATGCTAACTCACATAGATCCCCTTGTGCTTTGATGATAATGTGGTGTTTTAATGATAGCAACATGAATGAGTCACCAGAAGAACAACACATTGAGTCGGCATCTGTTTGTGTCTGCATATGAATTTGTTGTGTTGCATATGAATGTTTCATTGAACATCTTATCTGAGTGTCACTACATGGAACAGGCTGTGTGCATTGGTGCATTTCATGACTGGTGCAATTCATAACTCTGCACATTCATTTGGCTTTGTGTTGCTGTAGTGTAGTCTATACATTGCATGTGTCGCAAATAACATAGTCCATACATCGCAGTTCTCACTAGCTAGCAAGTTTGTACACTGCATGGCTCGCAGGCTAGTAAGTCTATACATTGCATGGCTCGCATGGTAGCAAGTCTATATAATGCATGCACTTCGTGAAGTCTGTACATCCGACCGTCTTGTTCAGCCTCTCATTTGCACATTTGAACAGACTTCAGCTTCTCATTCAAAGTCTGCACAGCACAAGTCTATACAACTGTCCATCTTATTTAGTGTCTCATGCAGTGTCAACGCAGTAAGTGTGTATATTGCATTGGCTAAGTCTGCAGCGTCAACTCTGTAAGTGTGTACATTGCATTCTCAAGTCTACAGCGTCAACGTTGTAAGTCTATACAGCCTCTGTGTGTTCTATACATTTCACAAGTCTACACACTCAGCATAGTCTATACATCATGTTGTGTCTGTGTTGTGTTTGTGCATCGTTGAGAACACAAGTATGTACATCCATGCATCATGGGTCGACCCCCTTCTTTGATGGGTCGACTCCCCCAGATTCACAAGTCTATACACTCATCTTCAAGCATAGCAGAGTCTATACAGTGCAGCTCATATAACTAGCATGTCTATACATTGCATCGTGGCGTTTGTGCTCTAAGTCTATACACTGCATGGCGAGCCCAAAGTCTATACATTGCATTGGCTAAGTCTGAACATTGTCCGTCTCATTTAGCGTCTAAGGCAAGGTCTATACACTGGACTCGAAGTCTGTACATTGAGTGTCTCATTGAGCGTCTCATGCAAGTGTATACAATGCATCAGACTAAGTCTGTACATTGAGCGTCTCATGTAAGTCTATACAATGCATCAGCAAGTCTATACATCGGACTATTTCAAGTGAAGTCTGTACAGCGCCATGCATCATTCTTCAAATCCGCACACTGCACTATAGATTGCTCGAGGTGAAGTCTGTACATCCATCAGTGAACTTCCAAGTCTGTACATCCATCAGTGATCTTGCAAGTCTATACATCGGTAGCTTTACCGACGTTGCACTCGAAGTCTATACACTGATAGCTTTACCGCCGTTTCCCTTGGCAAGTCTATACATCCTAGAACTGTGCAAGTCTGTACAGTCATTCCCTTGCCAAAGTCTATACATTATGAACCTTGAAGTCTGTACAGACTTTGCCTTGCTCAAGTCTGTACATCGCCCAGTTGGCAAGTCCATACATTGGAAGTCCATACATTCGTTTGCCTTGCATCGTTCATCAAGTCTGTACAGCCCTTTCGCTTGGCAAGTCTATACATTGTGAATGTCTATACACTCGATTGCCTTGCTTTGATCAAGTCTGTACAGAGTTCCCTTTTGCAAGTCTGTTCATCATTCATGATGTCTGAACAACGAGCAAGTCTGTACATCGGACTAGTCTGCATCGGCTAAGTCCATACATTGTCCAAGTTATGCATGCATCATTCATGAAGTCTATACATTGTCTGTCTTCCTTAGAGTCTCATGCATAACATCAAGTCTGTACATTGTGCATCATATGAGTTGAAGTCTGTACATCGTGCATCTAGTGTTTCAAGTCTATACATTGTTGCACGTTGTGTCGGTCAAGTCTACACATTGTTTCTTCATGCATTGAAGTCTGCACATTGATGAATGCTCATCAAGTCCATACATTGGCAAGTCTTTACATTGCCTAAGTCTATACGTTGGCTGCTGAATGTTCTTCATAGTCTACACATTGCTTTACACTTCAGCAAGTCTGTACAGCGGTTGCCTTCTTATATGAAGTCTGTACATTGCATTCGCCTTCACAAAGTCTATACACTGAAGTCTATACATTACATCCTGCAAAGTCTGTACAGGGTTTTAGACTTAAATTGATAACTTGATTCTCTGTCTGACAGGCACCCTTCGTGAAGCCTAATGAAGACACGTGATCCAAGGAAGGACGAGGTGCCCAGATTATGACACGTGGATGCAGCCCAGCCAGGATGCTGCCAGGTGGTAGAAATGCCTCGGTTCTGGCGAAATTCCTTGGGCGGGAAATGTGGAAGCCACACTACCCTATCCACTCTGCTGCTGCTATATATATGAGCTTTCTTCTTCAGATGAAAGCTACTCGATCAAGTGGAAAGTCTATACAGTGAGACTGAAGGTCTGAAGCAGCAGAGAGCCACCGAGATCCTCAGAGAAGAAAAATAGAGAAAAAGAAAAAGAAAGAAGAAGACAGAGTGTGAAGAGAAAGAAAAAAAGAGTGAGAGATCGTGAGGAGAGAAGAAGAAGAAAAGGAAAGAGGAAGAGAGCTCGTGAGTTGAGAAGAGAGAAGACTCCATCAGACAATCTGTCTCCACTGGAAGTTGGATCAAATCCAATCCAGTCAACTCTTTGTGAGCCATATTCGTGCTTCATTGTTTACAGATTTTCGTTGCTGTAGTTCCTTGTTTTCGTTTTCCTTTTATACCTTTCTTCAAGCTGTTTGTCAGCATTTGCAGTGGAGGATTCCACTGGACGGCTAAGCTGTATTGCCCAGCAGAGCAAGCTGTGAGGCTCAGCAGGCGAGGAGGATTCCTCGGACAGCAAGCTGTGAGGCTCAGCGGATTGTATGGCAAGCTGTGATGCCCAGCTGTTCAAACTGTGAGTCAGCGGAATCCACACTCGGTTTGAGTGTGGGGTGGACGTAGGTCTGCAGGACCGAACCACCTAAAAACCCATTGTGCAGTGGTTTGATTTCTTCTATCTGATTGGCGCTAGATGAATGCTTAGGTGCGCTTTGCCTTGATTGCTCACTGTGTGTTTGTTTAATTCCGCAACTGCTTATTAGCCTTCAGGTTTGTCTAGTTAGCGAACTAGCAATTTTAGTGAGCATTAGATTTTAAATTGGGCGAAGTTTTTAAAGGGAAATTCATTCACCCCCCCTCTGAATCATAGCACCGAACCCAACACTCACGCATGAAGAGAGTTTCCTGACAGGCGTGACCTATCTTTCCACTTCTCGACATTTGATATAGCATTTAGTGAAGAGATGATATTCAACTAAAAACAACCAGAAATGCACACAAGCTCCCCCTGAGTGTGACCAACATTCAAGGCATGGTTTATATAGCCAATAGACTAGTTCCAGATCAAAGCAGACATGCTTGTTCTAATCATAGCATAGATAAGTAACTAGAGCACATAAAAAGGAATAGATAGCTCAAACTTGATTGGATTGGGGTCTGCATAGGCCGAGCTCTCTCCTTAATGTTGAAAACCTGTCATTGCTTAAGGGTTTTGTGAAGATATCTACCATCTGATTGTCTGAGTCAACAAAGTGGAGCTCAAAGTGATTTTTGAGGACTTCTTCCCTTATAAAATGATGCCTAATTTCAATGTGTTTAGTCCTAGAGTGTATGACTGGATTTTTTGTAAGATTTATAGCACTTGTGTTATCACACAAAATGGGAACACAGTCAAGATCTATTAGATAGTCTTAGAGTTGGTGTTTGATCCATAGTACTTGGGTGCCACAACTCCCTACAGCAACATATTCTGCCTCTGTAGTTGAGAGGGCAACCGAGTGCTATTTCTTGGAGGCCCAAGAAACCAAACACCCACTAAGAAATTGGCAATAGCCACTAATGCTCTTGCGATCCAGTTTACATCCAGCATAATCTGCATCTGAATAAGAAATAAGTGAAAGTTCACAGCGCAGGATACCATAATCCCAATTCTTGAGTGCCAGTAAGGTATCTAAAAATACGCTTGACAGCAGTTAAGTGGGGCTCTCTAGGACTAGACTAAAATCTAGCACAAAGACAAACACTAAACTGAATGTCTGGTCTTGATGTAGTTAGATAGAGTAATGACCCGATTATACCTCTGTACCTCTTTGCATCTACAAGAGTACCTTGTTCATCTGCATCCAGTGAAGTGGTAGTCCCTGAAGAGGCAAGATCTCGCGCTGGTCCTAAGCGGGCAGTGGATCACCGGATAGTGAACTGCAAGAAAGGGAAATGGATCAGGAGGCCCAGGGATGAGTCCCTGGGGAAAACCCTCCGATGCTTAAGTTAGTAGAGCTATGGTGGAAGCAATATAGGGAGGAAGTAGATTCTGCGCGAGATCCCTCTCCACCACAAGGGTGAAGTGGTTCCTGCTCAGGAGTTTTGAGCGTGTGATTGCCCTTACCTTTCACCGGAGGGTATCCCTGGGTTAAATAGTGCGCCGTCTTCTGGAGTCCTGTAAGTCGAGGGGTTTCAGGTGAGGGTTACGTCCTCGACGTGGGCTTTTATTGCCTTATCATGGGAGCGTTATCACCTTGGGGAGCTGGAGTCCCTCACCTTTATAAATTACTGCCCACAGAGGACTCTTAACGGCTGCATGGATAAGCAATCATCGGCCGTACCGAGCTCAGAGAGGCCAGCCCTATCCGGGCGGTAGGCTTAGCTCGGACGAAGATGGGTCGGATTGGTCGACATGCACCTTCTTCCCCTGGGCGGAGAGATGGCTCGGGCATGGACCTTTCCTGTGACCTGACCGACGCTCGGGCCTTCCGAGCCTAGAGGCCGCCTAGGAAGGTAGTATCCTCGAGCAAATCTTTTATTGGGCTTTCTGTCCTAAGTGGGCCCTGTGGGCTGTCACTTGGGCGAGCGTGGCCTTGTTTGGTCCTGATGGGCCTAGTTCGGCTGCTCTTTGAATGGGCTACAGAAATCCCCCTCTCCAGTCCCCATTGGAGTTCCTAATGGTTTGCAGTTTGTCAGATCAAACTTTTTCAGCAACTCTTTCACATATTTGGCTTGATTGATAAAATAGTCTTCATTACTTTGATTAATCTGCAAGCCAAGAAAGAATTGAAGCTCACCCATTAGACTCGTTTAAAATTCATTGATCATGAGTTTTGCAAACTCCTCACACATTTGAGGTTTAGTGGATCCAAACACTATGTCATCCACATAAATCTGAACTATCAAGATATCCTTACCTTGTTTCTTGGTGAATAGTGTCTGGTTTACATTACCTCTTAAATACCCTTGTTCGGTGAGGTATGAGCTTAGTCTGTCATACCAAGCTCTAGGTGCCTGCTTCAAGCCATATAAAGCCCTGTCCAACTTATAAACATGATCTTTGAAATATGTGCATTCAAAACCGGGGGGTGTTGAGTAGTGGACAGCAGATCTAGAGGGGAGGGGTGAATAGATCTACCCCTCTTTTCGTAATGCAACCCTCTATATAGCTAGATCGAACAAATCGCAGCGGAATATAACTAGCTTAGTAACGTATACAATGATTTGCTTAGAAATATGATTTCACAATATGGAGGTTGAACCTAAGCATGCATCTATCACAAATCAATTGCACAATTAAACCACAACACAAAGGATTTTAAGGTGGTTTGGACTGAATCCCCAGTCCTACGTCCACCCCTCACCAAATCCGGTGAGGCTCCATTAGTGCCTCGCACTGAACCGTAAATTGGAAAGACCTCCGATTGCCTTCCTACTAACCACAGGTAGGGACGTCAACACCGCAGATCAGACAACTTCCTATTGTCTTCCTACTAACCACCGGTAGGGACGATCTTTAGTTCCAAATGTTTGAATGAAATAAAAAGAGAACAAATATGAAATCACTCAAACAAGATATAGAATATGCTCAAAGTAAAAAGATCTTGTCTGAGTTGCAGGAGCTTGAATTTGATGCTTCGATGGTGTCTTCTTCCTTGAGAGATGATCTTCCTTGATTCTCTTCTAGTTGACGAGGAAGACTATGGATGTAGCTTCGATCTTCCTTTTGATCTTCTTGAGTTGATGAAGAAGATGAAGGATGCAGCTTTATCTTCTCTTGGCTTGGGCTTGATCTCCTCTTGAAGAAGCTTGAATCACTTGAGGATGAAGAAGCTTGAATCACTTGAGGATGAAGAAGCTTTTTCCCGTAGTACTGTTCACAGCTACAGTACTCGAACTCCTCTCCCTTGAACACACCCTTGTAGCCTCCCTTGAATCCCCTTGAAGCATTAGGGTTTCTAACCCTCCTTGTGTTGGTTTTATAAACTTTGAATGGTCCTTGGACATCATTCAGACCAGATCCACA
Source organism: Amorphophallus konjac (assembly GCA_022559845.1). Classification (NCBI taxonomy): domain Eukaryota; kingdom Viridiplantae; phylum Streptophyta; class Magnoliopsida; order Alismatales; family Araceae; genus Amorphophallus; species Amorphophallus konjac. The sequence continues at coordinate 246,436,737 of CM040120.1, forward strand.
ATCCATGGGTGATTGTGTGACTTTGGGGTTAAACAAATACAAGGAAAGGGGATCTTCTCGAAGTGGAAAACAAAGTCAACATTGAAGGCTCGGGGCTGGCGGTCGACCTGCAGAAGCTGGCGGTCGACCGCTATTGAGAAACGTTGTAGACGGATGGTCCCTAGAATTTCTGGTCGACCGCTACTGGGCGGGCGGTCGACCGCCACTAAGACTCGTGCAGACTGGGAGCTACTGGCTGGGGCGGTCGACCGCCCTTGGGCTGGCGGTCGATCGCCAGCTGGGCAGACCCCAGGTCTTCCCGGTTTAGTCCGTTAACCCCTTTAGCTCAGTCGCTTGAGTCCTTTAGCAGTATGTTCTCATTTGTGGCATTAACCTAGACTGTCTTGAAGTTTTATTACTGAGTCTTCAATCAAAATTTTGTTCCGAGGGCTCCGTGTGCGAGGGCGCAATCATTGAGCTTTCACTTTTATCATTTCTACTCAATTCCTTGTCCATTCATTGGCATATCTGTCATGAAAAAAACATCACGTATGTCAGTCATATGAGAGTGGAAAATAATAATGACTTATAGTGTTTAGCTATTATCAAAACCAAGAATATCCAATAACTCAAATGACCACAAGATGATGTCGAATGACCCAAACCACAGGAAGACTCAAATGATCACATGGGCACAACAGGGGGCTACTCTACATAGACTTCTTCTTTAATAAGACCATTTAGAAAAGCACTCTTAACATCCATTTGTTGCAATTTGATTTTATGAGAACATGCAAATGCTAGCAAAATTCTAATGGCCTCTAGTCTAGCAACAGGAGCAAAAGATTCTTCATAATCTATGCCAAATTCTTGATTATACATCTAAGCCACCAATCTGGATTTGTTTCTTATTATCTTTCCATCTTCACTTAGTTTATTTCTAAAAACCCATTTAGTTCCTATGACTGATTTCTCTTGAGGCATGGGAACTAGATGCCAAACTTTGTTTCTTTCAAACTGGTTTAATTCATCATGCATGGAGTTTATCCAGTTATCATCTTTTAAGGCCTCTACAATATTTTTGGGTTCAGTTTGAGATACAAGAGCAATTTCATCCATTATTTTGAAATGAGACCTAGTTTTGGTTCGGTCATGCAGATTACCGAAGATGTTTTCTAAGGGATGGTCTTTTAACACTCTTAAATCAGGCTGAGTGTTACCTTCATCTGCTTTGGTGACTGGATCACTGCTTGGCCCTCCTTGGTCTTCATTTGCTTGTGTCTCCTCATGTGGAAGTTCCTCTTTTCCTTTTATGTTCAGGAATTCCCCATCATCATCTTCCCTGCAAGTGTTGACATGATCAATCTCATCCAAGGTGATGCGAGGAGATTCTTCCATACAAAGGGTCTTAAGATTATAGACTCTATAAGCTCTAGACTTATCGGAGTACCCAAGGAATATGCCTTCTTCGCTTGTAGAAACCCGGTAAATAAAGATGAGAAATAAATTTTTTAATTTTATTCTATAATTAAAATTTTCATGAAATAATTAAATTACATTTTACTATATATAATAAACTAAGATAAATGCATTTACTTGAATTTACTTAAGGTAAATTGAAAAATAAATGCTTTAACCCTTAGATAAATCATAGGAAGCCCAATAAAAGTCCATATAATGGACTATGATTGCAATTGGCCCATTGGATAATCCATAATGGGTTGGATTAAAGGATTAAAGGATTTATTAAAGGATCATTAGACAAAAATTCGTAACACATGTTTAATATGTCATTTAAGAGATTAAAATAACCCCATTTCTAGAAGATTGACTCAAGAATCAACCCTTACCTAACACACAACTTTAGACCAGTCGAAATTACATTGTTTTCACACCAAAAATGGGCTAGATTAAGAAGAGAAATTGAATTTTTCTTCTAATTCGGACTTAATGGGTTATGTAAAAATTAGGTGAGGAATCTAGATAAAATTGACCAAGTTTTGGCTATAAATAGAACCCCAATAAACCCTCAAACTATTCCTGGAGGCCTAAGCTATGCTGGTGTGAAGATTGAAGGAAGATTTGAAGAATCAAAGGCTTTTCTATTTATTCCGAATTATTTTCCCCCTTTTCTTTGGAAGTAATTAAAGGTAGGTATCTCTCAGGCTAAACTCTAATTAAAGCATGCTAGATTGTTCCTTTTTCAATGCTCTTTCCATTGATACCTTATTCATTAAATTTCATTGAGAAATGAGTGAGTTATAGCCATTTTAGTGAAGAAAAAATGAAAGTAGCAGAAAAAGTGTCGACCTCCCAGGCCGACACTCGGGATCAAGTTTTCTGCCAAAAAAATCGAAACTTAGTGAAAAACTATTTTTAAGAACAAAGCCGCACACATGGTATAACTGTCGACCCAATGGGTCGACACATTCTGCTTGGAAATAAAGGTCGACCCCTAGGGTCGACACTTTTCCTGACTTATAAATATATATATATATATATATACTCACTTATATGAAAAATTGATACCTTACCGTACCTCACCCCGGCCCGGTCCGGGGCGACGCGACACAAATAAATAAATAAATAAATATACTAAGATTTCATATCCATTCAAATTCGACACACAACTCGAGCTCACATCCTATGTCCCTTGGGTCCAGACCCAAGGGTGAGCTCTCCAACATATAAAGCAAAAGAAGTTTTTCTAACTTCCAATGTGGGACTAAAAATTAGCCACTATACAATAGGAATTATAACATTTGAAATCCACGTTAATTGTATGCATTTAGCCACCAAAAGCAAGGAAAGGCAATATTAGCATATTTTAATTCTTACATTATGTTAAAAAAATATTTTTGTAGAATAAAATTATTTTTAGCATGTAAAAATCTATTTTAACCATAATATTAGTAAATTAATGTATAAAAAATATTGTCAGCATGTTAAAAATGAATTCCAGCATGATAAAATTATTTTATTTATACTGAGATATAAAAACTATTTTCAGCATGTAAATCTATTTTTTTGCATGATAAACCTAATTTCCTATTAAATAATTAGTAAATTGATGCATGAAAATTACTTACAGTATGTTAAAATTACTTCCAGCATGATAAAATTATTTCCAACATATTAGAATTATTTTTAGCATGTTAGAACTATTTCAGCATATTAAAGCTATTTTTCAGCATGATAATTCTATTTTTCCTATCAAATAATTAGTAAATAAATGTAGAAAAATTATTTTCAGCATGATAAAATTTATGTTGTTATCAGAGAATTTTTGTAATCAGCATGGTAAACTTATCTTTATCATCCTATCAGTAAGTTAACGTATGAGAATTATTTTAGCATGTTAAGTATTAATTTTAACATGTTAAATATTAATTTCCAGCATGTTAAAAATTAAATCAGCATGAAAAATTTATTTTTATCATCTTATCAGTAAAGTAATATATGAAAATCATTTTCAGCATGTTAAAATTATGTTCAGCAAGTTAGAATTATTTTCGGCATAAAAATCTATTTTCATAAGAAAATTCTGATATTTATAATAATAAATCACCGTTTTGGCTAAACTAATGCATCTCTAATGTACAAAAACTTCCTGAAAATATGTCTAAATACTTGTAAACCAAATGCACACAAGATTAAACCATGGAATTAAATTAATTCTATTAAACTCTAATTACTTGAATTTTCTTCCTAGTTACCGTTCTTTCTTGAATTCCACGACTTAATATCGTTAAACATGATGTCTTAAAATTATTATTCACTCCTCTTGCTACTTCTGAGATTTTGCTAGATCTGTACTTTTTACAAAAGAGATTCTTCTTGAAATTCATTGGCCATAGTGTTAAGTGGATGTCTAAACGTACTTGGGATCTTATGATCCACCGACCCAATGCTTGGCATTAATGGGGCCCGGTCTGGTCCTGGGAGGTGCGTCCGAAAGTACTTGTGCCCATGGGAGTTGATTGACCATGGTGTGGCATTGCACCGAAGTGCATGACTTGCTAGATTATTTATGACATTCCATACTTCGTTATTGTACTTGTTTACTTGTTACTTGAAATTGCTTGAAATTACATGATATATTTGACTTACATGAAATGGCCAAATTCTTTCATGATATTCTTTACATGTTCAATATTCAATACTTGAAATTATCTTGGAACCTTGTTATCATGTTATTACTTAAAATTTCGTATACAATTTCCTACTTACTATTCATGATCTTAAACACTTCCTGATTTACTTAAAAAAATGTCCAAAATGATAAATACTTAAATATTACTTGATTATAGAGATATAAAATCCTACTGAGCTTTTTGCTCACCCTATGTTTTGGTAAATTGTTGCAGGAAATGAAATTGAATAAGGGAATGGACAAGAGTGAAAGAGTATTTTTTCTTTTCCCTAGGATTTATGTAGGTCATTTGTGATTTTACAAGAATATTATATTTTGAAGTTTGAAGATTGTAATTGCTTTTATGGCTTATGAATTAGTGATGTAAACTTCATTTGATAGAATAAAAGTATAATTTTCTCATCTATCTTTCTCTTTAGAAATCAAATTGTACATGCTCTGATCGACACGCTTGTTTACGACTCGCTCACGTTCCCGATATTCCGCGTCGAGGCGTGACAGTCTTTATGGTATCAGAGCCTAGGTTACATAAAACCTAGGATTTCTTAAACATGGGTTTTCCCTTAATATAGGTATAGATCAATACCTAGAAATCGGTTAGGAACTTAAACTTTCCCGGTAAGTTTGGGTAGAACCATAGGTTAAGTTTTAAAGGAAAAGAATTAATCAAGAAATGAATACCAAAATAAAATATTAAACCTTGTAATCATGGTTGCAGGTTAATTCTCGCAAATGGCCGCCGAGAGAGCTCAATGGCGTGAGATGCAACGCACCGTTCAAGGTTTAACCCAAGCCCTCCAATAAGTTGCTCAGGGAGGTGCCAACCAAGGAGCTGGAGACTTGCATAGACATTTCTGGAGTATGAACCCTCCCAAGTTCGCAGGATCTAGGGATCCGGATGAGGCCGAACATTGGATTAAGGAAATTGAGAGGATTTTTTGAGTCATGCAATGTGCCGACGAGGAAAAGGTCATACTTGCTACTTTCCAACTGGAAATAGATGCACGTGCCTGGTGGGAATCGATCGAAGCTACTTTATCGCATGACCAAGTATTATGGGAAGAGTTCGTGGAACACTTCAATAGCAAGTATTTCTCCGATCGGGTGCAAGAAAGGAAGGCCGCCGAATTTGCCACCTTAAAACAAAGGGGATTATCGGTTGCGGAATATGAAGCTCAATTCTCAAGATTATCTCAGTACGCTCCACATCTCGTGGGTACCGACAAAATGAAGGCAAGGAGATTTCTCAACGGCTTAAGGCCGCAATATATTACTCAACTCGCCCCGATGGATATTAAAATATATAGTGATGTGGTACGAAGAGCACAACTCTTGGAAGATACAACGGAGTTATTGGATCACATCCGAGGAAGGAAAGCCAAGAGAGAGCAAGTTACAGGAGCCGAAAGTTTCAAGCCTTCCTTCGGGAAGAAAAGACCTAATGACAATCGTAACTTCAACAAGGATGGGCGTAATTTCAACAAAGGTGGACGTAACTTTCAAGGGGACAAGAAGCCGAGGACATTCGACAAGCAAATCGTCCCTATCTCTACGACATCAAAAGAATTATGTAAATTCTGCGAGAAGCCCGGACACAAAGCTGAGGAATGCTGGAGAAAGCTCGACGCATGTCTTCGTTGCGGGAGTCGGGAGCATAGGATCCCGAATTGACCTCTTCTCAACGAGCAAGCTCCACCACCGACAGAGCTTCCTATTATTGCCAAAAAGCAAGGAAGACTTCAAGCTCTCATGGATGCGAAACCTACCGAAGAAGGTGGCATCGTGGAAGGTACTCTTTTCATATACTCCCGGCCTGCCTCTATTTTATTTGATACCGGAGCTACACATTCATTTATCTCTAGAAGCTTTGCTGGTCTTTTATCTATGAAGCATGTTACATTAGATTCTACACTCATGATTACTACCCCTATTGGAACAGGAACGAAAATTAAACATTTCTATCTTGATAGTGAAGTTCTAATTAGCGGTTGCAACTTACCCGCTGATTTAGTATGCATGGAGATGGAAGGATATGATGTTATTCTGGGTGGCGATTGGCTATCTACTCATGGAGTTAATGTCAATTGCAAGTTGAGTACGGTAACTTTCATGGGTTACCCCAACCTCTTATTTTCTGGTATCAGGCATTCTAAACACTTGTCTCTCATTTCGGCCCTCAAAGCCGAGAAATTATTAAGGAAGGGTTGTGCCGGTTTCTTAGTTTCTATCACTATGACCGAGCCTACGAAACCCGTTCTAAAGGACATTCCTATCGTTCAGGATTATTCTGATGTATTTCTGGACGAGTTGCCTGGTATTCCTCCAGAGAGAGAAGTGGTATTCTCTATTGATTTGATTCCGGGAGCAGGACCAGTTTCTAAAGCTCCGTATCGGATGTCTGCCGTTGAAATGAAGGAATTAAAGGATCAATTATTGGAGTTATTGGAGAAGGGATTTATCCGACCAAGTACTTCACCTTGGGGAGCCCCAGTCCTCTTTGTCAAAAAGAATGATGGTTCGATGAGATTATGTGTTGATTATCGACAATTGAATCAACTCACCATCAAGAACAAATATCCCTTACCGAGGATTGATGAATTATTCGATCAGATTTTTGGAGCTCAATATTTCTCAAAGATTGATCTTCGATCTAGTTATCATTAATTAAAGATCAAGGAAGGAGATATTCACAAGACAGCATTCCGGAGTAGGTATGGACATTATGAGTTCACCGTTATGCCTTTTGGCTTAACAAATGCGTCTGCCGCATTTATGCAATTAATGAACATCATATTCAGGCCATACCTCAATAAATTTATAGTTGTCTTTATCGACGACATTTTGATCTACTCCAAGTCCAAGGAAGAACATGAAGAACATCTTAAGAAGGCCCTTCAATTATTAAGAGATCACAAGCTTTATGCCAAATTAAGCAAGTGTGATTTCTGGTTAGAGGAAGTTTCTTTTCTCGGTCACATAATTTCCCGGAACGGTATTACCGTCGATCCTTCAAAGATCGAGGCCGTAAAGAATTGGGAAAGACCTACTAGTGTGACGGAAATCCGAAGCTTTTTGGGATTGGCTGGATATTATCGAATATTTATCAAGGACTTCTCCAAGATTGCGGTCTCTTTAACAAGATTGACAAGGAAGGAGAATTCTTTTATATGGTCCGAGGAATGCAATAAAAGCTTTCAAACTTTAAAGGATTGTCTGATGATTGCTCCTATTCTCACATTACCTACGGAAGGAGGAGAATTCGAAGTATATGCTGATGCATTCAGAATCAACCTAGGTTGCGTATTAATGCAACATGGCAAGGTCATAGCTTATTCCTCACGGCAATTGAAGAAGCACGAGGAAAATTATCCCGTACATGACCTAGAGCTGGCAGCTGTGGTCTTTACTTTAAAGATCTGGCGACATTATCTCTATGTTGAAACCTTTATTGTGTATTCCGATCACATGAGTCTCAAATATTTATTCTCTCAAAACGAGCTCAATATGAGACAAAGACGGTGGTTGGAATATTTAAATGATTTCGATTTCTCTATACAATATCACCCCGGAAAAGGTAATGCCGTAGCTGATGCACTTAGTAGGAAGCCAATGGCTTTATTATCAAGCTTAATGGTTAAAGAATGGCATCTAGTTGAATAAATGGCAAGTCTAGACCTCAATATGGAGGAGAAGGAAGGTGGAGTCCTTATTGCCAATATTCGACTCCAACCCGAGTTACTCTCGGAAATCAAAGAGCAACAAGATGATGATATGTTGATCGTGGAAATTAAAGAGAAATTAGAACAACGATCGAATTTTCTTATGGCTGATGATGGAAGGTTATTATTCAAAGGAAGAACATGTGTACCAGATTGCTCTATCCTCAAGGGTAAAATCTTGGAGGAAGCACATCGGTCTAAGTACACTTTACATCCTGGTGCTACAAAAATGTACCAAGACCTTAAAAGAACTTTCTGGTGGTCTAACATGAAAAGAGAGGTAGTCGAGTTCGTATGCCGATGTCTAGTCTGTCAACAAGTTAAGTCCGAACACCTCAAACCGGATGGTAAACTCAAGCCTCTTGAAATACCGAAATGGAAATGGGATAGTATCGGTATGGATTTCATTGTTGGTTTACCGAGGACCCGAAGTGGTTTTGATGCTATATGGGTAATTGTGGACCAACTAACCAAGTCCGCCCACTTCTTACCTATCAAGACTAAATGGACCGTGGATGTTCTAGCCGCCTTATATATCAAGGAGATCGTAAGGCTGCATGGTATTCCAAGCTCTATTATTTCGGATCGAGATTCGAGATTCACCTCTCATTTCTGGAAAGGTTTGCAATCATCTATGGGTACTAGGCTAAGATTTAGCACTACTTTTCACCCTCAGACTGATGGACAAACCGAGGGGATGAATCAGATTATTGAAGATATGTTGAGAGCCTACATGATAGACTTCGGTGGAAGTTGGCATGAACATTTACCGCTGACTGAGTTCGCTTATAACAATAGCTATCAGTCAAGTATACAAATGACACCATTCAAAGCTCTATATGGCCGAAGCTGTAGATCGCCTTTATGTTGGAGCGAGGTTGGTGAAAAAGGATTGCTTGGTCCCGACATTGTCCAAGACACAACTCACAAGATCCAATTAATTCAAGAAAGATTAAAGGTCGCTTAATCACGGTAAAAGAGTTATGCCGACAATCGGAGGAGAGACCTTGAATTCCAAGAGGGGGAGCATGTCTTTTTAAAGATCTCGCCCACACGAGGAATTAGAAGATTCGACATCAAGGGAAAGCTGAGTCCGAGATTTATTGGCCCTTTCGAGATTCTGGAACGAATCGGTGAGGTGGCGTACAAGCTAGCTTTGCCTCCTCAACTGGCCAGTGTACACGATGTCTTCCATGTATCAATGCTAAGGAAGTACGTGTACGATCCTTCACATGTGATTCAATTTGAAGAATTGAAGCTGGAAAAGGACTTATCATATGAAGAAAGATCGATCAAGATATTAGATCGGAAACTACACCAACTGAGGAATCGGGCTATACCGATAGTGAAAGTCCAATAGAGCAAACGTGGATTCGAGGAAGCCGCATGGGAGTTAGAATAATCTATCAAGAAGAAATACCCGAATTTAATCTCAGGTTAGAATTTTAACCTTTCCATTTGAATTTATGAATTTTAGTTGTATAATGTGAATTTGGAGGACCAAATTCTTTTAAGTGGGGGAGGATGTAGAAACCCGGTAAATAAAGATGAGAAATAAAAATTTCAATTTTATTCTATAATTAAAATTTTCATAAAATAATTAAATTACATTTTCACTATATGTAATAAACTAAGATAAATGTATTTACTTGAATTTACTTAAGGTAAATTGAAAAATAAATGCTTTAACCCTTAGATAAATCATATGAAGCCCAATAAAAGTCCATATAATGGACTATGATTATAATTGGCCCATTGGATAATCCATAATGGGTTGTATTAAAGGATTAAAAGATTTATTAAAGGATAATTAGACCAAAATTCGTAACACATGTTTAATATGTCATTTAAGGGATTAAAATAACCCCATTTCTAGAAGATTGACTCAAGAATCAACCCTTACCTAATATACAACTTTAGACCAGCCGAAATTACATTGTTTTCACACCAAAAATGGGCTAGATTAAGAAGAGAAATTGAATTTTTCTTCTAATTAGGACTTAATGGATTAGGTAAAATATAGGTGAGAAATCTTGAAAAAAATTGTCAAGTTTTGGCTATAAATAGAACCCCAATCAACCCTCAAACCATCCCTGGAGGCCTAAGCTATGCTGGTGTGAAGATTGAAGAAGATTTGAAGGAAGATTTGAAGAATCAAATGCTTTTCTATTTATTCTGAATTATTTTCTCCCTTTCCTTTGGAAGCAATTAAAGGTAGGTATCTCTCAAGCTAAATTCTAATTAAAGCATGCTAGATTGTTTCTTTTTCAACGCTCTTTCCATTGATATCCTATTCATTAAATTTTATTGAGAAATGAGTGAGTTATAGCCATTTTAGTGAAGAAGAATTGAAAGTAGCAGAAAAAGTGTCGACCTCTCAGGTAGACACTCGGGATCGAGTTTTCTGCCAAAAAAATTGAAACTTTGTGAAAAGTGTCGACCTCCCGGGTCGACACTTTTTCACGGCTAAAAAGTGTCGACCTCTCGGGTCGACACTTTTTCACAGGTGTTCTATTTTTAAGAACAAAACCGCACACAGGGTATAAGTGTCGACCCAATGGGTCGACACTTTCTGCCTTCAAACAAAGGTTGACCCCTAGGGTCAACACTTTTCCTAACTTATAAATATATATATATATATATATATATATATATGTACTCACTTATATGAAAAATTGATACCTTACCTTACCTTACCTCACCCCGGCCCGACCCGGTCTGGCGCGGCATAAATAAATAAATAAATATACTAAGATTTCGTATCCATTCAAATTTGACACACAACTCGAGCCCACATCCTATGTCCCTTGGGTCCTAACCTAAGGGTGAGCTCTCCAACATATAAAGCCAAGGAAGTTTTTCTAACTTCCAATGTGGGACTAAAAATTAGCCACTATACAATTGGAATTATAACATTTGAAATCCACGTTAATTGTATGCATTTAGTCACCAAGATTAAACAATGGAATTAAATTAATTCTATTAAACTCTAATTACTTAAATTTTTTTCCTACTTACCATTCTTTCTTGAATTTCACGACTTAATGTCGTTAAACATGATGCCTTAAAATTATTATTCACTCCTCTTGCTACTTCTGAGATTTTGCCAGATCTATATTTTTTACAAAAGAGCTTATTCTTGAAAATCATTGGCCATAGTGTTAAGTGAATGTCTAAACGTACTTGGGATCTTATGATCCACCGACCCAATGCCTGGCATTAATGGGGCCCGGTCTGGTCTTGGGAGGAGTGCCTAAAAGTACTTGTGCCCATGAGAGTTGATTGACCACGGTGTGGCATTGCACCGAAGTGCATGACTTGTTAGATTATTTATGACATTCCACACTTCATTATTGTACTTGTTTACTTGTTACTTGAAATTACTTGAAATTACATGATATTCTTTACATGTTCAATATTCAATACTTGAAATTATCTTGGAACCTTGTTATCATGTTATTACTTGAAATTTCGTATACAATTTCCTACTTGCTATTTACGATCTTAAACACTTCCCGATTTACTTAAAAAAATCTCCAAAATGATAAATACTTAAATATTGCCTGATTATAGTGATATAAAATCCTACCGAGCTTTTTGCTCACCCTATGTTTTGGTAAATTGTTGCTGGAAATGAAATTGAACAAGGGAATGGACAAGAGTGAAAGTGTGTTTTTTCTTTTCCCTAGGATTTATGTAGGTCATTAGTGATTTTACAAGAATGTTGTATTTTGGAGTTTGAAGATTGTAATTGCCTTTATGGCTTATGAATTAGTGATGTAAACTTCATTTGATGGAATAAAAGTATCATTTTCTCATCTATCTTTCTCTTTAGAAATCAAATTATACATGCTCTGATCGACACGCTTGTTTACGACTCGCTCACGTTCCCGATATTCCGCGTCGGGGCGTGACATCGCTCTTGGGCTCAAACTTGTCTAGAACTCTTTTATCATTGTTATGAACTAAGCACTTTGACCCAAAAACTTTCATGTGAAAGAGAGATGGCTTTTTACCTTTTAGCAGCTCATATGGAGTGATTTTGGTGAGTGGCCTTACCATTGAGCGGTTGATGATATAACATGCAGTGTTTACCGCTTCTGTCAAAAATCTCCTTGGTAGATGCCTTTCAGCAAGCATTGTGTGTGCCATCTCTATGAGAGTTCTGTTATTCCTCTCAACTACCCCATTTTGTTCAGGAGTCCTTGGTGATTAAAACTTGTGAATGATTCCTTCAGACCTACACAAATTTTCAAAGTCAGCATTGTCGAATTCACCACCATGATCTGAAATTATGTTGGAAATCTTAAACTTACCGTCTTGCTTCACTGGCATATACAGTGCCTGAAACTCATCAAAGGTATTATTTTTATGTGCAAGATAAAATACCCAAGTGAATCTAGTAAAGTCATCTACTAAAACATAACCATATCTTTTACCATTTAAGCTAGCTGTTTTGGTTGGACCAAACAAGTCCATATGGATTAGTTCAAGTGGTTTAGATGATGAGTTTTCAGTTCTGCTTTTAAAAGACTTTCTAATTTGTTTTCCTTGAGCACATGCATCACAAATATTAGAGTTCAGTTTGAATTTTATTTCAGGCAAACCTTTGACAATAGAATGCTTCACCAATTTATGAAGAGTATTGTAGCTAACATGACCTAGTCTGCGATGCCACAAACATGCTAATTCAGATTTGGGTGCAGCAAGATAAAGATTGATGTAAGTAGGGTCATCTTAGTTAATCATGTACATGTTATTGACTCTTTTACCAGAAAACTTGATTTCTTGTGAATTAGGTTGCAAGATCCTACATTCATTAGAGTCGAAGACTACAACATGACCTTTATCACATAGTTGACTTATGCTCAGCAAATTATACTCCAGACCATCAACAAGTAATACATTATCAATTGAGTTGGAGGGGTTCTTACCAACTTTACCTGTACCGATGATTTTTCCGTTGTTGTTTCCTCCAAACGTGACATGTCCAGCTTCCTTTTCAACCAAGAGACAGAATTTGGTTCTATCTCCAGTCATGTGTCTTGAGCAGCCACTGTCAAGATACCAGCGGTTGTGCACAGCTGCAAGACACTCCTGCACAAGGAATTAAGTGACAAAGTTTGAAACCCAAGGACAATTAGGTCCCACTAATTTTTTAATTTCTGTAAAGCAAGATAATACAGATTTTGAAATCCAAACTTTCTTAGCATATTTGCTTTGCTGGGAGTTCTGGTTTTTCTTCTTTTTAGTCTTTTGGACTGTATGGGTTTTGGGAATAGTGGAAAAGGATTGTTTGTTAGGCCATCTGTTCCGGTTGGTTGGTCTACAGGAATAGGAGGTGTTATAGTGCCTAGGTTGTTGAGGTTGAGTGAACCTATGATCATAGGGAACATAACTGCTCCTAACCCATGGAGGTGTCGACCTATAGAAGGTAAAGTCTCGACCTGTCTCACATTCTATCCATCTATGGTTGTCTCTGTATGAAGGATGTGTCGACCTCCTGTACTGAAAGTGTCGACCTGTTGGTGCAAACATGGGGCATTGTTGGACGTTTGACCATGTGGGTGTCGACCTGTTTCATGGATTGTCCCGACCTGTTCCAACATTGTAACTGTTTCTTCTATTGGAATGTGCAGGCTGATGCTTGGATGGGTGTCGACCTGTTTGGGATTGTTGGTTAACCTTTTTGGGTTGTTGAGAAGTTTTGTTGATTGATTCTCCTACTTTTTCTTTTCCTTTGTTATCAACATTTTCATGGTGTATTGTTTTGGAGGTTGATGCTTCGGAAGATGAAACAAAGGTGGTAGTTTTTAACCTAAAAGTTTTCTTCTTGGTTGGCTCATACCCCAGCCCTTCTCTGTTGAAGTTTATTTTAGTTCCTAGCAGGGCGTTCAAGTTCTCACTTCCATCAACAAATTTTTCAAGAGCAGTTTGTTTATCTGCTAGGTCCTTCTAAAGTTTTTCATTTTCTTTCAACAATTGTGAATTGACTTGTTTGAAAGCTTCTAATTTTTCATTGCACAGATTGTTGTCCTTCACATAGCTTTACATTTTTAGCTTCAATTCATCAATTTCATCTCTCAGTCTTTCATTTTCATCCTTCAAATCTTTCATCTCTTTTCTTCCTTCTTCAAGATTTTCTTTCATTTTTCTTAGATCCTCAATTTCAGTTTCTAGAGAGAGTATCTGTTCATTAAGAGTTTTATATTGGCCACATGAGTCAACCTTCTTCTTTAAGATTTTATTTTCTTTTCTGTACACTTCATACTTATTCATCAATTCGAAGTAAGCTTGTTCCCAATCATCAGTGGAGAAGTGCTCAAAGAGAGAGCTCACCTCGCGCTTATTTTCTCCTTTGGCAATTAGGCAGAGATCATCTTTTTCTTCCTCACAGGAGTTGTCTTCAGTCTCTTCCTCTTCTTCATCACTCCAAGTGCACACCATGGCCTGCTTCTTCTTGCTCTTCCACCTGGGCATAGCTTTCTTAGCTCCTTCTGGACACTCAGACTTGATGTGTCCTGGTTTCTTGCAAGAGTAGCAGACAAACTTTTCAGACTTTTTAACATTTTCAGGTCTTGGCCTGAAACCTCTTTTTACTTGGGGCTTCTTCTTAGTGAAGCCTGTACCTTCCTTTCTTAAAAATCTTCTGAACTTCCTTGTCAATAGAGCAACTTCATCCTCTTCAATGTTGCTAATTGATGGCTCTTCATCTTCAGATAAGTCCTTAGTGCTTGGTCTAGCTTTAAGAGCCAGAGGCTTCTTTTTACTTACATCAGCCTCTTTGTTCTTCAGATTCATCTCATAGGTCATCAGGGACCCTATGAGTTCTTTTACCTTGATGGTAGTTAAGTCTTTTGATTCTTCAACCACTTTGGCCTTTGTATGCCAAATAGGGGTTAGTGATCTCAGAATCTTCCTTACTATCTCCTGCTCACAATAGGTCATACCTAGCTCAATTAAGCCATTAGTGAGCACGGTTAGCCTGGCATACATGTCCGAAATGGACTCATCAGATTTCATTCTAAACTTTTCATATTCAAATACCAACATATTTACTTTGGTTGCACGTACCTGCTATGTCCCTTCATAGATTACCTCAAGGCGGTCCCACATTTCTTTTGCAATAGTGCAAGTTGACACCCTTGAGTACTCTGTTGGATGGAGGGAGCACTGCATGATGTGCTTAGCACCCCAGTTCAGCGTTGATTGTCTGATCTATTTTTTAGTCCATGTATCCTCGTCCGGAGACAACTCAAATGGTCCCTTGCTGATCACTCGCCAGACTTCATGATCCTGGGCTCTAATGAAGACCTGCATGCGATTTTTCCAGTAAGGATAATTTATACCAGTGAAAAAGAGAGGTCTATTTATGGAATGCCCTTCGGCCATCGGACCTTTAGTTGCCATATCACCAGTTCTCTCAAGGTCGTTAGACCACATATAGAGAGACTAGCTCTGATACCACGTGTTGAGTGGTGATAGGCAGATCTAGAGGGGAGGGGTGAATAGATCAGCTCCTTTTTGCCCTTCTTTGCGGAAATAAAAAAAAGGATCTAACACAAATGATGATGAGATAGATATTAGTTAATAGCTAAGAAGCTGGACACACAAATGATATCCATGAACAATCCTACCAAGCTTCTACAGCTATAACATAAAGGAAAGCAAGCCACAAGACACAATCTTTAAGGTAGTTCAGTCTCAATCTAGAGACCTACGTCCACCCCTCACACAACACGGTGAGGCTTCACTAGTGCAAAAGCACAGCCGCTGATTTACAACTTCTATAAGAGAGATACACTCTCACAACTCCGCTGCCACACTGCTTGAGGGATTACAACCCAAAACACACAGACCGGTTACCACACCGTTTGTCTTCCTACTCATAGGTAGGGAACGAATGATATGGAGTGTGTTTTGAAGAAAAGAAAACTGAAAATGAAACAGTCAGACAAAGTATCGTAAAGAAGCACTATAAGAAAGAAGAATTCTGTCTGGGAAAGAGCTTGAGGGCTCCTTGGCTCTCTTCTTGTTCTTCCTGGTTCTTCACCATAACCCTTGCGAGAGAAGGATGATCTAACTTTCAACTTTCAAGGGTTCTGGATGGATCTTCACGAAGCCTTCCTACTTGTAAGGAGACCTCTCATCGTGAGGAAGAGGATCGTCTTCTTTTTGTTGCACTCACGCCAGCAGCATCACCAGGAGGAAGATGACTTCGTCAGCAAGCTTCTAGCTTCTCTTTTCTCTGCTTGCTTGCCCTTAGCATCGAACTGGAGCTCATGCTCCTGATATATTGGTGTCCTTCAGCGACACCAACATTGTCCATTTTTATAGCTAAATTCAGAATGTCACATCCACATTATTTGATTTGCTTCTATTTGCATAGTTGACTCTTTTTCTGTCAAGTCTGCAGATATGTGGGTAGGTAGGAGACCATATCAGCCAAGGTATAATCTTTTCAGGGGATTTCTCTACCAGACCATAATCCTCTGACAAAGTAGCCTCTTTGACGGCTTTTTCCAGACTGAACGGATCCTTCAGGACAAGTTTCGGATCTTGAAGATGACTTTTATCGGTTTTAGATCCATTCTGGTCGAACATGAATGTGTTGACACTTTCCACACAGTGTGTTGAGACATGCATTGAATATCTTGAAGACAGCTTCTACCGGTTTCAGAGCCGTTCTAGTCGAACACTAATGTGTCGACACTTTGCACACAGTGTGTCGGGACATATGTGCTCGGTTCCGAGATGTCACCAAGACTGTGTCGAGACATCATCAAATGGTGTTGAGACATGTGCGTCATGTGCAGAGTTGTCACACGAAGGTGTCGAGACATTACGATCCAGGATCCGAGTCATCACGTGAAGGTGTCGAGACACGTCCGCCATAGAGAAGTGAGGCTTGAAGTGTGTCGACACTTTTCACTCAGTGTGTCGAGACATCGATTACTCTAGAGGCCAGATAGAAAATGGCTTCAGCTTGATTTCTTCTAGAGGTGTCGAGACATTGGTCAGATGTGTCGACACATGCTTTTATACCAGAGCTCAACCGTTAGTATATCAACATGATCTCTTCTAGATGTGTCAAGACATCATCAGGCGGTGTCGATACACCACTTAGAGAAATTCTCATGCACTTGTTTAGTCTATTCATTAAACCAAAACATGTTAGATATTCCTCAAATATCTACTAATGATTTATGATTTGTTATCATCAAAACCAGGGGACACAACACTAACTTCACCAAGAATTAGGTTCAACATGAAACAGAAAACCAATCCAATACTAATAGGTTAAAATCACCGGAATGTTAAAAATCCTTCAATCAATGTATCACACGATATATATATATATATATATATATATATATATATATGTATGTATATTCATGAAATCACGATCAATATAACTAGCATGTAATAATGTTAAACCATGCTATAAAGAACTAATTTTCAAGTTATCAGGAAGTTATCTACTCTTTTATCATGCTAAGAACATTATAGATATGATAAGAACATGGAATCAAAAGAAACTATGAACATGGATCATGAACTTAAGGAATTAGGGTTTATACAAGTACCCTAGTTACTTTAGATGGTTCAGATGACGTGCAGACATGAAAAATATGCTTCTGGACTCAAAACCACTAACATAACATGCTGGAAGGACCCTAGGGTTCCTGGGAACTTGAGCCTGAACGCGGTCAGGGGAGGGGCCGCGATCATGAAGAGCGCGGTCCTCAAGCAGGCTGTGTTCATTAAAATAAGAAAAAAATAAAAATAAATGGGAACTCATGGACGCGGTCTGTCGGCCCACCGCGTTCAGAGACGCGGTGCCTGTAGGGGCCGCGACTACGAACACAGGGCCATTTCTGGCAGGAAAACCCTAAAACAACAATATCTAGCCCCAAATCCATGAAATACATGTAATATAGTAGATAGAATTCAGGGAAAATGATGCAGAACTAGGCTAGACATGCATATGAACTTGTTTGATCCATTAATTAGGGATTTAGCCT
The DNA here is from genome assembly GCA_022559845.1 of Amorphophallus konjac. Classification (NCBI taxonomy): domain Eukaryota; kingdom Viridiplantae; phylum Streptophyta; class Magnoliopsida; order Alismatales; family Araceae; genus Amorphophallus; species Amorphophallus konjac. The sequence continues at coordinate 246,454,613 of CM040120.1, forward strand.
AAGAGAACACCTACCTATAATTGTTTAAGGAAGAACAATGAAGAACGCCCATGAACACCCCGAAGAACTCTCAATTCCTTCTACTAGATTGATCCTCCCATGCCTAGAAGCTTTCTCCCACGAAGTAGGGTCGACTAGTGAGGCTATGGGGTCGGTTTTATAGAGTTTAAGGCTCCGAAGAGTCTTAATTAGGACTAGAAAACCTAGATAGGGAAGAACTCTAAAAAATCAAGTTTTTATCCATATATAGGGCCGCCCCCACCCTAGTTAGCTCGAATTAGGGTTAGGGTTTATGTTAGATTTCGACCTCCCTTAGTGGATTGGGGTTTGGTTAAGGTTTTTAGCCCATTAGGGTTAGATTTAAGCCCAATTAGCCCATTAAGAAACTAGGATTTTATAAATTCTGAATTATAGAAGTTAGTTTAGCCCATAAGCCCATTAACCCTTAATTACATATTAAAACCATTTACAATTTCCTTTATTTATCTTCCATTACAATTATTTCAATTACACTTTACAAATTTTAAATTAATCCTATAAGAAACCGAGTTGCTACACCCTCCTATTGTGCCTCTGTGCCTTGATGATGTTTTGCTTCATGAGTTTTGATGATAGCAATACTATGAGTCACCACTTGAGAATGAATGGTTGAAGAATGTTTTGATGATAGCTGAGTCACTTCATGTGCCGGAATTGAATTCATGTGCTTGATTGAATGTCACGGTTGTATATATATATATATATATATATATATATATATATATATATATATGTGCGTTTAACTACCGGTCTAAGTCTGAGCATGACTCGAATGCATATATTGCACTTCATGGCTTTAAACATCTATGCATGCACGCAATCAGTTAAGTCGGTGCATTCAGGTTATGTCTAAGGCTCGTGCATATATGTCAGTCAGGCTGCCCAACAAACTCGGTGCATATAATCGTTCATGGGCATTAAGGTCTGTGCATTCCATTCTCTATGCACGTAGCCTTGGCGAGTGTTAGGTTAGTGCATTGCTTAGCTCGCGTCTCCAGGACTGTGCATTCTATCTGTGCTAGGTCAGTGCAACGCCTTCATGTGTTAGGTGCATCGGTGCAACCTCTGGTATTACACGCTGATTAAGTCGTGCATCGGTGCATATCTTCTCTGTGCTTCCTTCGCATTAGGCCAGTGCTCGTTTTCATTCCATGCACAAGCACACATAGTCAGTGCAATCTTCTCGTATAGCACAAGCACGGTCGGTGCAACCCTTGCATCAGTGCATCTTTTGCCTCATGCTTGGTCTTGTGCACATGAGTTTCCAAGTCGGTGCATGGTGCTAGTCTGTGCAAATCACTGTGTACTGCATTGTAGGTTTGTGCAACTCTTGAGCATTGCATATACAGAGTCAATGCATGCATAAGTTTGACTCGGTGCAACATTCGTCTCGTCTGCATTGCATCGTTGCAAACCTTACCTGTAGCACACAACTAAGTTCGAGCAGAGTCTGTGCATAGGTTGCATCTCATACGCTAAGTTCCTGCATGCACATTTGAGTCTGTGCAAACTTAGTCATCGCACACGGATAGGTCGTAAAAGCATCTAACAATGCAGTAATTGAGTGGGTGCATTTCTTCCTCCGTGTGCATAAAGCTTGTGCATCTCTTTCTTATATACTCAAGTCATACCTGTGCATAGTTTCCTTATCTCTATTGAGCACATTGGCAGGTACGTATAGCTGAGTCGGTGCATTCGTATGCTGTGTGAGCAAATCTTCATACGGATGAGCTTCAAAGTCAAAGCACTCCTTCTCATCAAGGGCAGGCTTCTCAGCGCGAGCATGTCAGTGCAGTGTTAGGTCAAGAAAATGAGCTTGGTGCAACGTCTGAGGATACTCGGTGCAACGCGTGACTTCAGAAGAAGCCAATCAGTGCAAACCATTCCTCAGGACACCAATCTAAGACGGTGCAATGCCTTTTACCAGCTCCACCAGGTCGGTGCAATGCCCAGTTCCGATAGAACAAGCTCGGTGCAATCGTTCCCAGTACGTGCAATTTATGGAACTTGTGCACGCAAGTGATCAAGCCAGGGAAGCCATAGTTTGAGCAACATACGTGCACCTGAGTATCTAACTTATAAGGAATAGAAGAACAAGGGCACGTGAGAACAACAAAACAATTAACTGGCACGTGATCCAAGGGTAATCCTTATTGGAAGAAGCCGCCACGTGGGGTCCCAATCATTCAGATTCTGACACGTGACAAGATTCTCCTGAAGCTTCCAGGCAGGAGTGTTCCCTCTACACGCCTAGGGCATGAGCGCGTAACCTCAGTCTGAAAGAGTATATAAGTCATCCTTCTGCAAGTCAAGAAGATATCTCTCGGGCAAAATCAAGAAGGACTATTGGGGAGCAGAAGAAAAGAATAGCAGAGAAAAGAATAGGAGAGTTCAAGAGAGAAAAAGAGAGAGCAGCAGAGAAACGTAGAAGAAGAAGAAGTAGACAGAAAGAGAGAGAGATCGAGAGTTTGAGAAGAGAAGAAGACAAGCTTCATCAGAAGATCAGTCCCCACTAGAATCAGGATCAAATCCCATCCAGTCAGCTCCTTGAGAGTCATATTTGCGCTTTAGTGTTTACAACTTTCAGTCGCTGTCATTTCCCATTTCTTGTTTTTCTTTTACACTCTTTATTTCAAGCTTTTTGTCAGCGGAGCAACCTGTGACGCTCAGCGGGCAGAGGTGTGGTATCCTCTAGACGGGTTAAGCTGTAAGCCCCAGCGGTAGCAGAGGATCAGTTCCTCTGGACGGCCAAGCTGTATTGCCCAGCGGTTGCAGAGGAGGATTCCTCTGGTCTGCTAAGCTGTATTACCCAGCGTGTCAAGCTGTTAGGCATCGGATGCCTAAGCTGTATTGCCCAGCGGAAGTAAGCTGTGACACTCAGCGGTTCTAGGCAAGCTGTGAGGCCCAGCGGTTTAAGCTATGTATCCGCGGAAGCCACACTCGGGTTTGAGTGTGGGGTGGACATAGGTCTGGGGACCGAACCACCTAAAAATTCCCTTGTCTACTGTGGTTTGATTGCCGTATTCAATTCGCTAGATGTATGCATAGGGCGATTTGAATCTTCAATCTAGCAAGGAATTTGATTGCACATCGTTCATTCGATTGTGGTCTTGAGAGACTCACTTTGGACTGATTACCTATCGGTCCACGTTAGATGTATGATTAGATTTGCTCATCTAACCGTTTTGAGTTTTCTGGATTCATTGAGTGACTAAGTGTTTCATCCGACTGTCCATATTAAGTGTTCGAGTGTGAGCCTTCTTAGAACAGTGATCTTGTTGAGCCATCTTAGTGCGTTAATTTTGCGCATCGATCAGCTATTGTTTTTATTTAGGTGAATTTTTATAGGGGATTCATTCACCCCCCCCTCTGAATCCATAGCACCGGTCCTAATAGTTGGTATCAGAGCGGGTCTCTGTACATTCAGATCCAACGATCTGCCGAGGATCCTGCTATTTAAGGTGCTACTCCTGTTGCTGTCTGTTCGGTTCTGATCGAGGGATTTTGGTGCATTCATCTATGATTGCTTTGTGTGCTAAGGCTATTTTCTATCTTTCCATATGGCTCGTCCTTGCGTCTTTGCTGGTTCAACTTCAGCAAGTGGTTGGGTGGTCTCTACGTCTACATGAATTCCATTGACCCGAGTCTATGGAAACTCGTATCGAAAGGCCCACATAAGTTGCCCCGAAATGAGACTAAGTGGTCCAGCGAGGACAGATCGTAGAACCGTGAGAATATCACAGTCTTTAATATTCTAAGAGATGCAGTGAATGCTGACAAATTTCCTTTTTTTCTTAGGTGTGCGCCGGGAAAAGAAATCTTGGACAGAGTAACTGCTGCAAACAAGGAGGAAGAGGATAAATGCTTGATGGCCAACCAGAGAAATGATGATAATGATACTCATTCTCAGGTAAGCTCCGGATCTGATGAACCCTCGTTTGATGAATTGGTTGCAATGTATGAAGATTTGTTAGATCTATCCAAGAAAATGAAATCTGAGAATAAAAGGCTAAAGAAAAAGATTGAACAACGCAAATATGAAATCCTTTGTGATGTTTGTCCTACATTGAAACAGTCTTATGATACTTGCTTAATAGATGTTCAAAATTTTAAGGAACACAATGGTTCTTCAAAAATTAAAAATCAAACATGTTTGAACAAGATATCAGAACTTGAGAATCAACTGAATAAGAAGAAAGATGAGCATCTAAAATGCATGCAAGAATTGATCGAGATTAATTCTGTAATGGACAAACTGAAGTTTGAAAATGCAGAAGTTCAAAAAGATAATGAAAATCTCAAGGCTAGAATAAATGAAGTCAATAAGGAAGCTGTACATATTTCTTATGTAGAGTCAAGCTGCAACAAGTGCTCGGTTCTGCGAGAACGTAATGAGGAACTCTACAGTGAAAATGAACGGATGAATAAACTAATTGCTTCGTTTAAAAAGGATCACAAAAATCTGCTTGCTGAGAAAATTAAAGTGGAAGAAAGAGAGGAGGAACTAATTGAAAGACCCGATTCTGTATCTAGTGATGAAGAAATTGAGAGACTGACCAAAGATAACAAAGAACTGAAAGAACAAAACAAGAGAGGCTTCTGGATATCGAGAGAGAAAGATCTGCTAATAAGAAAATTCAAGTTGAAAAACCCGAGGAGGAAAACAATGAATTGAAAGATGAAATTGAAAAGTTAAAACGATTAAACACTGGTATGTCCGAAAAACTTCTCATCTTAAAAAAAGGAAAAACAGCTTGCAATGAAGAATCTAAACATGTGAGCAATCTGGAACAAGAGCTTGAGAAATATAAAATTGCAAACAAAGTATTAAGTGAATGTGCTAATTACAGTGAACATAAGATTGCTAGTTATGAAATCCACAATGCCTCTTTGAAAAAAAAATTCATGATCTGGAAAACTCAGCACCTAAGTCTGCTAAAAATGAAGGAAAAGTGCAAGTTGTCATGAAAGGTGAGGATGACAATTCAAGAAAGGGGATAAGGTATAGTTCTGATGTAAAGGAAATTACTAGAAACCAGCTATACATCACTTTTGTGCAAAGCTCTGATGTGGCTGGTACCACAAGTCAATCCTCGAAACAAAATAAAAACCTGAAAACACCTTCATCATCATTATTCCAATTTAAGGCTCAGAGAACTGAAAAACAAATAAATGCCTTGAATAGGAGCAAACAACTGAAAAAGGATGCTTACATGAATAAAGCCAAGGTTGTCCCTACTTATGCTGTTAACTCTGCTAGCTCTGTGGAATCTGATGGATTAGTGCATGATGTTTATAAGCCTGTTACTCACTCGCATGCACATGAAAAGAATAATTATTGTCATTACTGTGGTAGGCATGGTCACCTCATGAATGAATACTTTTTCATGGAACAAGATAATAGGATGCATGCTAAATTCTATGCAAATCATCATGACTTTTATAAAAACACATATGCCTCAAACCAGCATATCATATGCTTCAATTGTAACAAGCTTGGTCACAAGGCTATTGAATGCTAGTCAGTATCTCATAGGAATAATACTTGGGGTAAAAATGGTTTTAAAGGTAAGCACATCAGGTGCTTCGAGTGTGGGAAGCATGGCCATACAGTCGAGGACTGTTGGCATGTTCAGAAAAATTCTGTTAATCCCTACTTTGTCAAATTCTCTACAAAATGACCTGTGAACTTTATATGCTTTAACTGTGGTAAGCCAGGTCACAAATCGGCTGAATGTTGGCTGATTAAGAATAAGAAACAAAATGGCCATGTAAACAACCTAACATTTCATGCTCAGGTTCATAGGTCTCATGCTGCTGTTGATATGCATCACATGACCAAAAAATCTGCTATTTCATGTAGATATTATGGTAAATTCGGTCACTTCATGTCCAATTGTTTTCTGATGGATTTTGATGACAATGTTGCTAAGAAACTGTTCATAACTCCTGTTAGGGCTAATACAGGACCCAAGACTGCTTGGGTTCTTGTAGGATCAAAATGATTACTTTGCTGTAGCTGTGCCTTGGAATGAATAAAGTGGGGTCAATAAACCAAGGCACTCAAAAATTGAAAGACCCCATGATCCTGCTCTTCAGGTCTGTTCTGACCACTTACTTCGAATTATGTCATATGAAATTATGAGTTTGAAAGGTTTGAATATCATGTTGATTCGGTCTGTGCTAAATTGAAATCATCTGAAAATTTGAATTACCCATAATGTTTATGGTAATCTCCTTTTGATTGAATTGCATGTCTGTTTCATGAGCTTTCATCATAAAACCATGTGTTACGTTTTCTTTGTATACCATGCACTTAGTCAGGGAGAGATTGACTGCTTTCATTTAATCTTCATGCTACTCATGTGTAGCTTTATTACATATTCCATCTAGAAAGGGGGAGCATTCCTATTTCATCACCTCTTCACCTCTTGAACTCTTTCTGTCTAGCAATCTGATCCATTCTCTGCATTTAAGTGGTTCACCTAAATTCTCTGTTGTCTCTACTTGTTTAGCTGATCTGTCTGTTTTCCAGACTCAGCTACTGAAATTGATTCTGCTCTGCATATATTTGATGCTCTTCTCTCATGCTGTTATTTGCTGTACCAGCTTGTACCTATCCAGTGCTCACATCCTTTCAAGCTGGTCTAATTAATATGATTCTTCTTCCAGGAATGATAAGTTGTTTAGTTGCATTGATTGGACTGATCTGAGATTCTTATGCTGTGTACCATATTTTAGTCTGAACTCTTAAAATAAATTTCTATCATATAGGTTTAAGAATGTCTACTGATTCAGACTGATATAAGTTTAATGTATTCTCAGATTTGTATTCAAATATATTGAAAGTATCTGAATGATGAGTTCTAATAAACTTTAACCAACTGTGTCATGAATACCCTAGTCTCACTCTTCTGTAATCTAAAAATGTGATATTAAGGTTACTTTGGTAGAGACACATAGAGTGAGTATTGTTTTTGAACATTAACCTGAAAAATGTTGACTAAAAAGAAAAATTGAATTCAGAGCATTGACTTGGTCACTGAGAAACTGGGTTTTCTATCAATGAAATTGAGTAAACCTATGTCATGAATTGCCATAGTTATCTCTGGTGAAAATTTATTAAAAAATCTGACAGAGCAATATCATGTCTGTGTTGAGTAACTGGGGAGTCTGGCCTCTAATCAAGGTGTCTCCTCATGTAAAAGACACTTCTATTACTAACTCTGTTCTCAAAGTTGAGAGGCAATGAAAGTTATCACACTGAGTAACTGGGTCACTTCACCTAAGACGTGTTGTGTCTCATGTAAAAAGGTGTTGATCAACTTAAACTGCTAAGGAAAAATAATGTGCTAATCAAAAGAAAATATCTTGCAAATTTAGGCAACTCACATTCTAGTAAGGGTGTTTAATCTCAATACTGCTCTGTATGACTCTCAGAGGAATCATCGAGTTCATTTGAGTAAGATGGAAGGTGGTTGTTCTTGAGTATTGCTTGATTAATTGGTTCACCTTTATTAAAACTTACCTTCAGATATGAGTATTGAATTTAATTGACAAATTTGGTATACATCATGGTTAAATCGGTTGGGTCATGTCGGTTAATTTATAACCCCCTATGATAGGAGAGTATCTCATTGTGAGGACTTATTACTGTGGTACCTGCCATACAATTTCCTCTGATCAGGTTCACCTCTGACAACATAATCATCATGCTAACTCACCTGTTGGAGATCCTGCGCCTTGCTTGCTATTATTTACTCCTACCCTTGTCCACATTTACTCCATTTACATCATCAGTTTCACCCTCCACACTGTCGGAATCTTCTATCTTGTTTATGTATCCCTGACGAATGAGTCTTGTAACCAGTTCTGGATCTGTGGGACTTTCACCTGCATTGTTCTGTCCATACAGATGTAAGGTGCCGCAACCAATTTTGCTTCAGAATTCTTGTGGTGGTGGATTCCAGATTGATTCGTTGGATAACCAGAGTTCATCCCTGTAGATACATCCTGTGCTTGCATTTTCGATTCCTTTCATGCTCTCAGGGGGAGTTCTGGGCATTATAGATATTCATGATTATGTCAAAGGGGGAGGACTGTATTTCAAAGGGGGAGAGTAGTCCTGCATTCATGTTGATAAGGGGAGTATTACTCTTTCTCTGTCATGATCTGTTTGATTATTTCAAAAGGGGGAGAATAGGTTCATGCATTATATTTATTTCTCACAAACTACCTTCTTTTTGTTGAAGTCAAAGGGGGAGAATAGTTTGACGAGTAAGTGTGACTCATTGTGTTGCCATCATCAAAAAGGGGGAGATTGTTGTGCCCCTGTGCCTTGATGATGTTTTGCTTCATGAGTTTTGATGATAGCAATACTATGAGTCACCACTTGAGAATGAATGGTTGAAGAATGTTTTAATGATAGCTGAGTCACTTCATGTGCCTGAATTGAATTCATGTGCTTGATTGAATGTCACGGTTGTATATATATATATATTGATGTGCATTTAACTGCTGGTCTAGGTTTGAGCATGTCTCGAATGCATGTATTGCACTTCATGGATTTAAACGTCTATTCATGCACACAATCAGTCAAGTCGGTGCATTCACGTTATGTCTAAGGCTCGTGCATTTATGTCAGTCAGGCTGCCCAATAAACTCAGTGCATATCATCGTTCATGGGCATTAAGGTCTGTGCATTCCATTCTCTATGCACGCAGCCTTGGCGAGTGTTAGGTCAGTGCATTGCTTAGCTCGCGTCTCCAAGACTATGCATTCTATCTGTGCTAGGTCGGTGCAATGCCTTCATGTGTTAGGTGCATCGGTGCAACCTCTGGTATTGTACGCTGATTAAGTCGTGCACCGGTGCATATCTTCTCTGTGCTTCCTTCGCATTAGGTCAGTGCTCGTTTTCATTCCATGCACAAGCACACATAGTCAGTGTAATCTTCTCGTATAGCACAAGCACGGTCGGTGCAACCCTTGCATCGGTGCATCTTTTGCCTCATGCTTGGTCTTGTGCACATCAGTTTCCAAGTCGGTGCATGGTGCTAGTCTATGCAAATCACTGTGTACTGCATTGTAGGTCTGTGCAACTCTTGAGCATTGCATATACAGAGTCAGTGCATGCATAAGTTTGACTCGGTGCAACATTCATCTCGTCTGCATTGCATCGGTGCAAACCTTAGCTGAGCACGCAACTAAGTTCGAGCAGAGTCTGTGCATAGGTTGCATCTCATACGCTAAGTTCCTGCATGCACATTTGAGTCTGTGCAAACTTACTTATCGCACACGGATAGGTCGTGAAAGCATCTAACAATGCAGCAATTGAGTCGGTGCATTTCTTCCTCCGTGAGGATAAAGCTTGTGCATCTTCTTCTTATATACTCAAGTCATACCTGTGCATAGTTTCCTTATCTCTATTAAGCACATTGGCAGGTACGTATAGCTGAGTCGGTGCATTCGTATGCTGTGTGAGCAAGTCTTCATACGGATGAGCTTCAAAGTCGAAGCACTCCTTCTCATCAAGGGTAGGATTCTCTGTGCGAGCAGGTCGGTGCAGTGTCGGGTCAAGAAAATGAGCTCGGTGCAACGTCTGAGGATACTCGGTGCAACGCGTGACTTCAGAAGAAGCCAATCAGTGCAAACCATTCCTCAGGACACCAATCTAAGATGGTGCAATGCCTTTTACTAGCTCGACCAGGTCGGTGCAATGCCCAGTTCCGATAGAACAAGCTCGGTGCAATCGTTCCCAGTACGTGCAGTTTATGGAACTTGTGCATGCCAGTGATCAAGCCAGGGAAGCCATAGTTCGAGCAACATACGTGCACCTAAGTATCTAACTTATAAGGAATAGAAGAACAAGGGCACGTGAGAACAACAGAACAATTAACTGGCACGTGATCCAAGGGTAATCCTTATTAGAAGAAGCCACCACGTGGGGTCCCAATCGTTCAGATTCTGACATGTGGCAAGATTCTCCTGAAGCTTCTAAGCGGGAGTGTTCCCTCCACACGCCTAGGGCATGAGCGCGTAACCTCAGTCTGAAGGAGTATATAGGTCATCCTTCTGCAAGTCAAGAAGATATCTCTCGGGTGAAATCAAGAAGGACTATTGGGGAGCAGAAGAAGCGAATAGTAGAGAAAAGAATATGAGAGTTCAAGAGAGAAAAAGAGAGAGCAGTAGAGAAACGCAAAAGAAGAAGAAGTAGACAGAAAGAGAGAGAGATCGAGAGTTTGAGAAGAGAAGAAGACAAGCTTCATCTGACGATCAGTCCCCACTGGAATCTGGATCAAATCATATCCAGTCAGCTCCTTGAGAGTCATATCTGCGCTTTAGTGTTTACAGCTTTCTGTCGCTGTCATTTCCCATTTCTTATTTTTCACACTCTTTATTTCAAGCTGTTTGTCAGCGGAGCAAGCTGTGACGCTCAGCGGGCAGAGGTGTGGTATCCTCTAGACAGGTAAAGCTATAAGCCCCAGCGGTAGCAAAGGATCGGTTCCTCTGGACGGCCAAGCTATATTGCCCAGTGGTTGCAGAAGAGGATTCCTCTGGTCGGCTAAGCTGTATTGCCCAGCGTGTCAAGCTGTTAGGCAGCGGATGGCTAAGCTGTATTACCCAGCGGAAGCAAGCTGTGACGCTCAGCTGTTGTAGGCAAGCTGTGAGGCCCAGCAGTTTCAGCTATGTATCTGCGGAGGCCACACTCGGGTTTGAGTGTGGGGTGGACGTATGTCTGGGGACCGAACCACCTAAAAATTCCCTTGTCTACTGTGGTTTGATTGCCTTATTCGATTCGCTAGATGTATGCATAGGGCGACGCGAATCTTCAATCTAGCAAGGACTTTGATTGCATATCGTTCATTCGATAGTGGTCTTGAGAGACTCGCTCTAGACTGATTAACTGTCAGTCCATGTTAGATGTATGATTAGATTTGCTCATCTAACCGTTTCGAGTTTTCTGGATTCACTGAGTGACTAAGTGTTTCATCCGACTGTCCATATTAAGTGCTCGAGTATGAGCCTTCTTAGAAGAGTGATCTTGTTGAGCCATCTGACTGCGTTAATTCTGCGCATCGATCAGCTATAGTTTTTATTTGGGCAAATTTTTATAGGGGATTCATTCACCCCCCCCCTCTGAATCCATCGCACCGGTCCTAACAGTTGGTATCAGAGCGGGTCTCGGTACATTCAGATCCAACGATCTGCAGAGGATCCTGCTGTTTAAGGTGCTACTCCTGTTGCTGTCTGTTCAATTTTGATCGAGGGATTTTGGTGCATTCATCTGTGATTGCTTTGTGTGCTAAGGCTATTTTTCTATCTTTCATATGGCTCGTCCTTGCGTCTTTGATGGTTCAACTTCAGCAAGTGGTTGGGAGGTCTCTGCGTCTACTTGAATTCCATTGACCCGAGTCTATGGAAACTCGTATCGAAAGGCCCACATAAGTTGCCCTGAAATGAGACTAAGTGGTCCAGCGAGGACAGATCGAAGAACCGTTAGAATATCACAGTTCTTAATATTCTAAGAGATGCAGTGAATGCTGACAAATTTCCTTTTTTTTCAGGTGTGCGCCGGGAAAAGAAATCTTGGACAGAGTAACTGTTGCAAACAAGGAGGAAGAGGATAATTGCTTGATGGCCAACCGGAGAAATGATGATGATGATACTCCTTCTCAGGTAAGCTCCGGATCTGATGAACCCTCGTTTGATGAATTGGTTGCAATGTATGAAGATTTGTTAGATCTGTCCAAGAAAATGAAATCTGAGAATAAAAGGCTAAAGAAAAAGATTGAACAATGCAAATCTGAAATCATTTGTGATGTTTGTCCTACATTGAAACAGTCTTATGTTACTTGCTTAATAGATACTCAAAATTTTAAAGAACAAAATGGTTCTTTAAAAATTGAAAATCAAACATGTTTGAACGAGATATCAGAACTTGAGAATCAGCTGAATAAGAAGGAAGATGAGCATCTAAAAAGCATGCAAGAATTGATCGAGATTAATTCTGTAATGGACAAACTGAAGTTTGAAAATGTAGAAGTTCAAAAAGATAATGAAAATCTCAAGGCTAGAATAAATGAAGTCAATAAGGAAGCTGTACATATTTCTTCTGTAGAGTCAAGCTGCAACAAGTGCTCGGTTCTGCGAGAACGTAATGAGGAACTCTACAGTGAAAATGAACGGTTGAATAAACTAATTGCTTCGTTTAAAGAGGATCACAAAAATCTGCTTACTGAGAAAATTAAAGTGGAAGAAAGAGAGGAGGAACTAATTGAAAGACCTGATTCTGTATCCAGTGATGAAGAAATTGAGAGACTGACCAAAGAGAACAAAGAACTGAAAGAACAAAATAAGAAACTCATGGTTCTAAATACTGTTATTTCAGAGAGGCTTCTGGATATTGAGAGAGAAAGATCTGCTAATAAGAAAATTCAAGTTGAAAAACCTGAGAAGGAAAATAATGAATTGAAAGCTGAAATTGAAAAGTTAAAACAATTAAACATTGGTATGTCCGAAAAACTTCTCATCTTAGAAAAAAGAAAAACTGCTTGCAATGAAGAATCTAAACATTTGAGCAATCTGGAATAAGAACTTGAGAAATATAAAACTGCAAGCAAAGTATTAAGTGAATGTGCTAATTACAGTGAACATAAGATTGCTAGTTATGAAATCCACAATGCCTCTTTGAAAAATAAAATTCATGATCTGGAAAACTCAGCACCTAAGTCTGCTAAAAATGAAGGAAAAGTGCAAGTTGTCATGAAAGGTGAGGATGATAATTCAAGAAAGGGGATAAGTTATAGTTCTGATGTAAAGGAAATTACTAGAAACCAGCTATACATCACTTTTGTGCAAAGCTCTGATGTGACTGGTACCACAAGTCAATCACCGAAACAAAATAAAAACCTGAAAACACCTTCATCATCAGTATTCCAATTTAAGGCTCAGAGAACTGAAAAACAAATAAATGCCTTGAATAGGAGCAAACAACTGAAAAAGGATGCTTACATGAATAAAGCCAAGGTTGTCCCTGCTTATGCTGTTAACTCTGCTAGCTCTGTGGAATCTAATGGATTAGTGCATGATGTTCATATGCCTGTTACTCACTCGCATGGACATGAAAAGAATAATTTTTGTCATTACTGTGGTAGGCATGGTCACCTCATGAATGAATGCTTTGTCATGGAACAAGATAATAGGATGCATGCTAAATTCTATGCAAATCATCATGACTTTTATAAAAACACACATGCCTCAAACCAGCATATGATATGCTTCAATTGTAACAAGCCTGGTCACAAGGCTATTGAATGCTGGTCAGTATCTCATAGGTATAATACTTGGGGTAAAAATGGTTCTAAAGGTAAGCACATCAGGTGCTTCGAGTGTGGGAAGCATGGCCATATAGTCGAGGACTATTGACATGTTCAGGAAAATTCTGTTAATCTCTACTTTGTCAAATTCTCTGCAAAACGACCTGTGAACTTTTCATGCTTTAACTGTGGTAAGCCAGGTCACAAATCTGCTGAATGTTGGCTGATTAAGAATAAGAAACAAAATGACCATGTAAACAATAGAACATTTCATGCTTAGGTTCATAGGTCTCATGCTACTGTTGATATGCATTACAAGACCAGAAAATCTACTGTTTCATGTAGATATTGTGGTAAATTCGGTCACTTCATGGCCAATTGTTATCTGATGGATTTTGATGACAATGTCGCTAAGAAACTGTTCAGAACTCCTGTTTGGGCTAATACACGACCCAAGACTGCTTGGGTTTCTGTAGGATCAAAATGATTACTTTACTGTAGATGTGCCTTGGAATGAATAAAGAGGGGTCAATAAACCAAGGCACTAAAAAATTGAAAGACCCCATGATCCTACTCTTCAGGTCTGTTCTGACCACTTACTTCGAATTCTATCATCAGAAATTATGAGTTTGAAAGGTTTGAATATCATGTTGATTCGGTCTGTGCTGAATTGAAATCATCTGAAAATTTGAATTGCCCATAATGTTTATGGTAATCTCCTTTTGATTGAATGGCATGTCTATTTCATGAGCTTTCATCATAAAATCATTGTTGACACCCGTTTTATGACCAATAAGTTGGGTCATCTCCTTATTCATTTTGTATGATGCTCTGAGTTGTTCACCCTTATGGGGCCTTCTTGGTTATTTGAGGTTTATTTCACGGGTCATGTCTCCTTGGTTGGGTCTGCTTTCTTACCTCTTTCCGCTGGATGAAGCTTAGCAAACTCTCATTTCATTTGCACTCTATTGTCTCTAACGGTCCTTCACTGGCACGTTACAATTCTCTAACGCATCTACCTTGATCCGTTACATCATGCCAGAGTCCTTAAGCTTAAGGCTTCTTTCAAGCTTATCTTTTAGCCTATTCGTTGGGTGTGACGATTTATCGTGCGGTTGTTACATGATTTGTGATTCATCTATCCTTGACCGTTACATTCTCCAGAGAGTCCTTGCTTCGAAAATCACGCCCGTTGGTCTTATCTTTTAATGGATAAGGTTGTGTGACGGTCCAGGCATGGAGCGTTACATATCTGTAGCGGTTTATCGTAAGACCGTTACATCCCGCAGAGAGTTCTAGCAGAACTGCTCTTTCTCTGCTACTCCGTGGCCAAATTAAGAGTTTGATCTGAGGGTTTCTCCTTCAAATCTGATCCTCCAGACCTTCTGTTTGTTTCTATGGACTCTTGGGAGTATTATCCTCAAGAGTTTGCTAAGAAACGTCCTACTTTCTAGCTGGATTATCCTCTACTCGACCAGAAAGTTGGAGGGTCTATAAATAGAACCCTTGACTTCGTGGCTGGAGGAGGAGACATCTGGAGTTCGCGTTGAAGTGCTGCCGCATCCTGAAGCTAGAACCAACCAAGGAGAGCTGCTTCCCACGTCCATCTGCTCTCACAGTCCAGGGAGTATTGATTCCAAGGGTTTAGTTCAGTCAAGTTGTCATCTTAGTGTCTCTTCCCTCTTCCAAGCATCTTAAGCATTGTCCCTCTTCCTCTACCACGTTCTTGCATCTTCTGCATCCATTAAAACATCCTTCCCATCTTTTAAAACGCCCCAGAGGGGTTAAAAAAAACCACCTTCCCCGGTATTTCCCTTTCCTTTTGCATGTTCCAAAGTTTCTTTGATTTATTGATACTAGTTTGTCTAAGGGCTAATCTGGGTTAGTTTTCTTATTTTCTACACTCTTTTGCAGGTTTACAGAGCCCATAGCACGAGGCCCAAGCTTCCTGGCCGGCTGGAAAGCTTAGAGATCAAAGATTCCCAACTTCTATTCTGTAGAATCTCTGACGGTCTATCAGAGGCGCGTTAGAGTCTTGTAGCGGTCTATCGTGGGGCCGTCACACTTCCTATGGCACATCAGTCTTCGACCGTTATATCTCGCAGAGCTGCAGTTTCCTGATTGGTTTTCTCTCTCCCGTGGGTGTTTGCGACCCTTTTTTTTTCTCTCTCGTTCGCGTATCGATTAGCCATTTGACTAACTGGTAATCAACTGACTGATTGACGACGTGGACGTGCCAGTCACATGAGTGACGATTTTATTGTGCGCTCATTCTGACCCATGTCGGGTGAATGTGAGGTTCGGTCGGGACCAGCAGTCCGCCATACCGTAAAGGTTATGGCGTTAATTACATCCCCCACGAGGAGGGAACACCTTTGATTAATTGCCGAGATATCGGGCTGTCAAAGCCAGAATAAAGGATACAGAGCATGCGAGTGATCGTGTAAGATGCTACGATTGACTACACACGATTTATTAGGGTGGACCCTGGTACATGGCGAAGGACTTAGGCTCGAAGGCCACTTTCACGCGTAACAAAGCCCCCAATCAGGCGTAACCTGACCTTCTGGCAATGTTATTTGATATACCAAGGATGCACCTATTTAGGCATGCATTAATGCGATATGAAAGCTTGGACTAAGGCATGACGACAAGATTCGAGGCATATCAATTCGAGCATGAACATGCTAATTTATCCAGTTTATTTGGTCGAGGAGCTTGTGTCCCTCTATGATTAGCATAGGAAATCATCTCATGAGTGGGAAAAGGGTTGGAATGACGCGACGACACGATTCGGAACGAAACCGGTGCAGTGCATGCGAAGAAAGGGGCTAAAACGCTTGAAACGGCGCCCTGAAACGTAGGTAAAAGGTTTAAAACGGCGCCAGAACCGTAGGTAAAGGGGAAAACCCCTGTTAAAACGGCGCGGCTGGCTGGGGCGCGTCGGGAAGGGCGCGCCAGAAAGGGCGCGCCGTTTTAAGGTGTTATCGCGCACGAACGCACCGATTTAACCCGATTTCGTGGAAACAGGAGCTTCGTTAGTTTATTCATGGATATATATATATATACATAAAAAAAGGGTTTTGGAGGATTTTGAGAATTCATTGAGTTGATTATTCATCAGATTGGTCCCAAGTCATCCAAAGGTCAAATCACGGGCTCGCGCGAGGTCCGAACTTGAGCGCGACGATTGTTCCGAGTTTAAACTCGTTCGAGCCGGAATTTCGGCAGCATCTCTCCATCCCAAAGGATTATCGGGGAGACGCGGGGAATACTCACGTGGCGGACTAAACCCCTAAAAGCCGGGTGGCGCAACGGCGGCCGGCAGACCCAAACGGATAGGAAGACCCCGAGGGCTAGCCTGCTAGGGGTACCGAGTCCGTGGGTAACAGTGAGTGAGTGAGGCGACTCGATATGGGAGCGAAAACCCCGAGGGCTAACCTACGAGGGGCACGCGACCCGAGTCACCACAACACTTGAATCGGGACGACCGATTAGAGAAGGAAACCCCGAGGGCCAGCCTACGAGGGGCACACGCATCTCACGGCCACCACAAAGTCCATTAGGGACTGTGGATTTGAGATGTCGGGATTAACCCGTTTACTATTCACTCATTAATCCATAGGAGATTCGTCACTACAGGACGGTCCCCGGTGGACAGAGTGTTATCACAATGGAACAGTGGGGGCTGTTCCCCCTCCCGGGTTACCGATCCACACTAATGAAACAGTAGAACGGAGCAGTGAGATCATTCGCATAACCAGCAGGCCAAAACTAATGCCTGTAGATATACATACGTTCATGCATGTGCACGTTCACAAATCAAAGAAATATTCATCAAGGAATGTTCAGAAAATAATAACGGGAATGTGGGGACGCCCTTATTTCCCTCTGTTCATGGTCGGGAACAGAAAGGGTATTACGAGGGCGGCCCAGACAGGTTGAAGGAACCCACGTATTGACCCATCTTACACGGTGAAAATTCTTAGCATTCGATCAGAAGAGAAAAACACCCCCGGGGAGGGGAATCGATGTAGCCCTTGCCATAGCAGGGCATAAAGCGTCGGGAAGACAGAACAGAAGTAAGATCATTCGGCCAAAGGAATGCACAATGCTTTGCGTTCATCCTCCATGGCGCCGGCATCATTGTCGGACGCCGCTTCACCGGCTACAGGGAAGAAGAGGAAACAAAAAAAGATCTATAGGAAAAGGAAAGCAGCATTCATTCATGATATAAGCAACAGGGCAAGGAAGTGCACAGAGCATCGTTTCGGCGCCGGTGTTGTCGCCCGGCTGCCGTTTTCATTAATATAAGGGACTCGGTACAAACAGAGAGGAGGAATAGAGATTTTGGTGAAGGAGGGGAGGTCAGGCTCATATCATCGCCCCTCCCCTCATTCACTTACATTGTTTAGAGAGAATCTAAGATAGAACAAAAAGGGGGAATCCGCCGAGATAAAACACGGGGAACCCACCTAAGTAAATGAGAAACGGATGATCTCCTTCTTCGACTCCTGGAAGCTCGGGTGGAGCAGGGTGGCGGCCGTCGAGAGGCTCAGACGGAGGTTTCTGTCGACAGAAGAAAACCCTCCGATCCCTCTCTCTGGACCCCTCTCCTCTCTTTCTAATTCTCTTTTTTTTTTCTTTCGATTCCGCCCCTTCCTTTCTGCCTCTCTTCTATTGCCTTCTCCCTTTCTGGATCGGATCTCCTCTTTTTTTGGCCGAAGGCAGGCTGTGTATATATAGCTTTTGTTAATCCGGCGCCCCGGGAAGGGGCGCGCCGGATTTGATGGCGCCGGGAAGAAGCCCCGGTTGGCTTTTGCGCGCCGGTTCGACGGCGCCGGGGAACACATCCCCTATTATTCTTGGCGCGCCGGTTTGACGGTGCCGTTTTAACCTGTTCACTTGGCGTATCCAGTCCGGTGGGCCCGGTGATGATTCCGGAAGCTCCCGTTGACTGTTCCTCTCGCCTTGGCCATCGGAGGGCCTTGACGGGGTGTTGACGAAGCTCTTGATACGACGAACGGCCTTAATCAAGACTTCATGTGTGTCTGGTCCGAGCACACGGGTGTCCTGCTGATACAGCCTTCGGCACTGTGATTTGTGCTTCTGGTTGAGACGGACTCGTGCTCGAAGCTTCCTTGCAGGATGACGTTACATCCTAGACAATTCCACCTTGAACGGTGATCAATCGGCCACTAACGGGCCCACTATGGCCAGAAGCCGAACCCGTGTCGGGTAATCGGGGCCTTCTGCTGACAGAACCTCCGGCCCCTTGTTGCGGATGGCCGAGAACATTCCTCCTCCTTAGGAGAGTCATAAGGTAGACCGTCGTCCTTGGTCGGGCGACGGATGTGGGGTAGCGGCATGACGGAGTCGATGCCGGATCATTGGGCAGGCTTGGTTGCGTTGCCGGTTGGTTGTGGGTTCGTTTCGACTCTCCTGAGGTAAAATCCCCGGTGCTCATTTCAAGGCGACTTGGGGCCCCGTCAGCTTGAAGGGTCTTTGATAAGGTGGTCTTCATCGGCTTCTGTGCTTCAGTGGGCCGTATCATTCGTCTTTGCAGCTCGGTTGCCGAAGGATTATATTTTGAGTGCCAACAAATGCCCCCCAGACGTAGGCGGTGCAAGTGAGGCAGGAATGTAGCAAGGCCTACGGTTGAGCCCCGTTTGGCTGACAGAAGCTTGAACGGCATTTTAATTCCGGCTTGGATGCTAATCCGGCGAGGCAGGAAGCTTGACGGCATCACTTAAAACGGCGCGCCCCTCACCTCATGGATTAAAACGGCGCGGCTAAATTCGGCGCGCCCTGACCATTTTGGCATTAAAACGGCGTGGCATTTGTTCAGGTTAAAACGGCGCCGTCCAATCCGGCACCGCCCTGAGCTTCGGAGGTTAAAACGGCGCCGTCTTTACGGCGCGCAAATTGCTTAAAATGGCGCGCCCCGGGGCGCGCCGTTTTAACAAGGGTGGAGCCCCCCTATATGTTAGCTTCTTCTTCATTTTTTTCTTCACAGAAGCTCATTTGTGAAAATCTCTTCTCTCTCCTCCCTTTCTCCTCTCCCCGCGGCGCCGAGTGGCTCCTGGGTTCGGGCGATTTCGCCTGTGAGCGGGTGAGTTGAGTGTTGCTGTGCTTTGGGTTTTGAACCCGTTCTTCGGGCCCCGGGAGGCTCTTTGTAGGACTTGTCCTCGGAGCTAGATCCCTCGGGTGTCCCCTTTGGCCTAGGCCTAATGGCTATGGCTGCTTTTAGGGGCTGCTCCCTTTGTGGATGGTTTCCGCTTTCTTTTTGGCAAACCCTCGAGCTGAGGAGATGCTGTCAAAATTTTGTCAGAAATATTGTTTCGATCAACTGATTTCTGACTTTTGTTTGTTCTTTTCCGGGTGCTGTTTTGCAGATAACATGGCCTCCGGCTCTTCTTCCTCTGCATCCCGGGTCGCCGTGACATGGGGGAATGTCCATTCCCTTGATCGGGGGCTTCGACATGTAGCCGTGGTGGCTGAGTCTTCGGACTCAGAAACCGACACCGTCGACACCGGCCATTTATTGATTCTTGACGGCAACCACTTCAGGTATGATCGAGGGGACGACATCAGACGAGACCATCCCAAAGATAAGCACCTGATGGCGTTCCTTGAGCGCTTCAACCTTGGCGGGAAGCGTGATTTAATTCTGGTCCGCAGAGCTGAAGGAGTGCTATTGGCGGAGCGAGACAGCCTGACTGAGTCAGTCACCTATGGTATGCCCATGTACATCCCCGGGGAGCCCAGGAAATGGGGGGCCGTGCTCGGAGTGCAGGAATTATCCCCCGAGGCCGGGATGCTGACGAGAGCGCCGCAGTATACACCAGCTCGCTGGAATGAAACCGCCGGCCGCGTTGACAAGGAGAAGCCCGTATATGGTCTATTCCTCGCACCACTCCATTGGGGATACCGGGACGAGCCTTTTCTTTTGGACTGCTTGGCGGTCCGGTTCAAACATCAGATTTCAGTGGGGTGGTTTGGAGAGCTCAAAGCCACCGATGCTCACGCCTTCAGACCGGGAGCGGTTGAATTTACAGACTTTGTGTTGCGGCAATACGCCCCCATCCTGGTGCACGCCGGAGTTTATCAGAGCGTATACGCTTCCTGGTATAGATACTCGATCTCCCGAGGTCTATGTTACGGGATGATTAAAGTCTTCTGCCCAGAGTACAATACTTTCTACACTGCAGAAGGTGAAACTTCATTGGATCTATGGAGCCTTTCTCAGCTGAGCGGCCTGCCGATAGATGGAGAGCTGTATGAAGAAGTTTGCTTCCCAGACTGGCTGAAGGACCAGACGGATGGTGAAGGCAAATACTTCACGGGCTTTACCTACCGTTATCTGATGAAGGCATACCGCACCCTGCTGCGCCTGACACTTGACTCTCGGGAAGCGCGAAAACCTGGTGAGAAGAGAAGCGTGCGGATGGGCACGTGGCTTCAATATTTCTTTGGTGGGGGGCAGCACTATGAGGACTTCCCCACAGTGGTTCCGACGGCGGTGGGGCGGAAGAAGAGGGCTCGACGCTAAGCAGCATATCCTACTGTCTCAGGGAGAGGGCGGTAGGCCGGCCCGAATCCCACGAGAGTTGACGCAGTTACACACTGTGCTGCGTATTTGACATATTGGCTTTGTTCATTCGCCCTTCCTCAAGGAGACGAGACGGTGATCAGGCCGGAGGCGATTTACCCTGCCTGTTTGATGGCTTGGGGGATGAAGCTGTCCCTGTGCCCTGTGGCTTTATGCCTCATATATAAAATGTTGGGGGATTTGCACAAGTTGCGCATCCCCAGAAATTCACGGACAGTTGGTCCCCTCCACTTTTTTAATGCCTGGGTCTGTACCCTCTTTCCTGAAGCAGCTCCCCGGTCAATGTAGTCAGATCATCCTTTGCCGCGGATGATCGAATTTGCCAGTGCCGAACCGTCCTCACTGGCGGATCAGCTTTTCACCATCCGGGGGAAATTGACTACAGTTCCAACAGATTCCCCTGGCGTTCTACATTTCTGGAGCTTGGCTGCCAGCTCTAGCCCTCTTGTCAACCGGATGCGGCAATGTCGATTATTTGAGACAGAGGAATTTATTCATCAGCTGACCGGGTCGAAGAGCACAAGGCCCATCTTGGAGCCGGAACTGGTTGAGTGGGCGTTGTCTATTCGCCCCAGTGTTCTAGTCTTCAGGAAAAGCGGCTTGCTGTGGCTGGAGACGTATTATCCTTTTCGTTTCAGCCGGAATTTTGGGTACGACCAGCAAATTCCTTCTTCTTCAGCCCGATTCAATTTGCCGAATAGACACCGGGCTGGTCAGACAGCTACTGATGAAGCCCGTGGATGGTGGGACTACTTCCATCGCCGAGAGGATGTATCATTCAGGGTGCCAACCCCGGCTCGTCTGCCCCGAGTGACTCCAGACTTCATCAAGTGGTGGAATGCACGAACGGGCTTTTATCGGAACTTCCGGAAGGACTGCTGGCATGCTGCTGAACGCCGTTTCTTAGACTCCCAGCGGGAGCCCATTCTGGATGTTGATCCAGTCTACTTGAAGAGGCTGAAATCTTGGTCCAACACTGAGGTGATGGCATATGTAGAAGCCAGGAAAGCTGCGAAGGGCAAGTCGTCCCGAGCCGACCCGAAGATGCCAGAGATCCAGAGGGATGATTATATTAAGACTCTCTGGGGGCTGTGCCGGGTTAGCAGTGACCGGATTGCTCTTCAGACAATCCCCCTTCCGGTGGAAGAACCTCTTCCTAGTGTGGCGAGCTGGCGCCTAGAAGTCGACCATTTTCATCCCTATCGGACCTTCATCGGGAGGGAAGACAGGCGGGCTGACTTGTATACCAACACCCCCTGGATATTCGCCCTGCTTCATTCTCATGGGCTTTCAATTGCCAGTCCGTTAGAAGCCATTTGGAGCCATCAGCTTCTAATATCCTTCAAGTATGTCGACGGATGGGGATTCGACCACTTGAACTTATATCATCACTTGTCCTCCTGCGGCCATGAAGATTTGGCCCAACTGACGGAGAAAAGTGAAACAATTGGTGATGTGTGCTGGCTGATCCGTGAGGCGGCTTCTCGGGACAAGGCGCCAGTATTGCTTTACTGGCCACTCAGTCCTCGATACACGGGGCTGCCAGGTAATGCTTGTTTTCTTCTTCAGCCCTGAAGCTGCTTCTTCTATAGTCAGTGTGCATCTTCTTACTCATATGTTTTTGCAGCTCGCCTTTCTATGGAAGCGACCCGACACTGTAGGGAGTTGATATCTAAGGCGCAGAAGCCTTCATATTTTAATATTCCAGAGCCGGCTCCCACCATGACACCATTACCCCCTGGGGACTCGCGGAAGCAGACCAGGTCCCAGGTCAGGGAGGCCGTCAGTAGGGCTAAGAAAGCCAAGAGGGCAGAGTCCCGTGCTACTCGGGCACGTCGGAGGAAGGCTGCTGAAGAGGAGTCTGCCGCTCCACCTCCTCGGGTTCCATCATTCTCCGAATTCGAGGCCGCATGGACGGAAAGGCCTGAGGGCGAAGGTGACTCCTTGTTCTTGTATTGGCTTATCTGCTTGTTTCAGCCGCCTGGGCTGACCATCTTTCTTTTCAGTAGCTGCCGGCGCTATCCCCGCCGTTGTTGGGTTGGAGGCGGCATCCGGAGCTGCTGCTGAGGAGAGAGGGGAGGAAGCCCCCTTGACCTCTGTTGAGGGTGACTTGCCTTCACCGACACCCCATCGAGAAATAGAAGGTAATTTGCAGCTCGTACGTAGAGCTCAGTGGCATGTTGTGTTTTCAGTCAAGTCCTAACTGTTTATTGTCCTTTGACTCCAGTCGACATTCGGCCCACACTGCTCCCTGAGGTCGGTGCCTCGGCAGGGGTCGTCATTGGAGAGCGAGGGCTTCCAAGGGACCAGCCCTTAGATATTCCGCCAACGGATGCTCCCGAGGCGGAGATCGCTGAGGAGGCTCTGGATAGAGGGCCTCCTCCTAGCAGCCTAGTTCCCGCTCAGGTACTTGAGGTTCGAGAACAAGCAGAAGAGTCATCCTCTTCTGAACAGGTTGATTATGGTGGCAGCTCCGGCGATGACGAGGGGTTCCCGATGGCGGACACCGAGGCTGAGGACGCCGGGGCTTCTTCAGCTTATGAGAGCGACCTGCCAACATTTAGCCCTCCGAGGCTATTGGGAGCCGAGCACGGGCCATCATACCCGACTGCAGGAGAAGGGCCAGAATCTTCAGAGGCCACTTTGGGAGGCCTAAATATAGTGCCGGTTGAGGTAGGAAGTATTCTGATTCCTGCTTGCAGCACTTCTTTTAATTTTCGAGCCAGTTGGCTAATGTACATATATGGAATGCAGGCTGAGGTGGTACCGCCAGCTATAATGATCCACATACCCCTTCCAGACGTGGATATGAGTCAGTCGGCCTTCCCACCAGTTGTGCGGCCCATTGCCCTGCGGCTTCCACGGACCTATGCTGCTGCAGCGGCCTTAGAGGAACCTGGTGTGACTGCCGAGGTCGGCGGCCTGCCCGAGGTTGCAGGGGCTCAAGCCCTGGTTGCCGGTAACGAGTCATTGCTGAAGCCGAGTGACCCCCCGGAAATAGAGGCAGGGGAAATTATTGTAGGCGAGGCCGATATCATTAAAGCTCTGTCGATCATAGAGGGCTCTCCTGCCTCGGCGACCGGTGAGACTGCTCAGGAAGAGCAAGCGCCTTCCGTTGCCGACACGGCTGTTGTAGCCTCACCGCAACGGGCGGGCAAGGAGGTTGCCATCATGGAGGTTCCTTCAGTTGATGTAGCCGCAATAGTCGGGCTGGATGTGGGCGTCATACAGATTATGCCGTCGACGTCCCTCGGGGCGGCCGACGACATCTGGGCCGAGGTAGATAGCAGGGTAGACTTTCAGCTCCCCGAGACTTCGCCACTGGGCCTACAATTTTCTGGAGACATGGTGTGGCAGTCTCTGGATAACCTCCAGCGGGCCATGTTAGCTTCTCCGGACCTGACTTATCTGTAGCTGAGAAGCCTGATAGATCATCTCTCCCGATCGCTTTTAGCATTCGGCTGCCCGATGGATGATTGGACCCCGCGGGTTGTGATGTTGTTAAAACACGCGAACAGGCGGGAGTTCCTTAGTTGAGAGGTTTCTGATCAGCTGACTGCCGCGAAGCTGGAGAGGGCAGATTGCCGCACCGCCGTCAGTTCATTGAGGATGACCGTGGGACAGCTGAGAAATGTTGCCAGCAATATCTCGGAACGTCGGATGCTCCTCACGGCACGGATGGACGAGTTGCGCTCGGAACTTGCTAAGGTCGAAGCCGAGCTGCAGGAAGGTGAGCGCCTAGAGGTCCAGACAACGGAAGAGGCTGACCTGGCTGAAGGACAACTTGCCTCACTAGACGAGAGGTTATCTCAGCTGATAGCCACCGAGGCCCGTTTGCAAGAGTTGACACGATACCCTTCACTGGGCCTTTTAGACTTGGCAGATATCTTCCGGCGCCCTCTGCCGTGACCTTGCTGTTTCCTTTCTTTCTTTTTTTGTAATGCTCCTTTTCGTCTTCGGAGCTCATGTACCCCCGGGGGATGTCCCGGGCAAAAAATGTGTTCCACCCATTCTCATTAAATGGAAATATTTCTTTTCGTCGCCATCAATCGCGACTTCTTTTCCTTCTTTCTTTTCTTTATTCTGGATGGTCACCCGAACCTAGGGATACTTGTTGATGGCGCAGGAGAGCGCTCACGCCTCCAGGGAAGGGGTGAGGTGTTCGCTCCACCGCGACGCAGGCGATCCTGGAACAGGGCCCTTGCCAGGGCGGACCATAGGTAGCGCAGGGAGATGCACCTAACGAATCTCGCCGCTGGTGATGAGAGGTGTGTTATGACCCTTGACACGGGTCAAATGTCGATGCCATGATGTTTTGTTGATCAGCGAGGGTGGAGGGCCCAGGTTAGAGAGTAGTCGACCGATCTTGTCGATGGTGACAAGGGTCGAAAAGGGGTAGACGGTCTTGCCGATGGTGACAAGAACCGGAAGGGGTAGCGACCGGTCTTGCCGATGGTGGCAAGGGTCGAAAAGGTAGACGGTCTTGCCGATGGTGACAAAAACCGGGTAAGGGTAGCGACCGATCTTGCCGATGGTGACAAGGGTCGAAAAGGTAGACGGTCTTGCCGATGGTGACAAAAACCGGAAGGGGTAGCGACCGATCTTGCCGATGGTGACAAGGGTTGAGAAGGTGGACGGTATTGCCGATGGTGACAAAAACCGAAAGGGGTAGCGACCGATCTTGCCGATGGTGACAAGGGTCGAAAAGGTAGACGGTATTGCCGATGGTGACAAAAACCGAAAGGGGTAGCGACCGATCTTGCCGATGGTGACAAGGGTCGAAAAGGTAGATGGTCTTGCCGATGGTGATAAAAACCGGAAGGGGTAGCGACCGATCTTGCGGATGGTGACAAGGGTCGAAAAGGTAGACGGTCTTGCCGGTGGTGACAAAAACCGGGTAAGGGTAGCGACCGATCTCGCCGATGGTGACAATGGTCGAAAAGGTAGATGGTCTTGCCGATGGTGACAAAAACCGGATAAGGTAGCGACCGATCTTGCCGATGGTGACAAGGGTCAAAAAGGTAGATGGTCTTGCCGATGGTGACAAAAACCGGATAAGGTAGCGATCGATCTTGCCGATGGTGACAAGGGTCGAAAAGGTAGACACTGGACGTGTATAAGTGCGATATCGGATGAAGACCCTCGCCCCGACCTCGTAAATGGCCTTCAGGATGGAGGATGGTTCATCACTATTCATCATTCATTTTTTTATTCACATTACTGACCTAAGCGCCCTTTCGGGTTTTCACCGAGGCCAGCCCCCTCTTGCTTTTGCCCGTGCGCCCTTTCGGATTTTCACGCGGCGGGGTACCCGATTTTACCCGCGACGCCCTTTCGGGTTTTCGCCACAGCTGGGTTACGACCATTTTTGCACTTGTCCTGGCATAGGAGCAAGTCTGGCGGGGTATCTCTATTTTTTTAACCCCCTTTCTTTTCTTTCTTCTTTTTTTTTTGATTCGGGATGCGGACAAACTGGACCGCGAAGATATTGACTGGCCTTGTCAATGATGACAAGGATCGAATCCTGTTTCGATTCGTCGACACTGGTTAGACGTCGCAGCAAAGGACATGGTCTATTAATGAGGATGTAAGATCCGTGTCATGGGCAAAGATCGACCGATCTCACCGACGATGACGAGGATCGAAAGTGGGTTTATTAGCAAGGACGGGATTGTTTAACAGGGACGTAAGGCCCAAGTTGAGAGTAGAGATCGGCCAATCTCGTCGAGGATGACGAGGGTTGAAAAGGGTTTGTTCATCGGCATATGCTATTGCCGAAACAAGGATGGGGTTGTCAACAGGGACGTAAGGTCCGAGTTGAGGGTAGAGATCGACCGATCTCGCCGATGACGACGAGGGTCGCAAAGAGTGTGTTAAAGGATTTCCGGCGGGACTTTGATAATTGTCCCTTTTGGAGTTTTATTGGGTGGAGAATAGGAGAGGCATTTGAAAATTATCACTTTACTGACTCAAGCGCCCTTTTGGGTTTTCGCCGAAGCCAGCCCCCTCTTGCTTTTGCCCGCGCGCCCTTTCGGGTTTTCACGCGGCGGGGTACCCAATTTTGCCTGCGACGCCCTTTCGGGTTTTCGCCACAGCCGGGTTATCGCCATTTTTGCACTTGTCCCGATATAAGAACAAGTCCGGCGGGGTATCTCTATTTTTAACCCCATTTTCTTTTCTTTCCTTTTTTGATTCCGGTATAGGGTGGGCTCGGTTAGGGCAGAATACCACTAGACCGAGGTAAAGGTAGCTTGGTTAGAGCGGAATGCCGCTATCAAAGGGGAGGTAGCTTGATTAGGGTGGAATACCACTAGCCAGGGATAAGTAGCTCGATTAGGGTGGAATGCCACTAACCAAGGAAAAATAGCTCGATTAGGGCGAAATACCGCTAATCAAGGAAAAGTAGCTCGATTAGGGCGGAATGCCGCTAACCAAGAAAAAAATCGCTCGATTAGGGCGGAATGCCACTAATCAAGGAAATGTAGTTCGATTAGGGCGGAACGCCGCTAACCAAGGAAAAGTAGCTCGATTAGGGCGGAATACCGCTAACCAAGGAAAAGTAGCTTGATTAGGGCGGGATGCCGCTAACCAAGGAAAAGTAGTTCGATTAGGGCGGAATGCCACTAACCAAGGAAAAGTAGCTCGATTAGGGCGGAATGCCGCTAACCAAGGAAAAGTAGCTCGATTAGGGCGGAATGCCGCTAACCAAGGAAAAGTAGCTTGATTAGGGCGGAATGCCGCTAACCAAGGAAAAGTAGCTTGATTAGGGCGGAATGCCGCTAACCAAGGAAAAGTAGCTCGATTAGGGCGGAATACCACTAGCCAAGGAAAAGTAGCTCGATTAGGGCGGAATGCCGCTAACCAAGGAAAAGTAGCTTGATTAGGGCGGAATGCCGCTAACCAAGGATAAGTGTGTTCCGACCGATCACTCAGGGTGTGTCGGCTGCGCTGCATAATATAGGTTAATGTGTTTTCCGTTGAGGGGAGAGAATTGGATGACTCCTTTATGGTCTACAAGGACGTAGGCACCCCCTTCATATACTCGGCGGACGATATACGATCCGACCCAGTTTTCGACCAGCTTCCCCTTGGGGTTAGAAGCCATCACTTCTCTTCTTTTGACCATTACCAGGTCTCCTTTCTTGAATTCTCGACCCTTGACTAGCTTGTCAAAAGCACGGGCCATGCGAGCTTGGTAGAGCTGGATGTTTTGCTGCGCCCGGAGGCTTTTTCCTTCGAGCTCAGCGAGCTCTTCCAATCTTCTTTATGCATTGGTCTGCTCACCACTGACTAATCCGTGCTGGATGGCAACTCGCAATGAAAGAACTTCGAGTTCAATCGGCACTACAGCTTCCGACCCATAGACAAGGGAGAAAGGTGAACAGCCGGTTGGGGTCTTGTAGACAGTACGATAAGCCCAAAGTGCTTCATACATCCTTTCTTCCCAATCCTTTTTATTAGACTTGATAGTCTTTGCCAGTAGTGTGCACAAGGTCTTGTTAAAGGCTTCTGCTAGTCCATTGGCTTGAGGGTTGTAGGGGGACGATGTCCTCCAGTCAATTTTGTATTTGTCGGCCAGCCGATAAATCTTCTGATTTCTAAAATGGCTGCCATTATCAGAGATGATTCGGCTGGGGATCCCGAACCGAAATATTACATTCTGCCGGAAGAATCTTGCAACTAGTTCTCCCGTCACATCTCTTAGTGCTACTGCTTCTGCCCATCTGGAGAAGTAGTCTGTAGCTGCTAAGATGTATTTGCACCCTGATGAAGATGCTGGCAGTGGCCCTACCACGTCCGTGCCCCACTGAGCAAACGGCCAGCTTGGTAGGGTGGGATGCAGTGGCACTGGAGGTCTCCTTGCCACATTAGCATGTTCTTGACATTTCTGACAAGCTCTGGCAAACTTGCAGCAATCATCAAATATAGTGGGCCAATAGTAACCCAACTTCTTTATCTCAATTTTCATTTTCGGGCCAGCCTGGTGTGCTCCAGCTGATCCTGCATGGACTTCCTGCATCACCTGTCCTGCTTCTGCTGAAGACAAGCAACGGAGTAGGACTTTCCTTCGGGCATCTGCCATAATTCGGAACAAGGTCCCGCTTCTCATCTCGTAAGAATCCTTGATCCTCAGGAGCTTCATTCTCTGTTCCTTTTCTTTTGGAAGTTGCTGGTGTTGAAACCAGCGTAGGAGATGCTCTCGCCAATCGGGCTGCTGAACCCCTTCGATGACTGCTACTTCCATCTCTTGTTCGTCGATCAGGACCTCTGTCACGCTGGGGACCTGTCGGCGGTTGATCACTGTTATATTCAGGCTTGTGTCTGGCGGGACCGCCAATGAACTAGCCAGCTTAGCGAGGGCGTCTGCCTGAGCATTCCGGCCTCGATTGATGTGCTTGATGCTGATGAAGTAAAATCTTGACATCAGGTGAGTTGCCAACTGGTGATAGGGGAGGAGCTCTTGCTTTCGCACCTCGAACTCTCCTTCCAGCTGTTTTATAACTAGCATGGAGTCTCCGAATGCTTCCAGCATCTGAATTCCCATGGACAGAGCAATTTGCAACCCGATTATCAGGGCTTCATATTCTGCTTCATTGTTTGTGCATTGCTTGTTTATGGAGCAGGATGTATGTACCACTTCTCCTTCTGGGGATTTCAGGACTATGCCTGCTCCTGCTCTGACCCTGGCTGATCCGGTGGCAGAGGTGTCAATTCTGGAAGCGCCATCAAAGTATAGCTGCCATAAGGAGGGCATACTTGTACGGCTTCTAAGGTTTCATCCTCAGGAAGCTCCGGCTCCAACGGGCAATCCCCGGGCACTGGGTGCTCAGCGAAGAAGTCTGCAATGGCTTGGCCCTTGACGGCCTTGCGCGGCACGTAGGAGATGTCAAACTCCATAAGGATTACCGCCCATTTGCCCAGGCGGCCTTTGAGTGCCGGTTGAGACATAATGTACTTCAGGGGATCCTCTTTGGATACCAAGCTGATTTCATGCGACAACATATAGTGTCAGAGATTTTTAACTACGAAGACCAGCGCCAGACAGATCTTCTCAATATAAGTATATTTTTCTTCAGTTCTGACCAGTCTCCGACTGAGGTAATAGAGGGCTTGTTCTTTCCCTTCTTCATTATTTTGGGCCAGCATTGCCCCCAGAGAATTGTGTGTAGCTGCTATATACAGTATCAATGGTCGTCCTTTCACCGGTGCGTCCAACACTGTAGGGGTTTTTAGGTAGTCTTTTAGCTTGTCGAAGGCTGCCTGGCAATCTTCATCCCAATAAAAGGGGACATCTTTCATCATCAACTTGTGAAAAGGCTGGCACCGCCCTGACAAATTGGAAATGAAACGCCGGATATAAGCCAAACGGCCCTGTAGTGATCTCAGCTCGGAGATGTTCCTTGGCAGAGGTAACCCCTGAATCGCCTTGATCTTTGCGGGGTCTATCTCGATTCCCCGATATCGGACGATGAAGCCCAAGAATTTTCCGCTCGACACTCCGAACGCACATTTCATAGGGTTCATTTTTAGCTCATGCTGCCTCAGCCTCTGAAAAACAATCCGGAGGTCTTGCAGATGATCTTCTTTTCTTCTGGTTTTGACCACCAGGTCATCTATGTAGCACTCGACCTTGTGGTAGAGCAGTTCATCAAAAATTTTGGTCATTGCGCGCTGATAGGTTGCGCCAGCATTCTTTAGTCCGAATGGCATTCTCTTGTAATGATAAATGCCTTTAGGAGTTCGGAAAGCAGTATGGACTCGGTCAGGCTCCGCAATCCAAATCTGATTGTAGCCGGAAGACCCATCCATGAATGACAGGGCTTCATGGCCGGTTGTAGCATCAATCATGACCTCGGTTATTGGCACCGGGAAGTCATCTTTGGGGCAGGCTTTATTTAGATCTCGGAAGTCGACACATATCCGGATCTGTCCATTCTTCTTTTTCACGGGGACGATATTCGCCAGCCATGTGGTGTACTGGTTTTCTTCAACAAATCCCACGTCAATGAGCTTGTCGACTGCAGCACAAATTTGGGTGATGAGCTCTGGCCTCATGCGCCGCGGTGGTTGCTTCACCGGCTCGGCTTCAGGGTTGATTGCCAGCTCATGTTGTGAGACAGCGGGGCTTAGACCTGGCATCTCTTTATAAGTCCAGGCGAAGCAATCCTGGTATTCTAGCAGTAGTTGAATGTACAGCTCCCATTCTTCTGGGGACAGTTGGGCACTGAGAAAGGTAGGCCTAGGGTCCTTCTCATTTCCCAGGTTGACTTCTATCAGTTCATCGACTGTGGCTTGTCCTCCGTCTTCTATCTCCGGAGGTGCCGGTTGGAGGTCAACGAAGTCTGGAATGCCATCTTGAGGGTCGAGTACTTCGACTTCCTCGTCAGACACCGCCAGAGCTTCCTGAGGTTTCTTGATCTCTTGTGCTAGCGGCTGGGTGGATTGTTCTATCAGCAGATCCATTGCCGTTGCAGCTTCCAAGGATGAAGGAGCAGCCTTGGTGTTTGCAGATGAGATTACAGCCATGACCGGCTGGTGACTGTTCACTGCCAGGCCCGGACAGCATGCTGATTTTGCAGCAGAAGTTGAGGAAGTTTCGCCTTCTGGGACAGTTGTATCTTCCACAGAAGTGGCTTTTTCTTCTCTGGTAGCTGGCTCCCCTTGATTGGAGTTAACCAAGGCCTCCCTGATTGGCAGAAAGGGTGTTGAAGTTGTCATTAGTAGGACCCCTGTAGAGGGAGAGACTCCTGCTTCTTGAGCATCTTCGGCTTCGCTGCTGCTAGCCGTATCAAATTCGGCTTGAAAGGCTGCTTCTTCAGGACGGACCTGCTCCCAGCATCGGCAGGAGATCAAGGTCTCATTTGTTGATTCCCGGATAGAGCCAATTCAGCATGTTCGGCTTCCGCCGGATATTCATCAAAGGTTGCCCCCAGAGGGCTATCTTCAGTTGGATAGAAGGTGGAGATGGTATCCACCTCGTACCGCCCACTGTAATAGTAGTCTTCCAGGGTGAAGCCCAGACCCAGGATGTTGAGAGACACGTCTCATTTCTTTGTCCAGATTTACAGGATACCACATCTTCTGGAAAGCTTCCTTGCGTTTTTGAGATGATCGGGAGGGATGTGTTGCTTTTGAAACATCTGGCCGTCCGATCAGTGGTAAATGCCAGGCCCTGACAGGAACCGCGGGTTGGCTAGATCCTCAGGGAGGCTGCAGTCTGTGTCTTCCTGAGTGGGATGCTCCTCAGCTGTATAGAACAGGCTGCTGGGCCCATCTTCCTGTGTCACCTCCCAGCTTTGAAAGGTTCGACAGTGGGATCATTGAGGCCGAGACTGGCTTGGTGAGGCCGGCCGGGACTCCGATGCGGTCGTGCTGTCGATCGACTGCACTTCCTTAGCTTTGGGGTATAATGCTGGGGGTGTTACCCTGCCGACATTTCCAGAGCTGTGATGTGGGAGACCACCTTCGGCTTGACATACCGCGCGGCGGTGGTGGATACCAACCGTCACCCGATCTATTCTTCGATGCCCTACGGGGGCTTCAGCTTCAGAAACCTTCCGGGGAGACCCCGTATATAGGTTGGCGTCCGCCAAGTGACATTCAAACACCTCGAATGGGTGGATATCAGCAAATATCCTCTCCTCCTTCCCCTGGAGGCTGTATTTGATGCATTGGTGGAGCGTGGAGGGCACCACCATGTTTTCATGCAGCCATGGGCGGCCGAGCAGTGCTTTGTAGGAGGTGCGAGAGTCAATGACATGAAACTGCACCGTTGTAGTGAAATCTGCCAGGGTCAGTGTGAACTCTGCCACTCCCATAGATACTTCACATTTTTGGTTGAAGCCAGCGATACGCATATCCCCGACTTTCTCGAGATGCACATTAAAGTGGTACCTCTCGTATATTCTATATGGCAGGATGTTGACTGCTGCACCAGGATCGACCAGAATCCGGTTCAGTTCTCTTCAGTTCAGGTGCCCTTTCATATATAGCGGCCTGTTGTGGCTGGCAGTAGGTAGTAGCATGTCTTCTGGAGAGAAGGTCATACTGACTTCTGGTATAGCCTCAGCTATGCATGTTTCAAAATGAGCAGGCGTCTGCAGAGCAGTGATGATCGTCTGTCGAGTTTCTTCACTCAAGGAGAGAATTTCCCAGATCGTAAATCGAGCGGGGAGCTTCTTGAGCAACTTCATTATTCGGCTCCCAGCCCGGACATTGGAGAGCTTCATCTCTTCAGCCCATCTGGGCTTGGGGGGGTTTTGATTTGCGGGTCCAGACGGACCTGCTTCATCTTCCTCGGACTCGGCACCCTCTTGACTGGCACCGGCTGTCGGGTCTTCTTTATTAGTTGCTGTAGGGCAAGCTCCATCTGCATTCGCATCCTCAGTAGATTGCGCTGGCTGCGGGTGAATGGCCCCGGGTGTAGGGTTAGCCTCTTGACAGGGCTGCTTCCCTTTTGACATCTTCATAAATTCAAGGAATGAAGGGACTGCCTTGCCCCCACTTTTGTTGTATAGGCCCGACGGAGGAGGGATTTGGACTCCCTTAACCTCTGGCGGAGGTGTCTTGTAGGGTTGCTCCCCTCTGAACATGATGTTGTGATTGGGTGGTGGCTGACGCCCCCATTTTCGGCCTGACCGAGTGGCATGTGCAGCAGTTGCGGCCTCGGCCTTACCTCCCCCAGCATGGGGTGTGAAGCAAATTTCTTCTTCTTCCTCTTCTCCGGGTAGGTTAAAGAGTGCTGGCAGGGTATTGCAGGAGACGACCTGTGTTTTATGGGCCCCAACGCCCTTTCTTTTCTTCTTCTTTTGCTTCTTCTTCTTTTTGGTTTCTGCAGGTGCTTGCCCCCAGAACAGGTTGCTCTCTTGAGGTGGTGCTGCTTCAGCTTCCTCCCCTTGCTTGAGTGAGAGTTGCTCCAGCTCTTGCCATGGGACGTGGTCCCGTACCAGCAAAGGTTTCAGTTCGGGCTGCACATATTCATCTAGCCCTTCAATTAAGTGTTGCAGTCGAAAGACTCCAGGATTGGTTTCCTTGATTACTGACAGCGGAGTTTGTCTCCTCCTGTTAGGTGTATGTATTCTGACAGCTGTAGGTGGAGTGACCCATACGGGTGCTACCACTGGCGGAGCAGGCCGGGGTGTAATGCCACGGATATGTGCCCCCTCTTTTGGGTGGGGTGCCCTCTTCTTCTTGTGCTTCACAGGGATTTGCTGCCACCCCTGTTGTTCTTTCACGGGCTCCAGGAAATGGATTTCGTAGGTGCTCCGTGTGCTTGCTTCAGAGATCTCCTCAGGTAATGCCTGGTAGAGAGAGATCATGTTGACTGCTGCCCTCCTGAAAGGGGCTTCATGTGGCTGAGGAGGGTCTACTTTGTACTCTCCCAGCTCTATCTCATTCTTCTTCACCATCCCTTCGATGACGTCTTTGAAAACATAGCAGTCTTCGATTGGATGTCCCAACATCTGGTGGTAGGGGCAGAATCTTGGACTGTCTTTTCTTTTCAGGTCCTCCGGCCTCCTTGGCTCAGGCAGAGTGACCATGCTGTATTCTGTTACCCAGTCGAACAGGACTCGGGTCTTGTCTCTTGGAAAGGAATAAGCTTTCTTCATTTTGTCCCTCAGCGAAGGACCTTCTTTATCATCTGGAGCTTTCGCAGGTTGCGGAGGAGCCGCTTTCTTGCCTTTCTCCTTCTGTTGTTCGAACGCCTTGATATCAAGCGCATTCGCTTCTTTAGGTGTGGGGCGCCGTTCCGTAGCCTTGCCTTTCTGGGCTGTGCTGGCAGTCGACGTCGGGACAGGCTTGGCTAGAAAAGCCTCCACCTCAGCCACCACATTATTCAGCCGGTCGAACGACCGTATTTCCATACCAATCATCTTTTCCAGGACCTCCCTCCTGAGGTTTTGTTTACATATTTGCACAGCGTTCTCCTGATGCGGGGGCCGCTTACATCTCATTCCGAGGTTCATCCACCTCTTGATGTAGTCAAGGGCTGTCTCATCTGCCCTTTGTCTTGTTGAATAGAGTTCGGCCACTGTGACCTCCCTCTCTGTGACATGGAATCTTTCTCAGAACTTCCTCTGCATATCCGACCAATCACTAATTGACCCGGCCGAGAGGCTGGAGTACCATTCAAATGCGAGCCCCGTCAGCGAGGACCCGAAGAACTTCAACAGATATGACTCGTCGGTGGCCAGATCACCCATAACGGTCATATAATATGCAATATGCTCTTTTGGGGAACCTTTCCCGTTGAATTTGTCAAATTTGGGCGGCTTGTTGACTCCTGGGGGAAGTCGTTTAGCCGCATGGTGTTGCGGGTAGGGCACCCGATAGGCATCGAATGCGACGTAGTCGCCTTCACTCTTCTCTGCGAGCTTCAGCTCGATCATCCTTTCCACCATCATCCGGTTCACGACCGTGGGGTCGACTGGCTCCGGATAGAAGTGCGCTGGCTGCAGGTACGGGGTGACCAGGGTGGTCGCCTGTGGAGGATGCAGCAGCGGGGGTGTCGGGTGCACCTGAGGAGCACCGGAGGTAGCAGCGGCTGAGGCTGTGGCGGCCGCTGTTGTGCTGTCGCCATGCTTGGCTCTGACGGCTGGGGTAGTGTATAGAGCGGTGGAGGGTCGTCTCGACGAGCCGCTCCCCGGGATGATTCACCCTGGACTTCGGGTGGTTTAGAAGCTGATGAATGTTCAGTCTTTTCTCATCAGCTGTTTCTTCAGAGAATCTATCTCCCGTTGATATTTTGCAGCAGCATCAGAACTGATGGATCTATAGTGGTGGGGATACCCTCTGTCGTTTCCCCAGACGTACCCTCAGGCAGGATGTCGAGGAGGACGTCGTCTTCTTC
The DNA here is from genome assembly GCA_022559845.1 of Amorphophallus konjac. Taxonomy (NCBI): domain Eukaryota; kingdom Viridiplantae; phylum Streptophyta; class Magnoliopsida; order Alismatales; family Araceae; genus Amorphophallus; species Amorphophallus konjac. The sequence continues at coordinate 246,490,431 of CM040120.1, forward strand.
TTCCGTCGTCACCACATTAGCGGTCAAGACGGGGGCCTTATCATCCCAGCGGGAATAGACCTGGGGTTGTTTCTCTTTCATCATCGTCAGAAGCCCTCTTGCTGCTTCTGTCATGCGGGTAGTTGGCCCCGGCCGTACGGCCAATTGAGCCAGTTCTTGGGGGTCTTCAGAAAGCTCCCCATATCGGCTGGACACACCAGCCATGTTGCAAGTGAAAACCTGCATCCTTCTTCTTTGTCGATGGACCCTCCGCCTCTCTTGTTGCGAAAAGGTCAGCCTCTCGAACACAGAAACCCTTCTCCTTTCTTCCCGCTCGGGGAAGGCTTCATCGGCTTCGATCTCAAAGCCGTCATCGTATCCATTGTCGTCGACAGACGACACCATCATTCTATCTTCTATCTCTTCTTCATGTGCTGCCGATGGGCAGTAATCTTCCTCGGTGGCGATTGTTTGCATCAACCGCTGCTGTCCGAGTGAGGGGTTGCCTAAACCTCGGAAATAGCTTCTGACTAAGCAGGTCATTTCTTCTCGACCCCGTTCTGGGTGTAGTACGGGGGATAGTGGTCGGCCTCCCGCAGGAGGAATGTAGGCCAGTCGAGCTCTGTCGGCTGGCTGTTGGAATCTTCACCCCGTGGCAGGGACGTTGGCTTGACGGGCCGCAGCCCGGAAACTTCTGTGGCGCGGAGGATCCGCAACCACCTCTTCTTCCATCTTCGGGGGTAGGCCCCTTTCTCTTATCACCTCCGCATCGTCATTCACAGGATGGCGGCGGATGGGTGTCAGCTGGTGGACAGGTCGGGTCCGTTTGGGAACCCACACCTGTTTGAACTTCCTTGGCTTGAGTGCCGGGTTTCCTTGGCCATGGTGGCCGGCTTCTTCCATTTCTGCCCTCCTTCCAGCAAGGGCTTGATATGTGTTGTGGACAGGAACGTTGGGGATGACTCGGTCCGGGGTCACCCGTGCCGTGCGTCCGTTGAGGAAGACGCGCATGCCTCCAACCAGCATTGATTTCCCGGACTGAGACACAGTTCCGGTGATCACAGTAGCGTTCCTGCGGACCTGGCGACGCTGACGTCCTCCAGGGTGTTTGTTGGCGACAGCGGGGTGCATCCCACGTACAACGTGGTGCACCATACAGCTAGCGGTCGGGGCCGGATTCTTGAGCAAGTCGTCGCAGCGGGGAACCTTCAGAGGCTCCACCTCCTCCATAGTTTGCTTGGCAGGTTCTGGGGCTTCGACTTCCAAGATGTCGACAAAGGCCAAACCCAGAAAGTTGGGGAAGCCTACGGCGGGAGGGAAGCTGTCGAATTCCATGGGCACCGCCAGGTACCCTTGCGCATGTCCGGCGACGATCGACGGACCGAAGTCGGCACCAGCTATTCCATGAGTTGTCATTGTTTGCCTACAAAGACAAACAGGGAAATAATCCTCGGCAAAGAGATGAAAGGTGACACTGGTCCCACCGGGCATGCCAGACTTGTTTGCGACCCTTTTTTTTTCTCTCTCGTTCGCGTATCGATCAGCCATTTGACTAACTGGTAATCAACTGACTGATTGACGACGCGGACGTGCCAGTCACATGAGTGACGATTTTATTGTGCGCTCATTCTGACCCATGTCGGGTGAATGTGAGGTTCGGTCGGGACCAGCAGTCCGCCATACCGTAAAGGTTATGGCGTTAATTACATCCCCCACGAGGAGGGAACACCTTTGATTAATTACCGAGATATCGGGCTGTCAAAGCCAGAATAAAGGATACAGAGCATGCGAGTGATCGTGCAAGATGCTACGATTGACTACACACGATTTATTAGGGTGGACCCTGGTACATGGCGGAGGACTTAGGCTCGAAGGCCACCTTTACGCGTAACAAAGCCCCCAATCAGGCGTAACCTGACCTTTTGGCAATGTTATTTGATACACCAAGGATGCACCTATTTAGGCATGCATTAACGCGATATGAAAGCTTGGACTAAGGCATGACGACAAGATTCGAGGCATATCAATTCGAGCTTGAACATGCTAATTTATCCAGTTTATTTGGTCGAGGAGCTTGTGTCCCTCTATGATTAGCATAGGAAATCATCTCATGAGTGGGAAAAGGGTTGGAATGACGCGACGACACGATTCGGAACGAAACCGGTGCAGTGTATGCGAAGAAAGGGGCTAAAATGCTTGAAACGACGCCCTGAAATGTAGGTAAAAGGTTTAAAATGGTGCCAGAACCGTAGGTAAAGGGGAAAACCCCTGTTAAAACGGCGCGGCTGGCTGGGGCGCGCCGGGAAGGGTGCGCCGGAAAGGGCGCGCCGGGAAGGACGTGCCGTTTTAAGGTGTTATCGCGCACGAACGCGCCGATTTAACCCGATTTCGTGGAAACATGAGCTTCGTTAGTTTATTCATGGATATATATATATATACATAAAAAAAGGGTTTTGGAGGATTTTGAGAATTCATTGAGTTGATTATTCATCGGATTGGTCCCAAGTCATCCAAAGGTCAAATCACGGGCTCGCGCGAGGTCCGAACTCGAGCGCGATGATTGTTCCGAGTTTAAACTCGTTCGAGTCAGAATTTCGGCAGCATCTCCCCATCCCAAAGGATTATCGGGGAGACACGGGGAATACTCACGTGGCGGACTAAACCCCTAAAAGCCGGGTGGTGCAACGACGGTCGACAGACCCAAACGGATAGGAAGACCCCGAGGGCTAGCCTACTGTGAGCGACGTCACGCGGTTCGGAGTTCGATGGTGCGAGGAAGAGGATGCGGAGAGCGCGCGGGCTCCTCTTTTTTTGTTTGTTTGCTTGTTTTGCTGCAACACAGAAATGATAGAGAAGAGAGAAGGGGCCACCACGGGAGATTGCTCCGGTGGGGCGAGCGGGACAAGTATAATATAGCAAGATATGAGGTTCAAACGGCCATAGCGGGAAGTGACTCGCCGCGGCCTCGGGGGGACGGGAATGGTGCAGAAATTAAATAACAAGAATTGAAACGGCCATTGGGGAAGTGACTCGCCGCGGCCTCGAGAATATGAGCAGAATATAGCAGAATATAAAAGAGAATATAAGAACAGAGATTTAAACGGCCATTGGGGAAGTGACTCGCCGCGGCCTCGATGATATGAGCAGAATATAACAGATTATAGAGAGAATATAAGAACGGAAATTTAAACGGCCATTGGGGAAGTGACTCGCCGCGGCCTCGATGATATGAGCAAAATATAATATAATATAGAAAGAATATAGGAACGAAAATTTAAACGGCCATTGGGGAAGTGACTCGCTGCGGCCTCGATGAAAAGATGTGATCGCCAGGGGGCGAAAGACCCCAAAATAAGAAAGTGATCGCGCCTACCTCAAGAGCGGGACATGGCGGGTTGCTTCTTCCTCTCCTTCCGGCCGGCCGACGGAGAGGGCTTTCCTCGGGTACCCTTGCAAAACAACGACAAATAAATGACAAGTGGATTAGAAAGATGGAGGTGTAGTATTCAAATCCTCGCGGTAAAAATAACGAAATGATGGCAAGACACACACCTGGTTGGTGTTATCTTTTAAACCCCTCTCGGACTCGAGTAGGAGGAAAATGAGATGATGGATGCAAGAAGTATAAGAGAAGAGGCGCCCTTGTGAAGGGGGATAGAGGATGCAATATGATGAATGTAAAGAACTATGGAGAAAAAGGGGAAGAAAAGCTTATTGGATGAGCCGAGGGTGAAATCCGGCGGAGCTCCGGCAGCGTGGGGACGACGGGGAAGCGCGGTGGATGAAGACGACCTTCCTCTCGCGAGCGTAGGCACCCGAGAAGCCGGCAGAACCTCCACCTACAAAAGACCCCACGGGTTAGAAAAATGACTCCGTAGCCTCTGGGCTCCGGCAGCCTATCGGATCACTGCTTCGCTCTCCTAGAACTGAGGGGGTGGGCCTCTATTTATAGGGCTCCGGAGGGTGGAGGCGTCCAGGACCCTGGACACCTCCATCAGGGCCGAAATAATATTTTATTCTATTTCTATTGATTTTTTTAGAATACTTTTATGGGGGCGTCCAGGGTCCCGGACGCCTCTAACAGGTCCACCGAAAACCGACGACGGCCGCACGCGGTTTGGCACAACGCGTGGTTTTGTGAGCGGCGCCTCGTGATTCAGAAATGGGCGCGTCCAGTCAGCTAGACGTCTCTAAATTTGGCTTTTTTCACACACGACAAACCGTCGTTCGGTGGCCGGCGCCCGTGAGTGAGTTGATGGAGGCGTCCAGGAGCTTGGACGCCTCCAAAAGTTTATTATTTTTTATTGTTTCTTTGTCTTTTTATGCTAGGGCTGGCATTTTATATTTTTTATTTGTTTTTATGGAGGCGTCCAGGGGCCTGGACGCCTCCATTAATATGTATTTTTTTTATTTATTTTATTTGTTTTTGTATGCCAACTGGCATTTTACACTTATTTTTTTTTATTTTTGTTTTTATGGAGGCGTCCAGGGTCCTGGACGCCTCCATAAATATATATATTTTTATATTTTATATTTGGTTTTGGGCCCTGAGAAAAGAATAAAACAAATTAAAATAATGGGGGCGTGCAGGGGCCTGGACGCCCCCATTAAGACCCACCCGGGTCCTGAAATCAGGCGTCGGCGGCCGCCCGGCAGACCCCCTTCTTGATTCCGGAACCTCTTGATGCGTCTGACTGGTGTTGATGCCGTCCGAATGCCGTGACGAGACGATTTCGGATGCCGAAAAAGGCAGAAGAAGATCCGAGAAAAGGAAGCACTCGAGTGATTCAGAATGCGTAAGCCGTTGCGGGGCGTTGTATAGTAATATGAGACTTTCTCAGGAGGCGTCAAGAATGGCGTGTCTACAGCTGCCCCGCCTTGGCGTTTGCTTTGCAAGGGAGCGACACGTAGTGGAATGGTATCGAAGTGGAGTGGAGTGAAGTGGGAGCGGACTGATAAGTTGATGCCAAGGTGTGATGAGACACGCTTTTGACGTTACTGTTTGGAATCTTTCCTGGAGTTTCAATGAGGCGACCTTGAAGAAGGTCTTTCAAGCATTGACGATTGCTTGGACGCAGATCAAATAAGGGGGGGTGAGATGTGCGCTCAGGCACGAAACAAAAGGAGACCAACTTCTCGGTGTGGAAGTACCTGGGTCATAAACCGGAGGTTTCACCTTTGGGGAGCGGTTACCAGCCAATGTGGAAGTGCTGCGGCCAAGGTAGATCAAAAAAGGTAAAGGAATATCTGAGGGTCTGTCCAAACAAGGGTCTCCTTTGGAAGAGCAGTGTAGGGCTGTCTCAAGGAAACTCAGTATTTCATTCGGAGTGGAATATCTCATATTTGTGGGAATTGGAGCACAACGGCTTTCACAATCGAATCACTTGAATGATCTTCCGCAATAAATCAAAGTCCTATATGAATGCATGCTGGGTTCAAAGAAAAATTTAAAACAAACAAAAATAGAAAATAGCCAAGGATAATATTGTCAACTTGTGAAGAACGGGTCAGGATACCGATCCGGTGAGCTGACACTGGGCTGGGGCCCGTTTATCCGCGCACCAACTCACTGAATGGAACCGTCGTCCCCATTCTATCACAAATTGACGGCCTATCCGTACAACCCTAACTCTTCCGGGATCATCACCGTTTTTGTTGAAGGGGAACTCAAATCCCAGATTCGTTCGGGCCGCAAGGTCCTTGATATGTTCTAGTAGCGTAGGTATCATATACTATGATGCATGACCTGGTGGGACCAACCAATGAAAGGTGGGACAGGAGATAGGACAAAGACGTCCGTTAGTAAAACCTGCACAGGCCAGCAAAGGTTAGCAACATCAAAAGGTAGCAGAATCGCACCACAGTTCAAAGGAGATCCAGACAAAATCTTGACAATGACCACTGATGTGACATGTTCTGTCCTGTAGCACCCTTCCCTTCCTATAAGAACTCCCCTTAGGCTAGTTCATTCAAATGCACCAAGGTGGGTTTTGGAAGCTCAGGAGAGGAAGGAGAGGAGAATCTAGAGATCTTCAGGATGGAAGGAGAGTCTTCCCGCGTTATGAAGAGGAGTAAGCCTAGCAGCGAGATTAGGCGACTTTCCGACCTCGAGGGTCATCTGAGTGGGACGATCATGTCGCATATGGTAAGCCGACTCTTTTCAAATTTCTACACGTGAACCTTCTTCTTACTTCCTTCATTTCTTCTTCTTTCCTCTCCCAGCCATATCCACTCTTCCCAGGCCCGAGGAAGTTTTCCAAGCTGCCATGGCTTTCAAAGCTGACTTCCAACATCTCCATTGGCATGAGGGCCATACTCTCGAAGTGGCATCTGCAGGGGCTCCTTATTCACGCCAAGCATTACGAGAAGATTCGTATGGACTGGGCGGCTATGGGCGCGCTAGTGGAGGTCTGGCATCCCCAGACCCACACTTTTATCTTCCCGACCTTCGAGGTGACCATCCTCCTCGAGGAGGTGGAACTTCTGCTTGGTCTGAAGAAATTCAAGAGTGACGGGAAGGTGAAGGCTATGCGGATGCTGACACGGGGTACTTCTGAAAGCGTCCTTGGAAGCTTCATGCCGCCCGACGCAGCTAGAAAGGTCCGTACTCAGAAGGGGATCGATCTCCAAAAGCTCGCGGAGTGGGTCATGGACGCCCTGAGAGGGTCACCAGACGATGACTATTTGGAGGGAATCATGAAGGGGTTCACTATCTGTCTGGCGGGTGCTCTCTTGTTCCTTATACCGACAACATAGTGGAGGAAGACCAACTGAGTGCTATCTGCGGGATCTGGCGTGGAAAGAGGGTGGGACCCGCCGTCCTTGCCTATCTTTACAGCGGCCTTACCGCCTCGAGCATGGGTAAGCCTCCATTTGGTTGTGCACTTGTCTTGAATTGCTGGCTGGATTTGCATTTCAAATTCGACCACCGCGAGGGAATGCCAACCGTTTCGAAGCTCTTCCAACAAAGCCCGCTTCACCACATAGCCGACGTGTTAGGCTTTGGTGGTACTGTAGTGAACCGCGTTCCGTGGCTGAAGAAACGCGAAGACTGGCGGTCTCACTTCCGCACCGTGACACAAGGCTTCTTCACTTGCGCACCGGCATGTTTGCTTTCGCTTGATCTCCTCATGAGGCCTTCTCCCGAAGTTGATCTTCAACTGATCGGCGCGACCGAGTTTGTTCTTTACAACGCGCATCGGTGCTGCCTCCAGATTGGCATCCCACGCCATTCGTTCCCGCCACCGACTGACATTGTTCCTTTGAAGAAAAGGGAGTTGGGCACTGAAGCGGATGCGAAGGAAGCGAAGGCCATTAAAGTTCCCTGGAAGACAAGTGTTGCGGGAAAGGCGTTAGCGCACGTGGTGGAAGAATGCGAGCCGTGGAGGGCTTATGTAACCGAACTGGGGAAGTTAAGGCCTAAAGCGCCTAAGCCCCTGATGTAGTTCACTATGCTTTTCTGATGGAATAAAATTTGGCATTTGGATGTTTCGGACCCCCGTCCCCTTAATTATTATCTTTTTTTATGATTTTTCTTTTTCTTTGTGTTTTTTTTATTTTGTTTGGATTATATACATATTCTTATATAAATATATTATATATATATATATATACATATATATATATATATATATATATATATTTGTTTAAAAAAATTTTTATTATGGGGGGGGCGTCCAGGGGCCTGGGCGCCCCTATTATTTTTTATTTTATTTAATTTTTTTTTTGTTTTGGGGGCGTCCAACTGTCTGGACGCCCCTAATTTTTATTTTATTTTTATTTTATTTTTTTTTGTTTTGGGGGCGTCCAGGGTCCTGGACGCCCCAACTATTATTTTTTATTTTATTTAATTTTTTTGTTTTAGGGGCGTCCAGGCGCCTGGACGCCCCAAATTTTTTTTTAAATTTTGAAATAAATAAAAAAAGATGGGGGCGTCCAGGCGCCTGGACGCCCCAAAAAAAGAAATTTCTATTTAAGGGCTGCCCCCCCCCCCTTTTGCTCATTTACTGTTCAATCTGACGACCCAGTCACCCAGACGACCTATTCTTAGTCCCCATGGAGCGAGGAGGATCGAGCCAGGTTCCAGGGAAGCGAAAACGACTGGCTCGTCGTGCGAGGAGGTTGAGGGATGATGCCGAGGAGGCTGCAGCAGAGGAGATTGCTGCGGAGGAGGGGATGGAGGTGCCTCTCCTGGCCGCGGAGGCTGCTGCGGATGCTGGTGACGCGGGAGAGGACGATCACGACCCGGTAAGTACCTCGGAATCCTCACTCTGTGGTTCAATAGGCTAAAACGGGTGTGCGAAAGGCTGTGAGAGAGAGGCGGGTAGTGAGAGAAGGAGGCGTCCAGGGACCTGGACGCCTCCATGTTTTCTTTTTCTTTTTCTTTTTATTTATTTATTAATTTTCGTAAATAATAAAATAAATTTAAAAAATAAGGAGGCGTCCAAGGCCTAGGACGCCTCCATAATAATATATATATTATTTATATATTTTTTATTTTTGGTTTTTGGATTATTTTTCGAAAAAGGAATAAAGAAAATAGGAAGGAGGCGTCCAGTGGCCTGGACGCCTCCAAAAAATATATATGTATTTTTTTTTATAAAAAAAATAAAATAAAATAGTATATACAGTGTTATTGTTGATTACTGTTCATGATGCTGATGTGTTCTTTGTTGGTTTTGTGGTTTGCAGGGCGTGATGAAGGGCCGGATCAGCTGGTCCTTGGTGGTGGCAGCATACCGTGGGCTGCCGGATTTCCAGAGGGCGCGTGTGGACGCCATGGGCTTTGGAGCTTTCCTTAGGATCGAGCCCTTTCGGCTCGACCTTCCTCTTATCCAGGCACTGAGGGAGCGGTGGCACGCACCGAGCCGGGCGTTTCTGATGCCCTGGGGGCACATGGTGCCGACGCTGGAGGACGTTGCTCGGATCACCGGGCTACGAGTTGACGGAGAGGCAGTCAGTGGGGTCACCTACCCCGACTACGAGAGAGTGCCCTGGACCTGCTGTGGTTAGAGACGAGCGTGACTGATAGAGACAGCAGGGTAGTCGGCCGAGTGGAGATCATGGAGGCGCTCGGATTCGTTGACCCGCGTCAGCGGGTTAGCGAGACTGGGGCGGAGTTCTTGGCTCGACTGGAGGGGGATGCTCGTGCGGCTTTCACCCAGGATCCGAGCGAGAGGGAGCTGGTGGATCTAGACCTTCGGAGGTTTCTTTTCTTCTTCCTGGGCCGCCTTCTGCTAGGGACGAAGGGGGATGGCATCCACTGCCGTTTCCTCGGGATCTTGGCGGATCTGGACAGAGTGGGACACTATGCGTGGGGAGCGGCTCTGCTTGCCCATCTGATTGCCGATCTCTCCCAGACTTCAGAGAAGGAGACGACAGTCAGCGGCTTCGCACCTTTCCTCCAGGTAAACATTTTATTTATGCATTCCCACAGTTAAATATGCAATTATTGTACTAATGATGTATGATGGATGCAGGTGTGGAGCTATTACTATTTCCCGATGGGGAGGGCTAGGCATGGGAACAGGAGGGCCGTGCCTCTGGCGCGGCAGTGGAGGCCGGTCGTGGTTGCAGCACCCCACGGCTACCAGCTGGCATCACTTCGTCGGGAGCTGAGCGAGTATCCCGAGGCCATGGTATGATGCGTATGATTTTTTTTGTGTTTATGCATGTGACTGAATGGTAACTAACATGATGTATGTATGGTGATGCAGGTGGTGTGGAGGCCCTACCTGGGCATGGGCGATGCTGGCCAGCCCTGGGTTGTAGCGGGTCTTCCTCGCTTCAGGCGGGACGTGTGGGTCCATTGCCTGAACGAGATTGAGCCGCTGCGGCTTAGACTGGTCATGAGGACGTTGGGGCTGGCCCAGGAGTGGGTAGACGTAGATGCGCCGGCCCGCATTGGGCGGAAGACCAAGGGGAAGGCGAAGATTGTGGACTGGCGTACGCGCTTCCCAGCACAGTACCAGGACTGGCAGCAGGGCGGGGTCCCAGTGGTGTCCCATGTACAGGACAGCACAGACTACATGAGACGGTACCGAGCTACGTACGGGGACCGCCTCTCCTTGGGTGGTATGGCAGGGGTAAGTGAAATGAAACTGCTCCACCTTTCTATATGTATATGCATGGGATACTAACTTATGTGTAATGCAGGATGCTCGTGATACCATGATCGCCGACCTGCGGGCCCAGTTGGCGGACGCCAGGCGACAGTTGGTGGCCATCCGACAGGAGTTGGAGATCCTGGTGAGTTTATGCAATGCATTTTTTTGTGACCTGGATTTTTGATGCTTAGCCTTTGACTGACGTTTGCCCCGTGTTTCAGCGGGCCCACCAGACAGCGGCAGCCGCGATGGCTGGTGGAGCGGGTTCCAGTTCGCGGGGCCCTCCTCCGGAGGTTTCTGCCCTCCAGGAGCAGCTGGCGTACGCGGTGGCTCGGGCTGAGGAGGCCGAGCGTGACCGCGAGGCTCGAGTGAGTGCTTGCTTGGCCGCGACCCTTTTCTAGCTACTTTCCTTCTATCACTGTTCTCTTACGGTGCATGCGTGTCTTGACAGGTGGCCGAGATCCGAGAGGCCCTGGCGCGTGCTGTTCGTGCTGAGCAGGAGCGCGATGCCCGGGTGGCAGAGCGTGACGCCCGGATTGCGGAGCTAGAGGAGGAGCGGCGACGGGAGGCTGAGGAGCTTCCTCGCGACGTAGTGGATCTGCGGATCGCCCTCGAGCTGTCGAGGAGAGAGGCGATGAGGGAGAGAGAGGAGAGGGAGAGGGATAGGGAGAGCGTGGAGAGAGAGAGGGAGAGGGATAGGGAGAGAGAGAGGGAGGAGCGACAGCGGGATCAGACCGAGAGGAGGGCTCTAGAGGCCCAGCTGCTGGAGCTCCGATTGAGTCTTGGCACGGCGGAGGGGAGGCTTCGGGAGAGTGAGGAGTGGTACCAGAGGGCGAAGGAACGCGGGGCGCGACTTCGTCAGTCTGGTTCTTTTTCCATGGGCAGCTACCTGGTTTCTTCGGCCGAGGAGCGTCGTCGCGCCTTCGAGGCTGGAGTGCCACCGCAGGGCGAGGCGAGCACGGCTTCTCAGGGTTCACAGAGGTCGCGGAGGCCCCCTAGGGATCTCCGTCAGAGGAGGGAGGAAGGAGATGACCAGGAGGGTGACGGTGAGAGTTAGAGAGTTGCTTGTACGTCACCCTTCTCACTGTATGATGTACTTTCGGCTATTATATGAAATGGAAATGGCTTTTGTGTTGTGTGTACTTTTCTCTCTCCCACACTTTCTTTTTTTGCACTGAGTTGTCCCTTGAGGCACGCTCCGCGAGACCTTGCCCTGAACAGCGGGGAACTATGTTTTGCACGGGGGGATTTTGTTTCCTTTCCCCCCTTTTGGGCGCGTCCAGGCGCGAGGACGCGTCTTAATCCTTGATTTTAAATTTAAAGCGACGGGTGGTCCTTTCTTCTCCCGTGCCTTACCCGCAAACGAGCCCGCCTCCCGCCGAAACGCGCTTGCCCCTTTTTCGTCTTCCTCCTCTTTTGATCGATGGAGTTCGGTGGGCCCGACCGTGGTGAAGGTGGAGAGGGACGAGGAAATCCTCGCCCAAGGAGGGACGCGCCCGATCACGGAACGGCGTCCATGGAGGAGGAAGGGCCGCTTCGGGCCCCCGAGGGACCCGAGGGGCCCGATGGCGTGGGAGGAGGTGAACACGGTCCGGTAGGTCCTCCGATCTCTTCCTCTTTTAATTCATTTTGGGTTTTGAAGTGAGCCGCGCGAGGAGGAAAGGGTTCGGCGAGTGTTGCACTCAAATGATGGACGCATCCTAGACAGGGGACGCGTTCCTTTTGACTGATATGGGACCCCTTTCTTGGTGCAGGACATGGCAAGGACCCTGGGCCTGGCCGATGAGTGGGCGAGTGCGGACGAGCCGAGCCGCGTCAGGAAGGAGAGTCGCGGCAAGGCGAGGCTCGAGGACTGGCCCGTACGTCTCCCTGGACAGCAAGGGGGTGTACTGGTGCAGGACAGTGCCGACTTCCTGCGGCGGCAGAGAGAGAGTTACGCGGGGCTTCCCCAAGCTGGGGACACGCGTGGCATCGGCGGCTCGCGCGCCCAGCTGTCAGAGACTAGGCGGCAACTGGCCGTCGCTCAACATGAGCTGTCGCTCCTGGTAAGTTACGTGCCGCCCTTTTAACTTCAGATTTTGGAGTTTCACTGACGGCCGTTGTTTATTTTGTTCCAGCGTGCCCAGCAGACAGCGACGGTGGGAGCGGCTGGCGGATCTTCTAGCTCTCGGCCCCTTTTCTCGAGATTGCTTCCCTCCGGGAGCAACTTGCCGGTGCGGTGGCCCGTGCGACCCGGGCGGAAGAGGAGCGTGACGCCTGGGTGGCGACTGTAGCGGAGCTGCGGCATCGTGGTGAGGAGAGACCTTCTCCAGACATCCTGGAGTTAAGGGTTCTTCTGCAGATGATGAGGAGAGAGGTAGAGAGAGAGAAAGCCGAGAGAAGGTCCGAGCGACAGCGGGATCTGACCGAGAGGAGGGCCTTGGAGGCCCAAGTGAGGGAGCTCCAGCTGGGCCTTCAGGCCGTCGTGCAGAGGCTAGGAGGGATGGAGACGCGCTACGAGAGAGCGCGAGAGTTCGGGGAGCGACTCCGCCAGTCCGGTCGCTTTGCCGCCAGTGGCTTCTTCGCCACGCCAGGGGAGGAGCAGCGAGTCACTGCTGCGGAGCAGGCGCCCAGAGGCGAGGCAGGTGCTACTGCACGGGGATCCCGGAGGCTTCTGAGGGACCCTCACCTCGGGGGAGAGGAGGAGAGTGCCCGGAGAGATGAGTGATGGTGAGGATTGGCGGGCTAGTGGACCCGTCACCTCTTTATGTTTATGATGTTTTTTTGACAGCTTATGTAGAATTATGAATGGAGTGATTTGATTTTCTGATGCTTGTTTGTCCTCTTGTGCGTTCCTTCTTCCCTACACTTCTTCTCCTTTGCACTGTTCCCATGTGACGGATCTGTCGAGACTCCGCCTCGAGCAGAGAATCACGTCTTGTTGTGACCATTTTCCACGGGAATCTGCCGTCGAAGTCAATACTGACGGCCCTAGTTCCTTTTCCGGATGTTGTGCCAAATTTTGCGGGCGTCCTCCAAAACATGATAGGGTATCCCTAGACAACATAGGGGCTATTCGTCCTATTCTTCGTCCAGTCAATCACCCTGTGCGAGCGGTGAAGCGACACATGGGGCCGCTCGGCCGGTGTCTTATTGCGAGGGCTATCATCGACAGGTGATGGAGGCAATCTTGGCCCGCACTCCTTCCATTTCTATAAATTCGTGTCCCTTTTATCTTCCCAGGTATATCGAGGACTAACTCGAGGAGCACAAGTTCTCACGGGAGAGGAGGAGTTCAAAATTCCGAGAGTTGAATGGAGGGCGAATCTTCCCACTCCTCGAAGAGAAGCAGGTCCAGTGGTAGTAGTTCCAGGAGGCTTTCGGACCTCGAAGGGCACTTCAGCGAAAGGACCCAATCACAACTCGTAAGCCAAGTTTTCCTGCCCTTTTCTCATTTTTTCTTCCTTTCTTCTGACCAAACCTCACCCCCATTCCTTGTATGTGTAGGTTGTGATGAAATCACAAATCTTATGGGAGTTGGTAGTAGCAGCGTACAGGGGCCTCCCAGATTTTCAGAAGGCGAGGCTAGACGTGATGGGATTTGGTACCTTCCTTCGGATCGAGCCGATCCAACTTGACCTAGTCCTGATCCAAGCCTTGTGTGAGAGATGGGACCCAGTGAGCCGGGCATTCCTGATGCCCTGGGGGCACATGGTGCCCAGCTTGGAGGATGTGGTCCGGATCACAAGCCTGAAGGTAGAAGGCGAGGCAGTGACCGGAGTCACTTACGCGGACTACAGAGAAGGTGCCCAGAAGTTACTGGGTTTGGACCTAGATGGTCGGAAGAACAGGTCGGTAGCTAGGGCGTCCCTCATGGATGCATTAGGGCTCACCGACACTCGTCGGCGGGACGACGAATCCTCAGAAGAGTTCATGGAAAGGATAGAAATAGGATGCCGTGCCGTGTACTGCACAGATTTCGGCAACTGGGAAAGATGTGACATAGATTTGAGGAGATTTCTCCTCTTCCTTTTGGGGAGATTGGTACTGAGCTCGAAAGGGGATGGTATCCAATGTTGCTTCCTGGAGCTGCTGTCAGACTTGAAGAGTAGGGTATTATGCCTGGGGAGCCGCCATGCTGGCACACTTGTTTGCAGGCCTATTCCAAGAAACGGATCGTGAGATGACTGTGAGTGGTTTCACACCATTCATCCAGGTATTTTTTTTGGTTTTGCTTGTTTTGTATTTTTTTTGTGTTTTTGCAAAGTACTGATGACCTGCGCCGAGCAGCTGTGGAGTTATTATTACCTCCCCATGGGGAGAGCTCGGCATTGGCGACCCGTGATGGTGCCGCTAGCCAGGCGGTGGGAACCCGTCATGAGTGCGGCACCCCTAACCTACCAACTGATGGTGTTAAGGCGGGAGCTACAGGAGTTCCCTACGGGATGGTAAACTGGAGACCCTACTCAGACATGGTCGATGCCAACCAGCCGTGGGTTCTAGCAAGTCGTGCCCGGTTCGGACGGGAACTATGGATGCACTGCCTGAATGAAATCGAGCCGCTTCGGCTACGATTAGTTATGAGGACTTTAGGACTGGCTCAAGAATGGGTGGATTCAGCTGCGCCACCTCGTGTCGGGAGAAAGACGCAGGGACCGGCGACTTGCATTGACTGGCGCGTGCGATTCCCCGAACAGTATGAGGACTGGCAACGGGGTGGCACGATTGTAGAATCACAGGCGCGGGACAGCGAGGACTACTTGCGTCTATATAGGACAAAGTACGCAGAACGGTTCCAACCCAGGGGACTTGTGGAGGTAGGTTTCCCCTTTTTCTCTTCTCTTCTTTCTCCTTTTCTTGGTTTTTTGGTAAAAATGCTGACTTGTAAGGCTGCAGGATGTCCGGGATGCCATGATAGCGAATTTACGAACTCGCTTGGCAGAGATGGAACAACAGTTGGGTGATGCCCGCGGAGCTACGAGCGCCTTGGTAGGTGTACAGTACGTTCCTAGTTAAAACCCCAGATTCCAGATGTTGGCTGCTAATTCACATAGTCGCAGCATGCCCAGATTGGCGCAGCCTCCCCAGCGATGGGAGTAGGTGGTTCCTCTTCCAGCTTGTGGATTCCCACCTCAGAACTTGACTCGCTTCATGAGCAACTTGCTCACGCCACGCAGCGTGCTGCGGAGGCAGAAGGAATGCTCGTATACAGGTAAAAGTTTCAGCGTTGAGTTCTCTTTGTTTACGCCTTATCGCGTATCTGAGATGGTACACTCGACAGGAAAAGGAGACGGAAGAAGCGCTTGCCCAAGCTGCGCAGAAGGAGGCTAGGATAGCAGAACTGGAGAGGGAACTGCGGCGTCATCCTGATGACGACTCATCCAGGGATGCTATGGAACTGAGGATCACTCTCCAGTTGGAGAGGGAAGACCGTGAGAGAGAACGGACAGAGAGAGAAAGAGACGCAGAGAGAGAAAGAGCCAACAGATTGACTGAAAGGGAGGAACGAAGGGCCATGGAGGCCCAACTATTCGAACTCCGAATCAGCCTTGGTCTTGCTGAACAGTGGCTGAGAGAAGGTGAGGAGCGCTACCGAAGAGCACGAGAGCGTGGCTTTCGTGTTGGTAGCTTCTCTGCTGCTTCCGCGGATCAACGCCGGGATGTGGGAATAGGAAGAGGAGTACAGAGCGGCAGGAGTACCGCTTTTCGTAGTTGGGTAGCACCTTTGAGAGTGTTTTGCCCGGAGAGTAGTGGGACGAGTAATGCAGAGAGAGAGGGCGAACTTGATGTAATTTTTTTTGGTTTTTGGAATAAAACACAAGGTTTGGTTTGTTTGTTTTTTACCTTTGCTTCAGTTACCTGAATCCCTGCACATATCACTGAAACAAACAAATCAGATTTCTGTTCTGACTTGGCCCCTTGCTCAATAGGCAAATGGTCACTGTGACTGTCCTTGATAACTGGTCAAGGGGCCAAGCCTTTATTTAACGAAGGCAAGGGAAAGATGCGGTGATGATAAATGCGACAGGCAAGCACACGAATGCAAGCGGTATTAAAGTGAGATGATACACGTAAATGCAATCATGCAAAATTGATTTGTTTTCTTTTTTATATTTGACATTTTTTTTGTTTTATCATAAAAAGATTTTTTTTGTTTGCAAATATGTACATTTCTCTTTTCTCTTTTTTTTTGCTTTTATCATTTCAATTTTTTTTTTGCTAACGCCCGGCAAGCACCCAAATGGCACCTAACCTACGTGAGACAGGGGTTTCTTACTAACCTCCCAGGTATCTTAAGTGCACATCTAGGTTGATTTGGGCCTCTAGACCCCTCGAATGACGATCCCGCCGGCTAAGACTTACCCTGATGACAATACCGTCATGCCATGCTTAGGCTCCCAGTTGCTTCCGACCACAGGATTCACCCAAAAGGTGTTTGAGGTAGATGATTTGCCCGACCCGGGTCTGTTTCCTCACAACTCTAGATGGTATAAGATGGAACACCCTGGAACCCTAACGACCAACCGCGCGACGCTGACCCGGAATCAGACGCCGTCGCACCCATAGGTGACGCGCTTGCATTGGCCTAAGCCCGAGGTTAAACAAGAAGACATCAAGGTGGTAAACAGGGGTCTTGACCAGCCAGAAACACAGAGACTCCTTCGCAGCGATAGCTTTTGCTTTTCAAAGTAGGCAACCAAAATGTGTATATTAAAATAAGGTCGCAGACCCTGGGCAGTTTTCACCTTTCAGAAACTCCATCGAACCTTCATCTTTAGAGGGAGAGGAAGAGCGTAGGGGATAAACCTCCTGAGAGGACCGGCAAAGCCGTTAACCCGGCGAGCGAATAAGGGCCCATTAACTCTTTCCTTTCGGACAACTTCGGACCAAATCTCGAGCATTTACATTCCACGGCCCCCCTTTGTGGATTCAGACTTTTGCTTTGAGGGGTTCCGTTTATCGTACCAGGCACGGTCACGACCAGGCTTTTCTCTTGATTTTGATTTTGTATTTCTTTCTGTGAGGGAGATATAGTCGTTTGACGTTGGTGGGCTCCCTCTTCGTATGCCTGCGGGGACACTGCCCTCTTCTCGTGCTCTGATCGATGCTCGAGGAAATGGGTCCTACTCTTGCCTTTGGGGTTTGAGTTTCGGTTTCTCATGCTCAGCGTTTTAAGGGCGCCGACTGTCTCATTTGGTCGAGAGAAAAGAATAAAGATTACAGCTTCCGGAGATCTTCTAGGTGTGGCCCTACCGTAGGTGATGCTACCAACTTTTTTTGAATAAAATACATAAGTGAACACATGTTAGCTTCCTTCGAGCGAGCATAGGCCGACGTGGCCGGACAGGGGTCTCCACGGTTCTGGCAAACCAAGACCCGGTGCCTACCAAGCCTTAATGGGCCCTATCCTAACATGAAGGTTAGATGCAGGGACTTAACTACATGGTGCCTGCCAGGCATCGGCATTTTGAATTTTCCATATTTTTAGTGGTTTTCAATATTTCCTTGTTTTTGATGTTTTTTATCTTTTCATCATTTTTTTTGTTTTGTGCTAAGGGTAGTATTTCTTAAGATAAAGCCCATTCCAAGGGTGGGATAACTCGGTCCCTTCGGCGTTGACTAGCTTGTAGGCGTTGCCAGGGTACACGGCTTGAATTACAAATGGTCCTTCCCAATTGGGTTGGAGCTTAGAACGCGGCCCTCCAGGTTTGACAAAAATTCTTTTTACGACCATCTCACCGACTTTGAATTTTCTCTCAACGACTTTCTTTTGGTAAAAGCGAGCGAGTCTATTTTGATACACACGCGCGTGTTCGGCGGCGGCCAGCCGCTTCTCATCCAAGAGTTCCAACTGGGCGAGGAGTGAATTACGACGATCGTCGAGGGGAAATTCCTCATCCAATTGTACCCTGAGAGAAGGGATCAGAGTCTCGTACGGGACTACCGCTTCCATACCATAAGTGAGGGCAAATGGAGTCTGCCCGGTGGGGGTACGGATTGAGGTGCGATAGGCCCATAGGGCTTCGATAAGCTTTTCTGGCCAGTCTGAAAACTTACTAGACTCGCAGGTTTTTTTGATGATTTTGAGCAATGTTTTATTGGTGGCCTCCGCTTGGCCGTTACCTTGTGGGTAATAAGGCGATGAATGATGCAATGCAATTGCGTACCTTTTGCAGAGGTCCTGTAGGTCCTGAGAAATGAATTGTGGCCCATTGTCGGTGACGATCGTGCTTGGGACGCCGAATCTGGCGAGAATGTTCTTCATGATGAACTTGCAGACTGTTGACGCCTTGATTTCCGCGTAAGCTTCGGCTTCGGCCCATTTGGTGAAGTATTCCGTCGCAGTAAGGATGAAAGATTTCTGCTTGGTGAGGGAATTGGGATCACCTAGGGGACCAATGATGTCGAATGCCCACATGGAGAAAGGCCACGGGGAGGATATTGGATGAAGTGAGGAAGATGGTGAATGGATTTTATCGGCGTGAAGTTGACACTTGACACACCTACGGACATAGACAGCACAATCCTCTTCCATAGTGGGCCAATAAAAGCCTTGACGAATGATCTTCTTGGCGAGCATCTGACTATTCACGTGGCCACCGCACACACCCGAGTGCGTCTCTTCTACACATTTCCAAACCTCATCGTCACCAAGACATCTTAACAGAATACCAGTAAGGCTCCTCCTATAGAGTAGACCTCCAATCAATGTGTATTTCTGAGCCACCCTTCTTATGGCTTTCTTGTCCTCTGTGGTGGCCCCTTCAGGATAAGACTGATCTTGGCAATATTTGACAATTTCATAGAACCATGGTTTCTCTTCATCAGCCAGTTCTTCTTCGGCCTCTGCCAACATGAGCTCCCTCTTCTCAAGGATATCTTCCTGCAGGATCTTCCTTGCTATCCTGTCTTTGATGTTTACGTAGGAAGCATCATCGACTGCAGGGGCGTGAAGTTTGTAGATGGAAATGGACTTAAACCATCTTCCTAGAGGGAACCTTATGGATGATGCCAATGAGGCGAGGGCATCGGCGAGAATATTCTGATGACGAGGGATATGAACAAAGATCAGTTTTGTGAACAGTTTGGCAAAGGCAGCAGTGAGTTCTTGGTATGGCTTGAGTTTGGGATCGCGAGTGCGATACTTAGTGAGTACCTGGCGAAGGATGAGTTGACTATCACCTACGACTCGCAACTCAGTGATACGAAAAGAATGAGCGAGTCCTAGGCCAGCTAGAAGAGCTTCATATTCGGCTATATTGTTGGTGACTGGAAATTTGAGCTGGTATGCCAATGGGAATGTGAGGCCTTCCGGCGACAGGAGGGCGATGCCGATTCCTCTCCCTTGAGAATTCAGAGCTCCATCAAAATATAGCGTCCACATTGGCTCATCTGATTGGTTGATGGACATTAGTTCCTCATCTGGAAACTCTGATTGGACGGGATCGAACTTGGGAAGAGGATGGTGAGCGAGATGCTCGGCTATGGCATAACCTTTAATCGCCTTTTGCTGGATGTAGGTGATGTCGAACTGAGAGAGAAAACTTTGCCAGCGTGCTAGCCTATCCGTAAGGACGGCTTTCTCCAGAAGGAATTTGATAGGATTCATTCGAGCAATCAAGTGGACTTCGTGAGCCAAGAAGTAGTGCTTCAATTTCTGCACTACCCAAACGAGGGCAGCACAGGTTTTCTCCATGCCGGTGTACTTCTGCTCACAGGGATTGAGAAGTTTGGACAAGTAATAGGTTGCCCGCTCCTTGCCTTCTTCATCAGCTTGTGCGAGGACGACTCCCACGGAGTCATCCAAGACTGAGATGTAAAGGATCAGAGGTTTTTCTGGTTTAGGTGGAATGAGAACGGGTGGACTAGCCAGATATTCCTTCAACCCTTCAAAAGCTTTCTGACATTTAGAATTCCAGTGGAATTCTACTCCTGGCTTGGTCAACTCGTAGAGAGGTCTACACCTTTGTGAATGTTGAGACACAAACCGACGAATAAACTGCAGCCTGCCGATTAAACCTCGGACTTCCCTCAAATTCTTGGGAGGCGGCATATCCCTGATAGCCTTGGCTTTGTCGGGATCTATCTCGATCCCTCTTTTACTCACAATGAACCCCAGCAATTTACCTGACGACACACCAAACACACACTTTTTCGGGTTCATTTTCAATTGGAATTCTCTTGACCTTTGCAAGACCTTAGCCAAAACTTCTGGATGTTCCATCCTGGTCCTTGATTTCACCAATAAGTCATCCACATACACTTCCAGATATATGTGCATCATGTCATGAAATATGGCCATCATCGCTCTTTGGTAAGTAGCTCCAGCATTCTTTAACCCAAATGGCATGACCACGTAACAATATGTTCCCCAAGGGGTAGTGAATGACGTCTTTTCCTGATCCTCTTCTGCCAAACGAATTTGATTGTATCCTGAAAATCCATCCATGAAAGAGAGGGTTTCAAAACCTGCCGTGTTATCAATCAACACATCAATGTGAGGTAAGGGAAAATCATCCTTTGGACACGCGCGGTTAAGGTCCCGGAAGTCGATGCAAATCCTGACTTTCCCATCTTTCTTCATGACCGGGACAATGTTCGCCACCCATTGAGGATAAAGAACGACTCTAATGAACCTGGCTTTGTGGAGCTTATCGACCTCTTCTTTCATTTTCAAAGCCATCTGAGGGTGGAAACGCCTTAACCTTTGTTTTACCGAGATGGACCCTGGTTTTAGGGTTAAACGGTGTTCGACCAAGGTTGAATCCAAACCCGGCATATCCTCGTAGCTCCATGCAAACGTGTCCTTATATTCCTTGAGGACCTCAATTAATGCCTCTTCTTCAGAGGGTGGTAGGTTGTCACTTATGAGGATGATCCTAGGGTCTTCCTCAGTCCCCAAGTTGACTTCTTTGGTGGATTCTTCTACGGCGGTTGACGGCTCGTCGAATCTCCTCATTCCGCTAGCGTATGCGCCCGCCGCATCCTCATATTCTTCACCCTCATCTTCAGTGGGGCATTCTTCATTCGTGATCTCGTAGACTCCATACCCTTCATCAGATGCACAGTCGCCCTCGCATTCTATTTCGGGTAGCTGGATGGGATTTTCTAACAACTGGGGGATGGCAAGAAGGGCCTGACACCTGGCGGCCAAATCCAGAAGGAATCGACGAGGGATCTGCCTACCCTTGGATTTCTTCCTAGGTACTACCCTTGGCCTATCATTCCTAGATTGACTGACAATATTTACAGACGAAGAGGAAGATGAGGAGGATGGTGTAGAATGTACAGGAGAAGACCCCTCAGAGGAGGGGTAGAAAAGGTCGCTCATCGGACCTTGGACGGGTGGTCCGCAAGGCGGTACGCACCCGTGGGAGATGTAGGAGATTTCCTCAACGAAGATGTGTTGTTGGAGAGTTTGAAAATTGACGTTTTTTTTTCGTTTTCATTTTTAATGACAAAGCAGTGAAAAGAGATTGGAGGAGAGAGGAAAGTGGTTATGGCTAGAGGATTGTGGGGCTCGTAGAGCAGATCATGGTTGAAGACCTGGCGCGGGTTGAAAAGCCCGCGTAGGTATGTAAGCAAAGAAGGGGACCTGGGAAGATCATCAGACAATTGTCTGGCCCAGGAAGAAGATATCAGCAAAGGCTGAGACGAGTGGATGGAGAGGATGGCGGCTAATGAGCCGTCGACGGCAATGTTGAGGACGGATGAAGATCCGTCGATGACAGAGTCCTTCTGGCGAGGACGAGGATAGTTTGGAACCTTGGCAAGAGTGGTAATATTCTCTGGTATTTCGGAGATCAATGGTGGTCTTTCAAGCTGTGGAGATGAGAACATCCTTTCCAGTGCAACGGAAATGTCCCATATGTCGAACCATTTGTCCCACTCGCATTCCGGATCTTTGATCTTGCCTCTTTTGGTGATCCTCGGACATTTTTCAGCAAAATATACAGCATGTGATCCCCATATGCCTCTCGTGGGTGATCTCCCATCTGAACAACGGGTCCTCTGTTGAAGTGGTTTGATAGAGTCCACGTGAGGGGCTTCCAATCCGCCTTGAATGGTCCTTTGAAGCCTAGGCCAAACCTGCGGTTCGGCCTAATTTCCTTTGGCGGTTTGAGCATTCCCTGTAACTGTGCGCCCAGCCCTTTTCCTTGTTGATAGCCGATGTTCCTCATAATCTCCCAACCTTTGGAGTGAAAAGGGAGACACGATGTTGTGGTTGCCCTGATCGGCTCTTTTGGTGCTAGTGGCATGCGAGATGGATCACGCACGTCCAGCAGTGACAATATGGGCCGATGAGACGGCCAAACAGAGGGCAGAGAGGTGTTGATAGCATCCACTGTGTGAAGGACAGGTGTACTGACCACTTTAATAATTCTCCCGTTGTAAGGAAACTTCAGGCACTGATGGTTGGTGGAAGGCACAGCGTCCATGGCTTCAATGTAAGGACGACCCAGTATAGCCTTGAATGTGGGGTCCATGTCGAGGACATGGAATTCCGTGGGAATTGCCATGGGGCCTAGTTCTGCCTTCAGAATAATCATCCCCTGCGGCGGCCTTTTGCTATTGTCATAGGCCGTGACCGTGATCGAGGAAGGTCTTATTTGTTCCTCGTCAACCCCACACAACTGAAGAGTGCTCATGGAGATCACATTTATGGACGCACCCGTGTCGACAAGACACGGGTTTATGGATACCCCATTAATTTTTATTGAAATGCACAATGCATATTTCCGAGATTCCTTGGGAGCGAGCTCGTAGTTGTGAAACATGATGACTGGTTGTGTGTCTGTTGGGGTTAGGACGGTCGAAATCTTCTCCACGGGGAGGTCTTCATTAACCATGACCTTTTGAAGATATTCCATCAAGGCCGCCTAGTGGGATGTGGATCTTTGAAGTAGCTCTAGGATGGAGATCCGGGCAGGCGTCTTGTCCAAGTGTTTCAGTAGATCATACTGTGTTCCAGGGATAGCTCTTTCTGGTTGTTCTGCATCATCCTTCTCTGGCTGAGATTGCTCGGGATTCTGACTGTTGTGGGGGAAAACCCTGTGGAAAATCCTTCCACTCCGGAGCACCATTGCCTGCGGCTTTTGTACCTCTGTGGGGGTAGCAGTGGGTTTTAACAGGGGTTTGAGGGGTAGTAGTGGAGGAATGGTTGATGAAGCAGGGGTGATGACGGGAGCAGGGATTCTGATGAGGGGTTTGTTAGGTGGAGGCATGGAGGAGGTAGAGGGGATATCGCGCGGATTATGAAGGATAAGGGGTTTGGAAGGTGGAGGTGGAGGTAAGGTTTGAAACGGGTAAAGGTTTTGAGGCGGATGGTGGGTGATGAGTGGTTTTGAAGGCATTAGTGGTGATGTGGTGGAGAAAGACGGGGTTATGTATGGTGGACGGATGATAAGGGGTTTAGAAGGCGTAGGGGTAAATGTGGTAGAGGTGGATGGTAAAGTGGGGGAGTGGGAGAAGGTGAGAGGGTGTGAAGGCGTAGTAGAAAGTGTCGGTTGATAGGAGGTCGGGGTGCGGATGAGAGGGCGTAATGGTAGTGGAAATGGTGAAGGCGATACCGATGCGGGTTGATGAGAGAGAGGTGCTACCCGGGCAAGGTGAGGGGGTTGCATGACGATAGGGTTGGAGGTATAAAGGATGGAGGTACTTTCCTGGTGCCACACCTGCTCTCTCCCGACTTCCGGGAAGGAGGAGATGGGGTTAACCTGATGATTGGGCTGTTGGTGCTCCGGTAGTGGATTCTGGATTATGCCCATGTCGGGCTGTTGTTGTGGGGCCTGCTGAGGCTGTTGTTGTTGTGGTGGTTGCTGCTGCTGCTGCTGTTGTAACTGCTGCTGTGGCCTCTGAGGAGGTCTCCTAGCCTTGAGAGCCGCAACGTACCGTCTCATCTCATCCCAATCTATTTGATGTTCATCATTCATATCATGGATGTAATCTTTGAAATGGAAGCAGTAATCCACTGTGTGTCCCGGTTGCCTGTGGTAGACGCAGTATTTGGAGGTATCAACATTGGGGGGCCAGGCGGGCCTTTCTCTGGGTAGGGCGAGTTGGTTTGATGCCATGAGGGCATTAAAAATATCTGCTAAGGTTTCTGGCAATGGTGGATAGTAGGCTCTCTTAGGACCGAGCGGCCTCCTTTGTTGCTGTTGGGGACCATAGTTCCCCGGGGGTGGAACTTGGTTGTACTGAAGCGGTGGTTGTTGTTGTTGAGGTTGTGGTTGTTGTTGCTGGGGTTGGCGTAATGGAGGCATATTATCCTGGGGTGGATTATTTTGGGGTGGAGGACGGAGAGGGAAAGGACCTGGTTGAAGGGGTAGTCGGGGCATTTGTGGAGGCCTTGGGTTGACTGCATAGTTGGCATTGTTGACCGCACTGACTTGCTCATTTGTCACGACCCCTTCTGTGGCTCCGCCCGGGACACCGGCGCCTGTCTTTCTGACCACTTTGGGCTTCGGCGACTCAAACATGTTCATGATGGGGGAGTCTTTTAGCTGGGTTTGGATGTATCGGGCCCTTTCATAGAGTTCCTCCATTGTAGTAAGTTTATTCATGGCGAGGACGTGTCTGAACTGCGGGGTTGCATTAGACACAATCATTTTCACTTGTTCGGGCTCGGAGAGGGTATCCCTTATTCTTTCCGCCAGAGACCTCCATCTATCAGCATATCGGACAAAATCCTCGTCGGGTTTCATCTTTTCGGCCACTAGGTCGGTAATGGAGAGTGAGGGACCGACCCTATCCCTATATTTCTACAAGAACCTTCTCTGCACTATTTCAAAATTCTCGGCCTCGCGGGGCTCCAGAGAATAGAACCACTCAAGCGCGGGACCATCCAATGATCTCCGAAAGAGGTATGCCAGGGACCTCTGATCGTTTTGCCAATAGGAGGACTCATACATGAAGTCCTTGAGGTGAATGAAGGGGTTGCCGGTACCATTGTATCTGCGGTACGTGGGCATTTCGGAGGGAGGAAGATGAATGACGGGGAGGATTGGCAAAGCAACCTCCGGGGTGGCTTTCACGTCCACCATTCTTCTCAGATTTTGAAACTGCTCGTCCATGCGATTGAACCTATTGAGGAGCGATTGGGCGAGCTCCTCTGGGGGTGAAGGTGGCACTTGCCATTGGGGGAGAAACTGTCTCCCGGAGACTTGAGGGGGAAACCCGGAATGAGAGGGAACTGTCGGACCACCGGCAGTTGGCCCTGGCTGAAACGGTGTGTGAGGAACACCGGGAGTTTGAGATTGTGACGGGAATTGGAATGAGGGAGGTTGTTGGCTCGCTTGTCCTTGAAGCGAGGGAGACTGGATGGCTTGCGCCAATGAAGGAGATGGAATGGCCTGCACGGACTCGTGGAGAGGTGCGATAGCCGGAGTTGACTCCTGGGGCGTGGGGGAAACAGATTTCCCCTTTAGAATGGCCTGGAAGGCCCGGAGCTGTTCAGAGGTAAGCTCCGTGTTGGCGAGGACGCCCAGTAAGGAAGTGATATCCTGTGGCGGGGACGTGTCCCCGGCAATAACCTGCACCTCATGCGAGGGGTCATGAGAAGGACCCGAGTCCATAGCATGGACTCGCGGGTCGGCTGTCAAACCACGGCTAGGGTGGTTTTCCTGAGAAGACTCGTGAGACATGCTCACAGTTCTCCCAGAACGCAAAAACATACACTAGCAAGTAGGTAGCAGAGATTATCAAACAAGTGGATGCCTTTACGCCCTTTTTTTTTATTTTGATTTTGATGATTTTTTTTTGTGTGTTTTTAGCGAGATCCGAAGTTCACACAAGATAGGGACCCTAGTTTATTTTTGTTTCACCGCCGTGTCAGCTAGGGTCTCTCGTCTCACCACGAATGAAATGACTAACTTCGGGGAACTTCAATGGTACAACCAGCCCAGTGAACGAAGAGGAGATTCTTCGATGTCGGGGACTTACGGAGGTCCCAGTGTAGGAGATTCTAGTCCGTTGAGAGGAATTCCCAAACGGAGAGTCCTTCCTTCACCGGGAAAGGGTGATCCTCAAAAAAAATGAAAAAAAGGATAGAAAAGAGGAATGGATGTATGCAATGGAATGCTGACAGATATATGGAGTGGGAAAACAACAGAAATAACAAACATGTAATAAACAAAGAACCAATCAGAACTGACGGTGCTGCCGTGAGCACAACGGGGGCGCGCGTGGGCGCCGAGGTGGAGAGGCACGGGTGGTGCCGAACTTGCAAGGGTAGCCGAGAGGAAGCAGTAGACGTCCCACCGTGATCGCCAATCTGTGAGCGACGTCACGCGGTTCGGAGTTCGATGGTGCGAGGAAGAGGATGCGGAGAGCGCGCGGGCTCCTCTTTTTTTGTTTGTTTGCTTGTTTTGCTGCAACACAGAAATGATAGAGAAGAGAGAAGGGGCCACCACGGGAGATTGCTCCGGTGGGGCGAGCGGGACAAGTATAATATAGCAAGATATGAGGTTCAAACGGCCATAGCGGGAAGTGACTCGCCGCGGCCTCGGGGGGACGGGAATGGTGCAGAAATTAAATAACAAGAATTGAAACGGCCATTGGGGAAGTGACTCGCCGCGG